>CAWUFW010015951.1:0-333605 GCA_963921515.1 Calotriton arnoldi
AGAGAATATTGCGAAGTGGTGTTTTCGTGGCTTTTTGCACAGGAACGCCTACTCTGCATCTCATTATTGTTAGTTGCCGGTGTCATCCGTGGCGATGTTTTTTGCGGCTGCTATCACAGGAAAACTGGCGATATTGGCTGTTAGCACTAGCTTGTGAATGGTGCGATAAATCTATCGCCACTTTGGCTGCGATAAAGTGCCGCTAACTCGGCGATAGGTCCTTGAGAATATGCCCCTCAGTCTCTTAATTTTGGTATTGGTGAGTGAGTGTGTTATGAGTAGCTGCATGGGTGAGTAAATGGGTGTGTGAGTGGCTGTATGGGTGGATGTGTAGGTGTGTAAGTAGCTGTATGGGTGAATGAGAGGGTATGTGAGTAACTGTATGGGTGGGTGAGTAGCTGTGTGAGGGGCTGTATTTGTGAGTGAGTAGGTATATGAGCAACTGTTTGGGTGAGTGAGAGGGTATGAGAGTGGCTGTATGCGTGAGTGAGTGGGTGTGTGAATGGCTGTATGGGTGAATGAATGGCTGTGCCACGGGTTGTATAGGTGAGTGGGTGGGTGTGTGAGTGGTTGCGTGGATGAGTGAGTGGCTGCATGAGTGGCAGTATGGGACAGAGAGTTGATGCACGAGTATGATGGAAATGAGATTAAGAAGCTTAGCTACTAGGAATGTGCAAATGTGCAGTACAGTTCAGGTTAGCTAAGCAGCTGCTAGAGTCTTGCACCTTGTGGACCACATCCAGGCCAGACCCTCACAACAGAACAATCATATAGAGGTCTAGGGTCAGACTGTAGGATTCTCATAGCTGTTGTGCAGTTCCTTGTGCCTAGAATTAGGCAGACCAACCTAATCCAAGTCTGTCTAGGGTGCAAATAGGCTGTGCAAACAAACAAAACATGGGCAATATTTTCCTTGTACAGTTTGCATCTCGGGCAAATAAATGAGGGCTCATTTTGGGATGTGGCAAAAAGCGTAACCTGAAATGAACATACAATTTCCTGTTTAGGGAATTGCTGATACAGTCCAGGTATTTTTCATGGAGAGGACTTGACTTGAAGTGCACACAATTCATAGAAAAAGTCCCCATAGTGTTACTGGCAAGTACTTTTTGGTCCACCCAATGCTAATATCGCTTCTTAATTTGGTATTTTGAAACAAATGAATCAGATGACATGAACTCCCAATAGCTCAGTAGGCATTAGGAAGACAGAACATTTTTTATGTTATTAAACCACTCGCTTTTGTAGAATTTGTCTAAGCTAATTGCGTCTTGGAAGGCCTCTGCATAATTGGCTAGTTCTGATGTTGTTCTAAGTCTCCACTAAAACAAAACTGGTCTGAGGCCTGCTTTATTGGCAATTTGCCTCTTACCCATGCCGAGATCTAGTGGGAGGGAAGATGTAATGGGGGAAGGGACATCAGGGTTCTGATAAACTGATGTTCGGATTTGCTCATATCAGATAAATTGCCAAACCCCCAAAGTTCGGCACCAAATAATGCCACAGCCACAGCTTTGGAATCTTGGACCTGAAGGGGTGACGCAATGAGTTTACTGTATGAGGCAGAGAACTCCTTTAAAATAGCATCAGATATATGTTTGTGCTTAAGGGTGGCTTTATCAATACGATGATTCCAGAACATGCCAGATGACAGTTGATGGCGAAATACTGAAACACATCCACCCTTTCCAATTCCTCCCCACCCAGATACATTTTCCCTCTATATGATTTGTGTTGATTTAGTGCTATACATTTGGTCTTAGTTGCATTAACCACCAGACCTCTTGTTGAGAAAAACTCCTCAAAACATATTAGAAAAATTTGCAGCCCTTTAAGTGTTTGAGACACAAGGAGGGTATCATCGGCGAATAGCAGAGTGGGTACCTTCACATTGGCCAGGGACGGCGTGCCCTATAGAACAGTCGAGAGATAGTGCACTACTTTGTTCAAGTAAAGAGAGAACAGGATTTGAGCCTCTGCTCCCCCGTAAGTAACAAGTGACCAAAATTTGGTCATGTCCTTCTCTTGGCAGATAGATAGAAGGTCTCTCCATCTATGATCTTCCCAATCCCACTTAGCTTTGGATTGAGCATTAGTATAGGTCTTGCGTAAAGTGCGAGTTTAATTCAGGTTTTTATTCTACATTGTTGCTATAAGTTTCGTTTTTAAATTCCTGCACTCATCATTATACCAAGAAATATTTTTTTGCATTCTTCTTCTATTGTTGTTAGGCACAAGAAAATGGGCAATTAGCTGGTTAAAAAAGCTTTGATGGATTTCTATTGCGCCCTGTGGATTTTCCGTGGGAACCATGGTGGCTTCAAGTTTAACTAAATCAATTGATAATTTGTTCTCAAAAGATGATAGGACATCCTCTCTCAGTACTAATTGCCTCCACTTGAGATGCTGTTTGCTATTAGCTAAGTGAACATCCTTAGTAGCATAATGAAGGTGATGTTCATGACTAAATTTGCCCCAAATGGAAGTCATGGCAAAACATAGTTAGTTGTGGTCACTTTCAGTCCTACTTTCCACCACCATGTCATCTACAAATTGCCACAGCCTTGGGTCAAATAGGTTGTAATTGATGCTGCACTCATGGCAGAGTTTGTTGTAAGTGGCTGCCACTATACAATCAAGTGCATTCTACCATTCAATGCCCTAAGTCTGTGTTTAAGTGTAAGATGTTTAAGCTGGAGAGCAGCCTATGTCCACTTTTTGACTGGAGGTAAGTCAAGTTGAGGGATAGCCCACCTTTCATCCTCGTCTGCGGCCAACATCACGTCCCCTCTATCCAGGGGTTCAAATGTGGTATTGGAACCACCATATACAATAGTATATGCAGGGGGGTTTCAAATTTCCCAATATGCTTCCAGCTTCAGTACAGTATCTGACGGGTTGCCACCTTGAATCCCCCGCACATATACATTATACATTTCCACATTATGGTTCTTAACTGAACTAAAATGCAGCCCTATGATATTGGGAGAATCTATCAAGATTCTATCTATTTGCTGTTCAGTAGAGAGCCTTACCCAGACTGTTACCCACCAGAGGGGCGACCATGTGGATTATATGTTTATTTTAATTTTGCTAATCCACATAGTCACCCCTCAGGTGGGCTAATAATCTGCAAAACATCTTTACCAAATACATCTCTGCAAGAAGGATACATTCTGCCTCCAGCAAAATGTTGGTGGTATCTCATATTGCCAAAGCCTAGAGAGACAGCCATTCTTTCCAGTTTAATAAAGAAAACAAATCTTATTTTCTCTTTGGACAACCTCACCTTATCAAAATTTCAGAAAACTGTTTAAAACTCCTTTTGTGCCATATAGTCACAATCCCTCCTTCATGTTCCCACAGTATTCATAGGTTTTCAGTGTTAAGACACACATTTTTGGTTAGCATTGTGGTTAATAAGTTTGCAACTCAGTTCTGTGAGAAAGTGGATTATAAATTGGGGTGTATGGTAGTCCACCATAAAAAATAATGTCACTATTCTTGTTAAGTGCAGCAAAGGTTTCATTAATTTAAACCTGAGATAAACTCCTCGTAGCTATGGCACAGAGCAGACAGGCTTAACTTAAGAAAATGTGGGAAGCATTTAAAAGTACCAAAACTGTTCAAATTAAAAAAACACATCACAATAAAAATCCCACTCCATTTTAAAAAATGGAGAGTAATTTGATTAACAAAATGACACCAAAATGACAGAAGATGCAAACAGGGAAATCAGAGTTATGAATTTTTTTAACTTTTAAATGAAAAAAGTGCCAAAAAGTGTTAAGCGCTAACCACAGTCATCTGCTTGACCAGTACCTAGGTGTGATTTAAGGCTGACCACGATGGAGCATAGGTTGGATAGAGAAACCAGGTTTGACCTGGTCGGAAGTTCTACCTTGTGATACAGTAGGCTGTGGCAGAGAAGTGTTTCACAAGGCAGTTAGCCATTGGATAAGGTCCTGGTGAAGCCATTGACTTTGGCAGGAAAGCTCAGAGAAAGCGAAGTTCAAAATTCGCACCAAAGAAGGTTCCCTCATCGACTGAATACGTTCGATGCCTTTGACTGGTGAAGATTTCTACCTTCATACTAAGTCACTTTTTGATTCTTCCAGTGGGGCAAGGCTGCACGCATTAGCTAAGCAGAGCACCACAAGCCTAAACACCCTCTCCATGATGTCGCACTGAAATTGATTTGCTGCTGTGAAAGAGCTCAGACTGGAAGCAACCTCATTCTTTGGCCCAGCTGCAATGAACCTTCGTCAGATTAACATAGCAGTTTTGACCCGGTAATCCAGATGTCTTTAAAGCAAAAAAAGGTTCTAAGTCCCATGAGTAGACTTTGGCACAACCAAGGGTACCATGGACTCGGATGCAGCCTTTGGGCATCCAGACTCACTCCAGCAGAAGCCACCAGCAGGGTACAGGGCAGGTCCACTTGGAACTGGTCAGCTGGGCTCTTCAGAGAAGAGGCTTCTTGTAGAATGTTGTGTCCCTGTAGCTTAACAGAAGGTAAGACAACTGACCCTTGGAGTCCACTTCTTTGTCCTGGAAGCACATAGGAGCATCATCTGCCCTTCAGGTCTCCTCACAGGTCTCAAAAGCAGGTGCAGTTTTTCCTGTCTTCCACAGGTCAAGTAGTGTCCCCTGGCAAAAGCCTGTGGATGAGGATGACTCCTGGCCCCTTCCTTACCAGTAGGTAGAATTTTCCCAGGGGTAACCCTATTCACTTTTGGAGCACCTCCTGTATGTCCTACTGTGTACAATATCAGTGTCCCTCTCTACCTAAATACAACATGGCAGAACTTTTCTTCCTATGTACATAGGTCCTATACCCACCCCACAGGTGTGACAACAGAAATGACCAAATCTTCTTCTGTGGTCACTTCAAACCAGTTCTGGGACCAGCTTCTCTCCCAATGGGATTGGTGCATGTGTGTCTAGGTGGACAAAAGAGGGCCCAGCTAACATTTGTCAATGAATGGGTAGGTCTCTTTGAAGTGAATTAAGTTCCTGGGCACAGCCCAAATAGTCCTCATGCCAGAGAAACAGAATACCTCCTCACACCCAATGCCTTTGTCTCAGCTCTTGGAACAAGTTTATACCTCATCAAGGAACTATTTAGCTCCTGGGTGACAGTTGGAAACACATGCACATGGACTCTCCAAGGCTTTAGGCAATGAAAAGGTGACATTCCAAAAATCCATTTTCAAAAATATTTATTACAGATTCGACTTGCCAGTGAATTGGATTAGTAATACATATTTTAAAAAGTCCAAGAATTAACTTTGTAGTTGTTGCCTGGGCAGAGATAGCAGTGTTACATTTAATATTGTATCCTAATGCTTTAAATGGAACAGCTAACCCTGCTACAGTAAACTCCGGCGTACGGCCGAACTGAGGTAAGTACATAAATAAATAAAACGAATTACATTGCGCGCGCCGCATCGCCATTGGCGATGCGGTGCGCGCAATGTAATTCGTTTTATTTATTTATTTATGCACTTACCTCGGTTCGGCTGTACGCCGGAGGTTACTACCCCCCGCCCCGCCTCACCGCCCCGCAGCACTCCCTCCAGGAGCTGTGACTGCTAATCAGAGCCAGTTATTAGCTCTGCTTTTCTGGCAGTAGATTCACCAATCTCTGATTTAAATAGCCAGTTTGCACTTTTTAAAGAAGCAAAGCATATTTTATCTGAAGTTCTATATTCATAAATAAATTATTAACTACTCTTCCTTCTACCACAGATATTCAAAGAGTATAGTAATGGTTTATGATGTCAAAATAACCTAATACCAATATAGAACCATAGTAGATGGTTATTTGTTATGGGGTGCCATATACTCACAGCTCCCCGTCCCATATAGAGGTGGGGAAACTGCTGGGAATCTGCTCACAGACCCTCAGACACTGAAGCCTTAGCTAACTCCGATGGTGAAAATCTTTGATCTGTCATTCAAATATGTAGGTGAACCACCCCCCATATTCAAAGGGTTCTTCCTTCAGGATCAACTGCACCCTACAAGAGGAACAGAGAACCTGCTCTTTTGCCGTAGTTATAAAATGAAACATATCTTTAGGAAAACAGAATACATATTAAACACAGTCCTCTGTTTCCGTAATATTGTTGAAAAAATGAATCACTCACAAATATCTTCCAAAATGTGCACACTTTTGTTTTTATAACAAAAAAACAATCTTTACACTGGTCACGTTCCAGTATTTCCATTTTCAAAAGGTAACATTGTCATAAAAAGTTTGCTCTAAACTTAAAGCCTCTTCTAGAGTTCTCGATTTCCCATTGCACATTGCTGTTGGCAGCATACAAAATCACATACCATTAACATACTAGGTTACATAGTAACTGACAACACGTAAAGAAAAAAGCTATTATGGTGCCATAAATTTGAAAGGCTTATTTATGCCAGCTTGGGGCAAAATAAAACTGAATGACACCATGCTAATACGACAGGTCCATGCTTTAAATTGTAGTCATACATTTTAATAGTTCAGGCCTTGTACAAAGGACTGGCGAAAGCTTCCCATTAGGTTTCATTCAAGTGAGCATTATGCTTGCCTGAAAAATCACGATAAAAAATGCAATTTATCTATGAGCTGCATTATCCAGAGTTACTCAGTGTTTGTCAACCATTTTTTTTCTCTGTTTGGAAACTGCCAATGTGTTTCTACTGAATACTTTGAACTTTTAATAATGAGTTCTAATTAAGTGATAATCACTGTGTTATACGGGTCCCTTCTAGGTAATTGCTTGCTAATGAAGATGGGTACTCGGAGCCAAAGGTGAAGGTGTCTAATAATGCCCAAGGACTTTTCTTGGCCTCATGGCCCGGAGGAAAGAAAAATATCCGATTATCTGATTTCCTATTTAAAATGTATATCTACAGTGAAACCACATTGGTTGCTGATTAACAATTAAAAAGTGAAAATATAACGTGCCACACATCTCGCATTAATGTTTCAGGCAGGTATGCAAAGAGAATATTTTTCTTAATTATTTAGGTGTGTACAATATTCTACAATTAAAACAATAAGCCATTAAGGATGCAAACGCCGTCTGCGTTACAGGATTGTCTGAAACCGCAATGATATGTCCCTCCAGTCACTGATTTTAGCTTAAGCGCATTCCCATTGAGGGCTATACTCTGTCAATAATGTAATTAACCGAGGGCCATGTAATCTTCATTAATGCTATTTTTTTCGGGTTTTAACCTATTTTGATGAACAACTCGCCTTTTTGTGACGGGATATCGCCATGATTTATAAACAGGTTTCTGCACAGTAGTCAGTCGGCCATGAAATTTGCATCTTAACACACACAAATGAATGTCTGAACTTATATATTTTTTTATTCTGCTTTAAAATTATGCTTACAGTTATAGTTTATACCAGGGCCGGCTTTAGGGCAGTGCGATTGGTTCGGCCGCACTGGACGCTGACCTGTGGAGGGGGGCGCTGACCTCAGGCGCTGTGTTTAGTAATAACGTATGATTGGAGAGATGAGGTGCACTTTTACCTGGAGGTAGTGAGAGAATCCGAAGAAACGGTCATGGGGTGTGGGGGCACCAAAAATGATTGTCGCACCGGGCGCCACCATCTCTAAAGGGGCCCTGGTTTATACAATATCTTTCTAATTTAGGGTCAAACCTGGAAAAATCCCATGGAGCATAGCGTTCCCAAGACTTTGGTAAATCGGGGTATACGCTTCTCTAGCTCTTGGTTGACTGTTGCTGCAGGTCTGCAGACTCCTCACAGTAGAGTGAGAGTGGAAGCATGGGTGAGGCGGGGGCAGAAAGGAGAAGAGAATGGTGAAGAGGTTGACAGGATTCCAGCTATTCTTTTTGTATTGGCAGAGGGTGAAGATATGGTACTGCAGAGGGTGGTCTGAGATGGAGGTAGGATACTAGGTAGATATTTTACTGGGAGAAGTGTGGGTTCCTCCGAAGGTGGCTGTGAGGGGTCGTCGGAAGCTATGTATAGTTTGTGAGATTGGTTAGGGGAGGGAAGTTCCTTCCTGGGGCTGCAGGACACTAGATTTTTGGGCGGTTGGTGAAGGTTCTCTTGAGTCCTATAAGGGAAAGTAGCAGGATTACAAATGTTTGTTGAGGGTTGTGTGTGGAAGGGGACAGTTCTCCTCACACTGGTATGGTGGCTTGCAGATACGGATCTTGTGTTTGCCTCACTTTGGTGTTTTCCACAGTGTAATGCCCTTAATGTGACAGTTAGACATGGGTCTCATGCATGCCGTGTCACAGGAGGCAGGCTGTAGCTTATTGATGGGGTCTCACCTTGCCAAACTGGCCTCAGGATGCATGTGTTCAATCAATCAATCAATCAGGGAATTGTAAGCGCGCTACTCACCCGTGAGGGTCTCAAGGCGCTGACTCACCCGTGAGGGTCTCAAGGCGCTGAATGTGTTCCCATTGAAAGCACATCTGGCCTGCTAATTTAGACTGAACTGTTCTTATTGAAGCACAGTCATGGCTGATTTACATTTGGATGATTTCTGTGTGGAATGGAATATTGGGTGAAAATATTGTTTTGATAACGGTCTCTTTGAACTACCATGTCTTAAACCTTTGTTACAAAACATTGCCTACATTTTCAGTAGATCTTGAGGAACCATTATATATTGATTTACCTTTTATTTTCGTTTTGGTAGTCTGCATATTCCAGTATTAGGGAAGGGAACTGTAGGCTTTAAAATAGTTTTTTATTTTTTTTATTTAGATATTTAATAACTGGACATTAGAATTCACAAACGTGTTTGAATGTGTTTAGAAACTTTGCCTTGATACTTTGGTAGACTGTGAGAGGAGGCAGACCCAGACTTTAGTATATTTTGGGGGATGACCTGTGAGCAGTGGGGGCTGGGCAGGGAGTGGCTAGGGTGTACCATCATAATTGTTATTCATTTTTGGGATAGGGTACCATTTTTAGTTAATTCTGAGAATTTTGTTTATGTGAGCATCAAATGTCTAAAGGGCATGCTAAAAGTAGAGCTTCCACATTTAGCTGTATTTTGGATTTTATTTCCGTATGAATATTTTGATTCCTAGGTATCCCCACCAGATTTTAATCAAAATAGAATTCTTTGTTAGGTGCTGGGGCCAGCTCTTGTGGATATTCTGCAAAAGATGGGGTTGTCCAGATTTTAGTGAGAAGCTTAAGGCATATATGTATACAAGTTGGGGGATTTTGTATTGCTGTGAGCATCATGCGTCAGGTGGCTCTATGTGGGTGTGAAGCCTACAAAAAATAATAGTATTTTAATGCATTTTGACTGAAGGCGATTATTCCTGTGGATATCGTAGGGATGAGTGTCCCTCTGAGTTTGTAGGCATTAGGGAGGAATGTGCTAGTCCTGGCAATTATTTTTCTATAATTGTTGTGTTTCTGTGTTTGTATTGGGCCTCTCATCAGTTTAATCAACATTATTCATCGTTGTCTATGATTAGAATTTGTTTCCCTGCGTACCATAAATCTGCAGGGGAATTCTGGCAGCAGGGTTCTACTGTGTGTAGCCAATTTTTATAATGGTTTCCAATGAATGTCATGAATGTGGAATACTGGTAGTTAAGGGGTGTCCCTATGTTCTAACCAGTGCTTATTTTTTTCCAGTGAATTTCATGAGTCTGGGGTTCTGGGATTGGGGTTGTCCTCAGATTTTAGTTTATTAACTTTGTTTCTGTGACTTCAATGCATCTGGCTTCCTTGTGGCTTGGAGGTGGATGTGGTCCTGGAGTTTATTCAAAGTTTGATATTCATTCCTGTGATTGCTGTGAGCCTCATGGTATTCTGGAGGTTATCCAGTGTTGTACCACTGTCCACTGATGAGTCCCGGTGAGTCCAAAAGCTTTCCAGGGTTTAATAAATACTGCACGATTATTTGCTCTTTCTCGGGTTACAATGATTACTGCACAATTACTTGCTAGGTTACCTTTCCTTCTGCTTAACAACTTTAATCATAGCTGCATCCTCTCAGCCTCTTCCACTGTGCCCTCATATCTCAATCCAGTTGCATCAACCTATTTCCTCTCTAACTCCAACAGATCCACAAAGATCAGCGTGCCGTACACCCAGCATCACAAACAGGTGAATAATTCTTCCCCCCTACCTAAACCCAACACATCTATTGCCATGTCTCATCCCTTTTCTTATTGCAGGACAGTGGAGTATTAGGTGGTGTGGGTGTTATTCCTCACCATGTAATAATTCCACGATACCCTAAAGATGGTCCTTGGATTCACACTAATAAATTCTTAGCTCACTACTGGTAGTGTGGCAACGAGCAGCCAGGCTTTACTAGAGGAACATGTGTTAATCATTTCAGAGTACAAACATGGACAATAAGTAATTACCATGACTCAAGAGAAATCCATCACCAATTTATAAAACTAGCGAGTATTTTTATCTTAATTTAGACACAAAAATGAATGGAATGGCAAACATACAACCTGATTTATAGATTTTAGAAGAAATAGAAAATCAATTAAACATAATACATTGAAAATTGAAAATTTAACATTGCGGTCGATGGGAAAAACCACTAGTGGCAATCGATCACTTGCAGGTTGAGTTGCGTTGTACCCTTACAGGGTAATGGTGATGCAGGTCTCAGAACCAAGCCATGACAGTCAGCTCAATTTTTCCTGGCCTGTGAAGCCCTGGTGCAGAGCTGTCCTGGCTGTCTCTGGTGCTGAACGGGAGCTGTGGGAGAGCTGCTTTTGCCATTGAAATGGTGCTGCAGGGAATAAGATGCAAAAAGACATCAACAGTGTGGTTGCTGGGCAAGGGATAGAGTGGGAGGTTACTCAAATTTGCAGGGATCCCAATGGCAGATGGAATTAGATTACAGGTGGTGAGAATGACAACCCATTTAATTAAGTGAATTATTATGTTCCGATAATGGATGATCCTTAAGCTATCACGCAGATTAACGATTTGGCCAGGGGAGCAGTGGGCCCTATAATCATAGGGGAGGATTTGAATTTTATCCAGGATCTGGTAAGTGATACTTCGAACAAAGCTAAAAAACTGTTGCAGCTGAGCACTAAAAACATGTTAAATGTAATGAAGCAGGACTATCAATTGACTGATCCATGGTGTAGGGCCCATCCTGGAATTTCACAATACACTTGGTATTCTGATCATTTTCAGTCAGCTTCCCATATAGATTACTTTCTGATCTACTGCACTCTCAAATATGTTCATTCATAAATTCGGGCTAATTCATTTTCAGATTATTCGTTGGTTGGTATTGAATTAGAAGTAGAGGTAAGAAAAAGGGAAGGTCCAGGTGGCAGATGGATCCCTCCTTCTTTCCAACCAGGTAGGTTGATAAGTATGAAGAAATGTATTGAGGAGTTTTTCCAGTTGAATAAGGGTACTGCATCACTTTTTTCAGTCTGGGGAGTTTTTAAGGCAACAATTCGGGGCCAGGTGGTGGCATTTATGGCTTCACAATCTAAAAATCAGGGGTCATGCATAGCTGAACTCCAATCTACTGTTGATGCCACTTTGCAGATAAAGATCAGTTCCTTAAGGGGACGAGCATTAGCGGATTTGCAAATGGTATAAGCTAAGTGTGAGCTAAAGGAATTTTTATTGTAGAGGAAGTTAATAGCTCACAGCTGTTCCATCAGCGGGTGTATGAGGAAAGCCAGATGGTAGGGAAATCCTTGGCTTGGTCAATTAGGGTTAAGCAGGAGGCCACATTAATTGCTGAGCTGCAGGAACCATGGTCGGGGTCTTGGTTTCTGAAAAGGATAAAGTGTCTAAAATCTTTTTAGCAAACACAAGGAGATGATGGACGGAGTGCTGGAACTTTTCAGATACTCATCCCCAGTCACTAGTAGATCTGGGTTGAATCCATCATCATTCTTTAGCTCACTTCGCCACCCCAGTTCAGACCTAGCCATATGCAAATCAGTCTTGACCCTGTTTCTCATGGAAACAGTCCAGCCGAACTACCAAGTCAGGAACTGAGGCGGCGAAGTGAGCTAAAGAACGATGATGGATTCAACCCAGATCTAATAGTGACTGGGGTTAGGTGTCTGAAACGTTTCAGCGCTTCGTCCATCATTTCCTTGTGTTTGCATAAAATCTTTTTAGAACAGAATAATAATTTGTATGCTACCAAATATGTGTCCTCAAATGAAGTTATATATCAGTATTTTCAGGCTATTGAATTACCAAAGCTGACAAGCACGGAGATAGAGGGATTAGTAGCTCATATTACAGCATTAGAAATCCAGCAGGCCCTGGCCTCAATGCCTTTTGGGAAGGCTTGTGGCAATGACGGCAGGCCAACAGAGTTTTATAAAGCATTCTCCGTAGAGCTAACCCCTTTTCTGATGTAGCTTTTCAATGTTGTAAAAGAAGGAGGAAAGGTCCCATCAATGTTTAAGAAAACAGCAATTGTTAGTTTTGTTAAGAAGGAAAATAATCCCAGGGATGTAAACTCATATAGGCTGATTAGCTTATTAAATACTGATTATAAAATAATGAGAATTTGGGCAAATTGTATTACTCCAGCAGCCCAGATGGTGATTCATAAGGATCAGACTGAGTTTGTGGATGGAAGTCTGATGTCGTCTAATACTTGATTTCTAGTCCATGCATTGGATATTTTTAATGTGAAGCAGACTCCCGCACTGATATGATGGTTGATGCTGAGAAAGCATTCAACCTGGTAAATTGGGATGCTCTTTTTTATGGCCTTGAGAGGTTTGGCTTTTCTTCTCAAATTATTAGCATGCTTCATAATGTATATGAAGGGGCACAGGCTCAGGTCTTCATCAATTCTAATTTAGCAGGGATGGTTGATATAAATCAGCGAACTCAGCAGGGCTGTCCCTTGTTGCTCGTACTATTGATCTTTTTTATCAAACCGCTGGCAGTAAGGATCAAGCAAATTTGGGTCTAGAGGCACCAACAGTAGGAATGTCTGAGCTACAATTGATCGCAGAAGACATAATTTTATAACTCAGGCCTAAAGAACAAAATATTAAAATGATACTGCCAGAGTTTGAGCAGTTTTAATCGATTGGGGGATATAATATTAATCATAATAAAACAGAATGGATTTTATTTATCACCCCTTTAGCATTCTTCCTTTTAATCTTCAGCAGCAAGCTGCCCCTTCCAACCCAATTTGATATTTGGGAATATATGTAACTAGTTGCTACGCAGAGCTTTATAATTTGAATTAGGGGGTAATGATGAAGAAGATTGGAGACTTATTAGACAGATGGATACTTCTTCCTCTTACACTAATTGGCAAAGCAGCATGATAAAAATGTCTATTTTACCTTTGCTGATTTTTCATTTTACAAATGTTCCAAAAAAATCAATATGACCTCTTTTAAAGAATTGGAAACACTTTTTCTGTGCTTTATTTGGAACAAGAAGGACTGAAGGGTTACACTTCCAGTGCTTCAACTGGATATAAATCAGGGGGGATTGGCATTGCCTCAGGTATGCACATATTACGAAGCCTCTCTTATAGATATATTAGTTCGATTAATAGACGTTAAGGGATCCATGGATAATTTTTTTGTGGAAAGGATAGTGCAGGAAGCCGGATCTCAGCTCCTTGTTTTTATAAAGACAACCAAACTTCCCAAAAAACCCTAATATAAAACATTGTAGGAATATTGTGCCAGATGTCATGCATTCTATTCCTTAAATGCTCACTATGCATGGTATGAATATTTGCAGCTTAAGGAATGCAAAGTTCTGGGTTCCCAAACACAGAACAGCCATCTAAGTTTTTGGAAAGCAAACCGTTTTAAAGAATTGTGCCATTCCCTGGTGGGGGGATGTATTACTTGGCAGGATCTTCAAGCTAGATGCAGGGATCGCTGTAAGCTTTTCTTTTTTGGGTACCAGCAGATTACACATCTACTGAAAAAATACTGTCTTCAGTCTAGTACAGTGTCCTCCCCAGTGAAAGCTGCTTTTTTTTTAGAACAAAGCTAAGAGGGGTGGAAAATTGGTACAGATTACTATGAAATCAAGGAGAGTGCCACCTGATAAAAAGATTTTTAGATAAGATCACTCAGGCAACTCAATGCACCTTTTCTGAGGTCGAGTGGCAGGCGATCTCGCAACTAGGCAATAAGGCCTTAGGAGCTGCAAATTTTAAAAGAATGTTGTTTTTGTCATGCTGGATGGCATATTATACTCCTACAGCCTCCCATAGAAAGTATCCAGAACAGGAGTGTAATGTCGCGGCCCAGACCGCGCTAAGTGAAACGCCGAGGGAGGGTGAATGTTGTAAACCCCTCGAGCGTGACCCTGTTGGGCTAGCCCGGCGTACGCCTGGCTAGCATGGTAGAAAGCAAATAAAGGGGGCAGGCGTGCTGGGCGTAACCAGTGACGGACTGGCCAAGCAACTAAGAAAGGTCTTTTACGTGTCTCATTGCCAGCCTTGTAAGGCCCCATCTACGACACGACATTGGCGACGAGGTGGTCTCACCCCTCGCAGCACTCGTATCTGCTCTGCACCAGCCACCTGGTTTCCCTGCAAGCTCGTCAGGCTGAACACCGGTGCCCCGGCGCCACCCCGCTGGCCCCGCCGCCTCCGTCAACGCTGGCCCGCCGCAGCCGCTGCGCTGCCTGCACCGCTGCAGCACGTGTGTGCCGGGCCGCGACTCCGCTCACCCCCGTGGCGTTGAGCGCCGAATCCACCGACCGCGACACGGCCTGCAGCTTTTCAGCCCCCGGTGAGTGTCCTGATCGCGCTGCCAGGCGCGCGGCCGCGTGTCCCAACCGCTGGCCTTAACCCCATCACAGACCTCTCTGCTGCTCCCTGTCTACGCCGCCGGGCCTCCGTGAGCGTGCGGCGCTGCTGCCCAGGCCCTGCCATCCCTACGACTAGCGCCAGCAACAGGCTCCTGCGATACCCGCAGCCACCGCTGAAAGACTCTGCCAGGACATTCTTACTAGCCCGCCGGCACGTGCGCCACCTTGCACGTCTTTCCACCAGCGCACGCCCTGGGGCGACCCCGCCTAATCACCTGTCCCCATGGCAACCATTCCGCACCTAGAGCCTTTCATCATCACAGGCCCGCCGCCCTCCCAAGCGGCCCGCTGGAGGGTGTGGGTGGAGCGCCTCGAAACGTACTTTGACGCGGCGGACATCCCGGCGCCGCGACGTCGCCCCATGCTGCTTCACCTCGGAGGGGCTGACATACACAAGATAGCAAAGACGGTGCGCGAAGGTGGCCCTCCCAGGAACTACGCCACAATGCGCGACGCCATTACCGCCCACTTTGAGCCATATGCCAACCCGGATTACGAGCGGTTCCTGCTCCGCCAGGCACGCCAACAACCGGACGAGTCAGTAGATATTTTCTACGCGAGGCTCAAGGAACTAGCAAGCACGTGCACCCTCCCTGATGAGGACGACGAGGTGAGGGCGCAATTTATCCAGGGTTGCGCGTCGTCAAAGTTGCGGGAACGCATTTTGGAGGCCAACAACATGCAGATGAGGGACATCCTCACGTTGGGCCGCTCCAAGGAACTGTCCAAGGCGAGGGCGGCACATATGGAAGCCAAGCCTGCAGCGGTGGTCAAGGAAGAACCGGTGTGCGCCATCCGGACAGACGCCCGACACCCGCGGGCGCACGACAGCATGCCCGCACCGCAACCATCCAAACAGCCTCAGTCCAAACAGCCCCAGCGAAGCCGCCCATGTGGGTGGTGTGGAGGCCCTTACCCCCATGAAGGCGCCTGCCCTGCGAGCGGGAAAACCTGCAGTGCTTGCGGGAGATTAAACCACTACTCAAAAGTATGCCGCTCGTCACGAAGAGGGACGGCGAGGGGCCCACGGCGGCAAGTCCGAGCACTCGGCCCACTCCCCGACGACCCACACAGCAGCGATATGGACGACGACGAAGAGACCACAGTCCACGTGGTTCGAATGCTACACGCTCTGTCAGCCCCTCAACACGCCACTCCGATGTGCGAAGTCGACGTACAAGGCCAGGCGGTGGCCGCGCTCATTGACACCGGTGCCACGATCAATCTCATGGCCGCCAGTGTCTATCGGGGCTTATCAAATCCTCCCCGCTCCGCGAGACCAGAGTACAGGTCTATGCTTTTGGGACTCAAGCCCCCTTCGTCTGTGTGGCGTCTTCCAGGCTGACCTCTCCCACGAAGACTCCCAGCAGCAGGCCAAAGTGTATGTGTCCCAGGAAGGAGCCGGGTTTCTGCTCAGCTGCCGCACCGCCCAAGACCTCAATCTCATCCGATTTGCCTTCACGGTACACGCCCAGGACCTCAGCGGGCTGCTACGGGACTTCAGCTCCCTCTTCGAAGGCATCGGCTGTCTAAAGGGCCCAGCCATTCGGCTGCATATCGACAAGACAATTGCGCCGGTGGCCCTCCGACACCGGCGAATCGCTTTCCATCTTCGCCCCAAAGTGGAGGCAGAGCTGCGTCTGCTGGAAAAAGCTGGAGTCATCGAGCGGGTGACTGGCCCCACCCCGTGGGTGTCACCCATCGTCGTCGCAAAGAAGCCAAAGCAGCCAAACGCAGTCCGGATTTGTGTGGACATGAGGATCCCGAATCTTGCCATCAAACGGGAGCGCCACCTGACCCCGACTGTAGACGACATAATCGGAGAGCTAGCAGGGTCCTGGTGGTTCTCAAAAATGGACCTCCGTTCAGGATATCATCAGGTCCCCCTCCACCCGGACTCACGGCCCATCACGGCATTCTCTACCCACGCTGGGCTTTGGCGATACACCCGCTTAAACTTTGGAATATCCAGCGCGGCAGAGGTGTTCCAGAACATTGTGAGGAACGTCCTCCAAGGCCTAGACGGTGTTCTGAACGTAAGCGACGACATCCTTGTGCATTCCCCCACGTTGGAACAACACCTCCTGTGCCTCCAAGCGGTGTTCGCTCGCCTACTGGACAACGGCCTCACCCTGCACCGGGAAAAGTGCGAGTTCCTAAGGCGAGACATTAGTTTTTTTGGATACCGGTTTTCGGATAAAGGCATCGGCCCGGACCCGGACAAAGTCAAGGACATACAAGAGGCTCCTGCCCCAACGTCCGTGTCCGGAGTCCGCAGTTTTTTAGGGATGGTCACCTACTGCGGGCGCTTCATCCAAAACCTATCTGATCTAACCGGACCGCTACGTGAACTCACGAGACATTCCAGCCACTGGACCTGGGAAACAGAACAGGAAGAGGCGTTTCAGAATACTAAGGCAGCCCTCTCTGCTGATACCACGCTAGTGTTCTTTGACCCCAGACTCGAGTCGCAACTGGTGGTGGATGCCAGCCCGACTGGACTAGGAGCGGTGTTGGCACAACAGCTGAAAGGCGGGGAATGGGCCCCGGTCGCCTATGCCAGCAGGACCCTCACCCCCACGGAACAACGCTACTCCCAAATCAAAAAGGAGGCCATCGCAATCCTGTGGGGGTGCCGCCATTTCCACATCTACCTGTACGGACACCCTTTCACCGTCATTACGGACCACAAACCCCTCCTTCCCCTGTTTCAAGGGTCGTCCTCACGTCCCCCACCGCGCATTGAAAAATGGATCCTGCAGCTACAGGAATTCCAGTTCACTGTAGAGTACAAGCCCGGTACCCGAAATCCGGTGGATTTTTTGTCTCGACACGCTCGTCCTGTCACCGGGCCTGAAGCAGCTTAGGCGGCAGCCACGGAAGACTACTCCGAATGATCGTGGAGCGCTCCCGACCCCTGCCGATGTCGCTGGCAGACATGGTGCTAGCCACAAAAGATGACGACTGCCTCCAGATAGCCATCTAGGCTGTTGCATCCGCCAACTGGAAGCCGCTACAATGCCCGACTCAGTTCCGTACGGCGGCTGCCCAGACGACGCTGAAAGCTCTCTATCTGGTACGTCACGAACTGTCCGTGTCAGCCGACGGCTGTCTCCTACGAGGCCCACGCCTGGTCCTTCCAGAGAGTCTTACCCAGCGAGCGGCCCTCCTGGCGCATGGCGCACACCAGGGAGTGGTGAAGTCGAAAAATCGCCTAAGAAGCAAAGTCTGGTTTCCCGGCCTAGACCAGCAGATTGAAGCGGTTGTCCAACGCTGTCCCGTATGTCTAGCAACCAGCCTGCCCACAAGGCCCGCACCGATCATCACCGAAGCAGGCCCTACAGCTCCCTGGGAAAGGGCGAGCGCCGACTTTGGTAGCCTGCCGGGAGGAAGATACATGCTGGTAGTGGTCGACGATTTCTCCCGTTACCCAGAAGTCGAGTTTGTCTCTTCTACAGCGGCAAGTGAAGTCATCCCGAAGCTGGAGAAGCTCATGGCCACCCACGGGCTAATTGGAGAGATCAGGACAGACAACGGGCCTCCGTTCACCAGCGCCGAGCTTGCCGAGTACCTCGCGTCTCACCGGATCAAGCATCGCCGTGTAACGCCAAGATGGCCCCAAGCAAACGGTGAAGTGGAACGTCTGATGCGTACGTTGAACAAGGCAATCCAAATTGCAACAGCTGATGGCCGGAACCTGGAGCAAGCAATATATCAGTTCCTGCGGGAGTACCGGCTCACACCCCATTGCACCACTGGTATCTCCCCAAGTAGATTGTGCTTTGGCCGGACAGTAACGGACACCATCCCGCATCACCCAGTGTGGGCTGAGTCACAGGTTCCCCCGAACCAGTCACTCGCCAGACGGACAAAGGCGAACCAAGATGCGTCCAGGAGGCGTCATGCGAAGGAGAGCAGGTTGGTGGTAGGCGACCGTGTACTGGTACGAGACCGCCACCCAGGCGGAAAATTCAGGCTGCCGTTCGAATTGCATCCATGGGTCATCACCGAGGTCAAAGGCACGATGGTGACAGCGTCCAGAGGAAATGAGGTGGTGACCCGCAATGTGTCATTCTTCAAGAGAGTTCCGGACGATGATGACGGAGGATCCCTGCCGGAGAGCGAGCCCGCGACGGATACCCCAAGGGGTTCACCGGAGACATCGTTGGAGCGAAAAGACCCTGCGCTACCCATTGTGAACAATGGACATGGCACATCCGCCCGGATGGGTGCCCCGGACTTTGACTTGAGCTCGGAACATTTGCCCGTGGACAACAGCCAAGGTGTGGGCGTGCCGTCTGACCCCGCAGCAAGGGGCAGCCAAAGCCGATACAGTCTGCGGCCCTGTCCGAAGCCATCCCAGAAGTACCGGGAATTCGTGGCCTGTTGCCGGGTTTTCCGCTGAAGGTGACGCTGCACCCTGCTGATCAAG
Source organism: Calotriton arnoldi (assembly GCA_963921515.1). Lineage (NCBI taxonomy): Eukaryota > Metazoa > Chordata > Amphibia > Caudata > Salamandridae > Calotriton > Calotriton arnoldi. Next base: position 19,263 of record CAWUFW010015951.1, read on the forward strand.
TAAGACTGTTCCGATAGACTGTTGTTCTTTATGGACTAATATATGGGTTCATGTTTTGGGTTTTTGTTTTCTTCGTTTGGTTGTGGTTGATATTTCTTGTAGTCCTCTGGGAAAAGGAGGAATGTAATGTCGCGGCCCAGACCGCGCTAAGTGAAACGCCGAGGGAGGGTGAATGTTGTAAACCCCCTCGAGCGTGACCCTGTTGGGCTAGCCCGGCGTACGCCTGGCTAGCGTGGTAGAAAGCAAATAAAGGGGGCAGGCGTGCTGGGCGTAACCAGTGACGGACTGGCCAAGCAACTAAGAAAGGTCTTTTGCGTGTCTCATTGCCAGCCTTGTAAGGCCCCATCTACGACACGACAAGGAGGATTGTTGTTTTCGTTGCCAGCTGCTGGGGAGAGGCAATTGGGTACACACTTTTTTTACCTGCCCGATGGTAGTACAATGTTTGGAAAAAGTATTTGCCATCCTAAGTGTAGCTTAGCAGAGAAGGATCGAACCAGAGGCTGAGACAAAATGTGCTATTACTAAAGGGGGGGAACATTTATTGTCATTGCCTCTTTAGTTGTACGATCCTTGATCTTGCAGAACCGGAGGACAACTAGAGTACCAACGTACCAAGAGTGGCATAATAAAATTAATAGAACAAAGATGTTTGAGGAAGCCTTTGCAAAAAGGTTCAGGGCTATTATGAAATGTACTGCTGCATGGCAATTTATGGAGGGGATAGAAAGTGTAGCATTGTTAGATTGTGTAAATTATACCAGGGTGCATTGTGTGTACAGAATGAGGAAATGTTAGGTAAAATATTTAGGCACGGTCGCACTTTTCATTAAGAGTTACTTACTGCTAGTTACTGTAGAAGGCATCTTTTGAGAAAGCATGTTATACCATCTCTTTAATAAGGTCAGTCTCGTAATTAGTAGTATATATATCTTAGGCGTATTATGTAGCTCATAGAAGGATTTCATGAACGGTCAGTGAGTGGAATTTGGAATGATGCCCTTTAATTTATTATTATTTTTAATATATGTTTATTGTTTATGTTAATATCAAAATATGCTTATCTTACGCACAACTGCACTTACTTGAAACCTATGATGCATTGCACTTTAGTCATGCACTGAAGAATATTGTTTATATAAATATAAGCGCATATCTGTATCATAGGTGCTGTTTTGTTTTCTCCAGTTCCGTCACGATGCACTTTATTGATGTCTAGAATAACATTGTTGATTAATGTGAAATAACAATAGATCCCAAGGTTTTAATTTATGACAAAGCTTCTTAATGTTGTCCCCGCACAATGCACTTTATTTATGTCTAGAATAAAATTGTTGACTGATATGAAACAAGATTAGATCCCAGTGTTCTAATTCAGGATGATGTTGTCTTAATGTAGTTCCGGCACACTGCATTTTATTTTATGTCTAATAATATCGTAGTTCATAATTGTGAAATGACAATATACCTCAATGTTTCAGTTTATGATGTCTATTTTGAAGAAAACAATGGTAATTGATTCTCTATTGATTTGATTGAACATCTTATGAATCTGCTCTATAAAAAATAATGAAAAAAACAGTGTGGTTGCTGATGTCGTTCGAAGGGCGGATGGAATTCTCTCTTAATGCAGCTTCGAGTAAATGGGTCAGTTGCCAGCCTGGCCACCAACAAGCCTCGCCATTTGTAAGCAGAGCAGAAAGTATCTTTGACATCTGGAGGCCCAGGGGAATGTGGTAGCTACCTTTATCTTCATGGAAGGCAGAATATAGTTCCCACAATGCACTAGACCATCTGGATTTGGGTGATCCATCGGAGGGCCCGATGGCCTGCGATTCTTTGGATCCAGAGAGTTGCTTTACCTGCAGCTTGCAGGGGACTAGTATCACTAGTCCAGAAGAGTCTGAGGGTGCTTCAGGCTTCAACAGGGGTCCTGACTGGACCTCTGTCTGGGGGGGACTGAGAGGTAGCTTAGGACGAGTCTCGATCAGGCAGTTCCAAGAGCGTTGCCTCAGGTGCAGGGTATCCTTTTTTGCTTTTGGCAAGTAGTGTTGTCACTGGTGTGGATCTCTTTTTCTGTCTGCTTTGATGCAGGTTGTTCAGAACTGAGGTTCTGATGTTAGTTGGGTCCCTTAAATCCTATATTTAGGGGAGTTAGTGGTGCAGGAGCCTGGAGCCAATGGACAGCTATTCCCTGAAGCTAGTCTGCGCCTTAGGTGACCAAATCCAGAGTGTGGGTTACCTTTTCAACCCAGAACCCTCTATGCTGACACTCCTAAAGATGGCAGGAATACAATTTTAGCGTACAGACCAGGCTGCTCACCCTGGAGGTGTGGCTAGCCTTCTGGGGGTGTACACCTTTCATAACTCATTTCCCGCCTGCTTCCTGCCCAAGCCTTTGTTTCTGATTCCTGGGATTGATCACACTGCCTGGCAGGAGGTCCGAATCCTGTCTTGGCTGCAGCAAATGCAGAAAGGACAGGCTGGCCACCCAGGGCACAAGATCTGTTTAAGTGGTGAGAAAGCACATTGTTTGATGCCAAACATGTTGTTTTTTGGTATTACCATAATGGAGTTACAAACCTCGAGAATGCCTGGGTGGCAGCCCATGTTATCTTATTGACCACTAACACTTATAGTAGTTTCCAATGGAGAATGCCCACTATAGGGACATATAGGCTTCCACTTTTATGTCCTCACTTTTAATATACTGTACCCTGCCTCCTGGGCTCAGGAGGCCTTCCTTTGGGGTGTCTGACATATATTGAAAATAGTGTATTGACTGTGCTGCACATGATAAGGGCACAGTCGAGTTCAAGCAGGTTGCACTGCTCCTGCAGTCTGCAATGGCAGACTTGCTGTCAGTAGTTTACTTGGGTCACTCAGGGTGGCACAAAGCCATGCTGCAGCCCTGGGGACCCCTTTACCACCAATACCCTGGGTACACTTGGTTTCATATACTCAGCGACTTATAAGGGGGTAAAGTCTTTGCCAATTTGGGATTACAAAGTCGAACATAACAGTTTTGTGAGAGAGCACAGGCTCAGAGTCATAACCATCAGCATTTGAAGCATAAAGTGGGGGGTGACCATCCACAAATGGCACTTTCCTACACTAATGTCATTACATCCACCAAAAATACACTAATGATAGGTAAAGGTATGTCAGTTAAAAAAAAAATTGCCACTTGACCATTGGAAAGAATTTTCAGTCCAAACTTGCAATTGGACAGAAGGAAATTTACAGCACCACCTGTATGCAGAGCATGCCAAATTGTCCTGCATGGTGGTAATGAATAAAAGTATGTTACTGAATTAAGAGTGACAATAGCAATGATAACAATGTTGTTTCTCCTCTGATGCTGATTGAGTTCACATATTTGACAGGAGTGGTGGCTCTTGTGAACTTTGGCTGAGGCAGAGGTCAGAGCAGTGGATTTAGACGGGGAGGGCGAGCTCTGGACAGGGGTTTAGACTGGTGTATGAGCTTTCTTCCAACTTGCATGCAGCTGCTGTCATTGGAAGTGATTTGAGCAGTTGTTCTCTTTCTTCAGAAGTGTGACTGTATACAGTACACCTTAGCTTGTCACTTGCCCCATGCAGCAGGCCCTCTCCATTATTGGCACTGGATTTTGGTTCCTAGATTGTTAGGATCTCTGACAGTGTCTCAAGTTACCTTTAGCATCCAGAACAAGCTGTTATGCATACTCTTCCTCCTGGTCCTCATCTGATGGAGGAAAATGACGATCTGAGTACTCACTATATGCTCTTGTCTTCTACAATTCTAGTTTCAGCTTGCTACTAGTGGTGGTGATGATAAATTCCACTCCAATGACAGAGTGCTGTTCGAGCTCTGGCAAAACTCTGCCCACTGCCATGTGGTAGATTTTTTTCTCATGCGCTGTTCACCAACGTTAAGTTGGTGAGCACGAGTGAGTATTGACATCCCCTAGCGTGATTTGTGGGCGCAAGGAAGGCAACCAGGTGATATTTTCTCAATGCGGGCGGTTAGGACCGTTCGTGGTGAGAAAGCTGCCACTCGAGTACAAAATCTTCTTGAGAAGCAGTGCACACATGTGGTGCCGTTCACACTGATTTTGCAGCATGGAACAATCTCCTGGTGCTAAAAATGAGCTAGAAACACGACATGCTGATTTCCGCCCACTTGCGGAACTCCGTAGAGTCTTGCAGAGTGTTCATGTAAATCCGTGGAATTCTGCAGAGTGAAACTCCATGAGTTCCGCCCACCCCTACTTGGTACTAAAACAAGATGAGAGCTAATTAAGTTAAACAACAAACCATACTCACTATATTTTGATGCTTTAGATAGCCATCGCACAGCACTGTTTCCAGCAGGTCTTCATATCCACAAGCTTAGGATTAATTTGTTGATTGTCACACTTAAGTACAAATGGTCCCATTCCTGTGTGGTTTGACATCTTCCTTGGTCTTTCATTGATAAAGTCACAAAATCTTGATTCCATCTTGTCACTTGAAGTTTGCATACCTGGTTTGATGCCTTGCATGTTGAAGCAGTACCTATGGGGCAAAACATGATCCCATTCAATGCATCCATGTATATTCTGGTCTCACTTGCTAGGAGGTGGAGTGTAATTCATTGCCATTCCCTTAAATGAAAGCTATATATAGTAGTCCTAACTGACTTACCTTCATGTACAACTAATTTTTCAATATCTATTTTACTATCCATTCCATTTATATTAGCTTACAAAACTGGTATTTTCAGTAATTAAGCATAACAGTTTTCATCTAACGTATCCCCCTTTTACAAAGCTGAATAATAATAGACTTTTGCTAGGAACTGGGTATAAGATGACAAAGGTATGACACACTGAAAAACCTGGGTCTTATATCCAAATTGTTCTGAAAGTGGTTAAGGGATACCTTATCTGAGCCTGTTCTTTTCAGTACTGCTGTCTGTGTAATATCTAAAACAGCTAATATAGAATTAGTTCATGAATTAGGTTGATTTCAGTATGAAGAATAAAAGCAGAAGACAAGTGGCCCGATAGACCACCATACCGAAACTGAAAATATTGAGGCGCTTATTTGATGCCACCACAGAAGCCACCTGCCCATTGCCTTTCTGCACAGACCAGTGTCAAGTCCCAAACACCAAAGTTGGTCTGAGAACTGTGAGCAGCCTGAAAAGAGGGTTCATCTAGAGTTGGGGGATGGGAGAGAGAGAGTGGACCGATTTTAGGTCTGAGTTAAGGCTCTCAAATGCACTCATTCCATGTGTGAGTAGCTCATCAGGTCCATTTCTTTTCTTTGATTTCTGGAATGAGTAGTCCTGATGCAAGAAACTGGACTGAAAAGTAAAAGGAATATGCTACCCACGAGTTCACTTGGGAAACTTCTCAGAGTGGTAACTCGAAGGCATGTTTAGTCCCGGTATTAGGTCGAGCATTCGAGACCTCTTGTATATACTTTAGTATATACTTATATGTGTATGTACTTTGTGGGCTCTGGAGATCAGCCCTAGGACTTGTCTGCTTCTGCTTAGGGACTTTTTTTCTGTTCAACTGCCTATATTTAACTGGTTTGAGAGAAATCGACCAGTAGAGGTCAGTAAAATACCAGAATTGCTTTCTGCTTGTTCAACTGACTCTATTTAACTGTCTTGATAGATAACGACCAGTAGAGGTCAGTAAAATACCAGAATTGCTTTCTGTTTAGGGACTTTCTTTTTTTTTAAATTTCTGGCAACTGCCTCTATTTAACTTTCTTGATAGAAAACGGCCAGCAGAGGTCAGTAAAATACCAGAATCACTTTAGCACTCTCTAGAATCCAGTCCATAGAAATTGTCTTCCACGAGCACCCGTAGACAATAATATTTTTTTCAAATCTTGTATTTTCAGTGATATGACCACCGAAGGCCCTGATTTTATATTACAAACAAAGCTTTGGACTATACCATTTCCCGCTGATAGTCAATATTTCTCTCCATGTGTTCCCATATCTGGCGTGTCACGCAATTTGTTGCTTACTTTCCCTCCATGTTAAAGAACAATAGAAGTTTCAGCACTCAGGCTAATGTGCTGCATAGCTAAATACATATAAGGTCCAAAAGGCGAGACCGATTGCATTGCAGATGCTTGTTTTTAGTTTGTGATTGCTACATAGCTGATAAATTGCCTCAGATTTTGTGTGCCACAATTCACTCACCACTCACTCCCCTCATCCTCAGCAAGTGGACATTTCTGTTAACAGAAATCTCTTTGTGAGTAACTCCATTTCTGAAAGCAAAACAAAAGCAACGGTTCTGAAACACAAATATAGGTTTTGCAGTCTTAAATTCGGTTTTTGCACATTATGCCACGTTTCACAAACGAATAGCTTTGTGTATAGGCCTGTGTATAGGCCGATATCTTTGAGAGGAGAATGTGATATGTTTTGACAGGCGGAATTTTAAGTAGATCATAATTAATTGCTGACTACATAAACAAAATAATAATAGGTAAAAACACAAATCCAGATTTAAAGCATCAGCAGTTTAAAAAAAAAATCACTAACTCACTGAACGAGGCAATGCGTAGACGTTTAATACACGAAAACACCAACAAAAATTTCGCCATTTTCAAAAATAGAAACCAATTAGACTAAAAAGGGCTAACCTATTTGCACACTGTTATGTTTTAGCTAGAACTGAGGAATATTTAAGAAGCAATTAATTTACTTTATATAGCGACAATCACCTTCTCAGTTTCTGCATTGCATGCTAGACTGCTGGCAAACATAAGTAACAGGCAATGTACTTTTTTGTAAATGCTCATCATAGTTCAAAAAAACTACCAAAGAACAAAGACGAATCTCACCCTTGCCTTATGCTTGTCCTCATCCTTCTTATTTTCTCATATGGACATTTTATATTGTATTCAAACCTACTCTATAAATGGTGCATCTGTTTCCATGTCACATTACCTGGTACCAACCCGCTTTAACACCATTTTGTCCCTGAAAAAAAGGTAACAACATTGTTATCTTTTTAGATATTACTCGAGTATAATGATTAACATTCGCTTTCAATCTACTCCTTCCGTGATAGTAATGTTATTTTGTCTCCTTTATCTTCACCATGGACAAATTTCTGTTATGAAATGCAGCCCTTGAAAAGCTACTGCATGAATCCTCTTTAAAATTATGAATACTGCCTGTCACCACCGTAGACAACTAAATTTGTCATCAACGGAAACACCTTTGAAGGAATACGCACCATATCCAGAGCTCAGATTATGATCAAAGGCTGAAAATGTTTAAAGTGGCAAAGAATCACTTATCAAAAGGTCTATAACTTTGAAATCTGAGCAGCACAGGGATTTCAAGTGTTCTGTTTATTGTTATTTTTTTCTGATTGATAGTGGCAGAGCTGTTACTCTGATGATACGTTAAAAAGAGGACAAACGAGCAATTTAAAAATCATTCATAATAAGTGTTGCTTTCTAAATATTTAATCTCTGCTGTTTTTTAGTATAGGGTTTAAGCGGATTAGATTGGTTCGTCTGAGCATTCTATCGTCCAATACTTCACAATGGAGTATACTTTACTTTTGTCTTTGTGTATGGCATTTTCAAATTTACAAGTAATAAGTTGGTTGTCAGGAGGGATATATGTGATTTTCGGATTTGACGCAATACTCTAGACTGGGTTAATAAGTACCTATATGTAATGTGTACTGATATCAGTATTTTCCCTTTCACAATATTGTATTGTAAATTCATAGAATTTACTACCCCTGACAAGGCGTTGAAGCGCCTCATGCACTCATTCTCAGATAAGACATCCACATAGAATCAACATCTAGGGGCATATTTATCGAGCAGCTGTATCGCGCTTGTGCCACTCGATGGGGCGCAAGGGCGACACATGGAAATGCGTGGCTTGATAAATATAGAATAATGCAATGCAGCGCAAATCTCTGTATTGAATTACTCTGCCCCAGGGAGGCATTCCATGGGTGAAGCGTGGATTTTCCCAATAACAAAAAAGAGGCTGTGCCCTGGGGGATGGGGTTCCTGGGGCTGCAACCTCCCCGAGGCTATGTGTGAAATTAATGTGGGGGAAGCCCGTATGCCTCCGCCACAGCCCTGGGGACCACCACCTCCCTGGGGTTTTCCTTACAATTTATGCAGGGTTGCCCTGGGGACCTCCACCTCCCCAGGCCAAATGTATTAACGCAGGGGCTGCTAGGCCTCGGGATCACCAACTCACTGGTGCTAAATATGAAATTAATGCAGAGCGGCACATGCCCCCCCACAGCCCCGAGTACTGCAACCTTCCAGGAGCTCAGGTAAAAAAAATGTGGGGGCCTGTGGGGCTCCCCCGCAGCCCCAGGGACTGCCACCTCCCCAGGGCAAATGTAAATAATTAAAGTGGGGGCTATGTGCCCCCCACAGCCCAGAGACCACCACTTCCCTGGGCCCCCCTACTGGAATCATAGATGGCCCTGAGGACCGCCACCCCCCAGGGCCGGCTCCTGCTATTTCCCTGGGTGCCCCTGAGGCCACGCTCCCTTTCTCCCCCACTCTGCAAATGCACCTCTTGGCACACTGCTGGTTGGGGAATTAAGTTCCCTTGGCTCCAGAGGGTCCTTGGGGGCCAACTACCTCTCCTGTTACCTCCAGTAAGTCCCACACTGTAGGATTGATGAGATGTCTTCAGGGGCCACGGCCCCTTTCTCCACCACTCTGCAAATGCATCTCTTGGTGCACTGCTGGTTGGGGGATGAAGTCCCCTTGGCTGCTGAGGGTCCTTGGGGGCAAACTACCTCTCCTGTTACCTCCAGTAAGTCCCACAGAACGGGATTGCTGAGAGGTTGTCGGTGGCCTTGCTCCCTTTCTCCACCACTCTGCAAACGCATCTCTTGGCGAACTGCTGGTTGGGGTTGAAGTCTCCTTGGATGCTGAGGGTCCTTGGGGGCCAGCAACCCCTTCTGTTACCTCCAGTAAGTCCGAGATAGTGGGATTGCTGAGAGCTTGTCAGAGGCCCGTCCCCCTTGTCCACCATTCTGCAAAGGTGACTACTAGTTAAAAATACCTTAGAAATTCACTGAAAAAAACAAATGTTACTGGGACGTTAAAGTTAGGAATTAGCATTTATGAAACCTTAGAAATTCACTGAAAAAACAAAGGTTACAGGGACGTTATAGTTAGGCTCTGATTTCACTCATACAAAACCAGTGTCATTCAGCAGTTATAGTTAGCTGAGAGAACTATAACTTGCGCCCCTGCAATGCATTGCGTATGAACTCACATATTACATCACTCATGACATGGTCAGTGACATCGCTGATGACACCTCTAAGGACATCTCAAATTACATCCAAAGAAGCAGAGAACTCTGGGTAGTTCTCATGTTTAGGTGGAGAGCAGCTCCCCTCTAGAGCACCCTGCGCCACAGCGACACTCTGAATTTGCTCACCTCAAATGTCTGCTTTTCTATTGAAGTTTTTAGGCATAGGATTAGCAGATTGCCATCCATGCCGAGATAGAAAGGGAAAAAGGATCTTGCCATTTCTTTAGCAAACACTTAAAGCATAGGATTAGCAGAGTTCCAACCACGCCAAGATGTAAAATTACAAAAAAATGTTACCACTCCAGGCACAGTATTGCAGCTTTGGATTAGTAAAATACCATTCAAGCTAGCCTGGAATGAATAAAAGCAACCCTTGACACATGTTTTGCTATCATTATAGCTCTTAAGAGAGGTTTAGCTTTGTCCAGACACAAGGGAGCACCCAGTATAAGTCAAAACAATTCCTTTTCAGGCAAAGAGAGCTGCATAAATTATCCAAAAAAGAAGCAGAGAACTCTGGGTAGTTCACAAGTTTAGGTGGAGAGCAGCTCCTGTATAGAGCACCCTCAACACCAGCGACACTCTGAATTGACTCAGCTCAAATGGCTGCTTTTCTATCAAAGTTTTTAAGCATAGGATTAGCACATTGCCATTCACGCCATGATAGAAAGGGACATAGTCACTTGCCATTTTTACAGCAAAGGCCATCCACACCAAGCTGTAAAATGACAAAAGCCTTTTACCACTCCAGTGTGATAAATTCCAGGAGGAAAACGTGGTGACTGCCCGTTTCTTACCTTCAACAACATCCCTTATCCCAGACAGGCGAAGACAAAAAACTGAGGAAGGACTGTCGTTGTCCCTCACAGGCTGGAGAGAGGGGCGTGGCTAGAACCAAAGACCAACCGGAGGACACAGTAGGAGAAGAAAAGCTGACCGCCAATCTCAAAAGAAGAGAAGACCCGGCTCAGATGTGTGATGACAACAACCCGGCAGACGCAGGGATCGAGGAGCCGGTGACGGTGTGGCCAGGGTACGCGGAGCAGCTTGCTGTGGACGTAGGCTCTGATGACAGCCCAGAAACGTGGTGGGAGGAGAGGTGGTCACCCTCAGAGGAAAGCACACCAGACGCCACAACTCAGTAGAGTTGCGACTGACGCGGTATGTGACCAAGGGAAGGGGAGAGGGATGTGAACAAGGGAAGGGGAGAGGGAGGGGGCAACTCGGGTGGGCATTACGGTTCACAGGAAGGGGCAGGGGTGGCAGCAAACGGATAAAAGAATGGTTTTTTTTTCCTCTTCGTACTCTCCTTCATTTTTTGATTTTCCCACATAACTTCATTGAGGCACTCTAAGGTGACTGATGAGGTGAACATAAAACCAGTTCACCGACTTAGAACAAGTCCGAGAAAGTCTGGAAATAGCCAGCCTTACCTCTCCTTTTTCTCAGAATCTTTCCTTTGCCCTTTCTTTTCACTGCTAAACCATTGTGAAGGCACCGAAAGGACTTGCCTCCACAAGACTCACAATTTTTGGGTTCGGTGAAGGTGTCTATCCCAACAAAGATAAGAAAACGAACTACATACTTACCGCCACCTTCTTGTCTCTTTTTGCTTTGAACCTCCAGGTGAAACCCTCCTGTGCAACACCAACAAGCCGCAATACCGATCTACAAGAATGTTTTTATTTATTTATTTAATGCGATTTTATATAGCGCAAACATTACCCGAAGGTGTCAGAGCGCTTTACAAAAGAACCAGTTGCGTTACATAAGGACTTTGGATTACATGAGTTACATAAGAGATACAAACAGAAAAAAATTGCAAATGTACAAGTTGTAAAGTCACTCAAGGAAGAGATACAAACAGATAAACTCTAAAATCACATAGGAATGGTAGTAAGTACAAAGGTCTACTACATATACTAGTGGTTTGAGTTATATATATACAAATTGCAAATTCACTCAGGATTACATTTAACAGCGATTAGGCTTGGACAATTATATATTACATATTTACAGAGCAGGAAATTCTTGCCATCGTTCAGCCAGGTGTTCAGGTGGTGTTGCACTCAAGGGTGGTAGTCTTGGGTCTGGAGGGATCCCCGAGTTGGAGATGTCCATAGGGGTAGAAGGCCTGATGGTGGTGGGGGAAGCAGCATGCTGGATCCCTGGGCTGATCTTGAGGTCATGCTGGGCTCCATCTTGTGGATAGAGGAGGGTGCTCAAGGGCAGGCGGAACTGTGCCACGAAGTCAGGTCTCCTGCCTGGCTCAAGCACCCGCAGTGAGTCCCCGGCAGGCCCAGTGCGCCAAAACCACATATAGGCATTGTAAGCGGCAGGCGCCATGTTTAAGTCAGGCAGATCGTGTCTGGGCGCCCCCGCTGCACTTCTATATGTGCTATAACCTCCTTTACTGTGGCTGTGTTGTTGTATCCCCTGCGCTCCGGTGGAATATGCCCAGCGCTGGTGAGTCCCGGGGGCCCCAGAAGCCAACTCACCCCTCCGGGGTCACTTTTATTCACAATGGTCGGGCCCTCCAATGCTTGCGGCTCCCATAGCTCTTCTCTGACAGGATAGTCCCTACCTTGGTCTTGGGATCAGCTCTCACTCCAAGTGGGGATCAGCACTCACTCCAAGGGCTACTTGGGTTCACCCAGGGTGCCCAGGTCCTCACCGGACTCTCAGGTACGGCACTTCAGCTCTGGAAGAAGAGTTAAAGAACCATTTTGTTTCAAACTTATAGTGTAACCATTCTGCCAATAAATACATCAAACATTAAGAAAATTACACAGCCTTCTTGCTTCTTTTTCCACCCATCCCTCCCACATCCAGGCACAGTATTACATCTTTGGATTGGTAAAATACCATCCAAGCCAAACTGGCATGAATAAAAGCAACCCATGACACTTGTTTCGCTATCAGTATAGCTCTTCAAAGAGGTTTAGCTTTGTCTAGACACAAGGGAGCACCCAGTATAAATCAAAATAATACCCTTTCAGGCATAGAGTGCAACATAAATTATGCAAAAAAGAAGCAGAAAACTCTGGGTAGTTCCCACGTTTAGGTGGAGAGCAGCTCCTGTGTAGAAACACCCTACAACACCAGCAACACTCTGAATTTGCTCACCTCAAATGTCTGCTTTTCTATCAAAGTTTTTAAGCATAGGATTAGCACATTGCCATCCACACGAGATAGAAAGGGACAAAGTCTCTTGCCATTTCTGCAACAAATTCTTTAAGCATAGGATTAGCACAGTGCCATTCACACCAAGTTGTAAAATGACAAAAGCCTTTTACCACGTATGTATTAAACATGATGAATTAGGAGCACACACTTATACTGATTAGCTGGATACAGGCTGTACAAAATTAGGTGGGAAAGAAATATGGTATTACCCGCCACTATGTAAACTGTAAAACAAATGTACACACTCATTGGATGATGTCATCAGTGATGTTGTCAATGATTTAATCAATGATGTAATTTGAGATGCTATCAATGTTGTCATAAATTATGTCATAGAGCTTGTCATGAGTGATGCCATATGTGAGGTCATAAGCAATGCATGGCTGGGGCGCAAGTTATAGTTAGACTACTAACTATAACTGCTGAATTCCTATGTTTTTTTACTTCAAAACGTTAATGTTGTCACTGAGAAATTCACCTAACTATAACGTTGCTTTAACCTTTGTTTTGTTCAGTGAATTTCCAAGGTTTCTTTTTAGTCGAAAGCACATATTTATTTTTACAGCTAACTATAATGTTACTTTAAGCTTTGGTTATTTCAGTGAATTTCCATTGTTTTAAAAAAAAAATATATATATACTTAAAAATACATAGACACTAACTACTGCAACAATGTTTACACTGAGAATGTTCAACTTCTTAGTTTTTGTAACTCACATATACAGAAATAATCTCAGCATAATTATCATAGTCTTTGTATGTATCTTTACATAAATTTCATATATATATTTTTAAAAAACGCTGATAAGTTTTTCATATACTGTAAACTTTGTGTTTTCACTATGTATATCCATTTTTAAGGTGTGTGATTGCTCTTACGGGAGGCTCACAGGTGGCTCGCGGGAGGGTCGTGAGATTGTAGAGTTAATAAATTTTGTTCTAATCTTTTGTACAACGATCTTTTTCATTTGGTCAATTATTATTGAATGCTAATTTTCAATAATCAATTCAGTACAGTATGCATATTGAATTTATTATTTAATTTACAAACCTACAACTCTCGTGAGGTGATCGCAGGAGCCAAACACATAATCCCCTGTGTGGACTATGAGGAGGCTGTACTTCCTGTTTGGCTCTCGGGCTCTGCCTGAGAGATTGTACATTTAGAATTAAGTTTATAACAGCGTATTTTCATAGTTCTGAAAAAAGTAAGACATAAGAAGTGTTGTTTAAAATAGAAAAGCATTCAATGTATTGTTGCATTTGAGATATTATGAAAGTTCTCCGTTTTTTACGATCTCGCGGACCTTTCACGAGACACCCCCGAGTTGCCCGGTAGAGGAAAGACATCCCAAAGAAGGATATTGATTGGTTCATATGGATGTATGTTTTTTAGCATAGAAAGATCCCTTCCTGGTTGCATTATTTGCTTATCAGGTTTTTCTGTGATTATACCTTTTTAGCTACCTCGCTGATTTTCTGTGATCAGAATGTCATCATCTGACTCAGATGAGAACCCTACTCCTGCTCCTGCAAGTCAGCCACCCAGGGAGTCCTTGGTCTGGCATTTTTTTCAGGTGATCCCTTGTGGGAAGGAAGTGTCTGCCAAATATGTAATTTATAGCATATGCAAAAAATAGTTCAGCAGGGCTAGCCGGAACAAGCAATATTCCATGAGTACCACTGGGATGTGGTGACATTTAAGAGCTATGCACCCTGATCGCCTTACGTGGGCTGAGTTAGACTGTGCCGCAGAGCTTGATAACTCCTTAGGGGCGTCCACATCTTTCCAAACTGGTGACAGTGTGCCTACCCAGGTACTCACTGTGCAAGCAGATAACAACCCGGCATATCTGAACAAAGCCCTTTTTTGCTGCCTATGCAAGCAGATTATTCATTTTTCCGAGACAAGCAGGGCTGCACATAACAGGCTTGTCCAGGATCATAAATATCCACCTAGGCAGTAAGTTTAAAAAAAAAAAGAAATTCTACATTTTTCTCCTCTTTGTTTTTAAAGAGATGTTGTTGTTTTTACTCCCAGTTTCTTGTTTTTGTTCTAGCCCGTTTAAAAAAAAAAAAAAATACAAAAAAGTTAAAAGTGTTAAAAACACAAAAAACAGTTGTTTAAATTGTTACTTGAAAAAGCTCTTTTAAGAGCTACCCTATACTTTCATTATATATGTTGTTTGTGCAATGTACCCTTTCTTTTTTTCCCTTCTGGATGACTCTTGATGGACACTCGTGAGAGCCATGGGTCTCCCATACATAGCAAGGGTGAGTCTCGTGAGCCTCTTGTGAGAGTCAGGGGCACAGTCCTAAGCTTCCACTGCGAGGGGCAGTGTTTGCTGTTTGCATGACAAGTGTCTCGCAAGACTGTACTTTTATTATGGAATTTGAATTTCCACTGAACATATCCTTTTGTAATAGATCTAATTTATATGCACTAGGTTTTCAATTCTTTCTTTTCAAATGTTTACGATCTCATGAGATACTTGCAATTTTGTAAAGTTTTTTGAAGTCACATAATGTACACCTTCCTTCATTACAGTACTTACAACTTTTTCTTCCTTCTTCTAAGATTGTAGGAAAAAGTGACTACTCCAGTCCCATCTTTCTACAGTATGGCAGCAGTATATAGTAGGGAGTGAGGAGAGTCTGGACTTGTCTAAAACACCTCACCAGAGGATAACCACCGTACATATTAGATTATAAGAGGGACTGGCCATTCCATTAAGACCTCTCCCCCGGAGAATAAGGAAGCACACTACAGTATGGGGAAGGACTAGCCTCAACACTGAGAACTCTCTTTTGGGTGAAGAGTGTGTGTACTAGGGTGTAAATTGAAACTGGCCTCTGCACTGAGACCTCTCTCAGATCACAGGTGTGCATATTTGGGTGTGAGGGGTACTGGCCACTCTGCTGAGACTTCACTCTGGGATGATGGGTGCATGTGGTAGGGTGTGAATAGGGACTAGCCCCTTTCCTTGGATCTCTCTCTTGGATGATGAGTATGTGTAGTAGATTGTTAGTATGCACGGGCCTCTCTGTTGAGACATCTCTGATGAATGACAGAAGTACAACTATGGGGTGGAGAGAAATTACACACTATACAGAAAAGTTTCTCTTGGATGACAAGCATAAAGACTGAGGTATGGATAGACCACTGGGTCAACTGAGACATCTCCCAAGATTAACACACATGCAAAATAGGCTGTGGGTAGAGACTGTTTTCTCTGCTCATGCCTCTCTTTATGATAATGAATGTCATTAGTAGAGTATAAAATGGAGTATCAACTCTGTCTTGGACAACCATGTGCATATTTGAATGTAAGGACACACTCACCTCTCTCTCAAACACCTCCTTATGGAGAAAAGCATGTCTAGTAAGGTGTACACAAAGACAGACCTCTGTGCTGAAACTTCTCTCCAGAGTGACAAGCAGTTATAGTAAGATGTGCAAAAGAACTGCCATCTCCACCAGCTGACAGCAGTGTGTAGTATACTATGAGGTTGAACATGCCTCTGTGCCAAAACCTCTTTCTTGTATAAAAATATTTATACTACAGTGGAAAGAAGCACTAATCTCTCTGTAGTACCGTATAAATACATATACATCAAGCAGCACAGTTACAGTTCTTGAAGATGGAACTGCCACTTTAAGTCAACATTGCAGGATTGTAATAATATTAAAATCCTTACAAGCTATTAAAGAAAGAAATCAGTAGTAACTTTAAACTTTTAATACAAACATCAATTTAACCCCTTCCATGCTCATGACGAGCTCAGCTCGTCATGCTGCGCAGTGCTCGTGTGCGCATGACGAGCTGAGCTCGTCATGAACCCGTCCGCTTAATGAAACGCCTCGCACAGGGCGAAAATCGGCCGCGCATGGAAGGGGTTAACAACATTACAAATAACAAAAACTACATTAACAAACTGCAACAAAAACTGTAATACAAACAAAACAACAAACGTAACTAATCTATAGCATTTGTTCCTCACTCCAGCACCAACACCTCCTCCCCTTTTGCTTCATTTGCGTACCGGATTTTGATATATACGTAGATCTTCTTTTTTGTTTCAGCCACATTAGCCTGCCAAACAATATCAACTTGCAAAAGGAGTTCAGCCTGGAAACAGCCAGTGTGTTACACCATTAGAGGAATCTACACCTGCTCAAGCAGATAACAAGTCTCCTTTTCTGAATAAAGCACTTTTTCTGTTTAAGTAAGCAGACCATTTTTTCATCAAAATCAAGTAGAGCTACACAGAAAAAGCTTCTTCAAGTGTACAAATGTCAATGTAGGAAGTAACAAGAACATCAGTTGTGCAATGATTTTTTTTTGCTGACTTTCTACATAGCTCTTGTTGCCTCCTTTATCCAAAGTGAACAATTTCTTTTCGCCTTCATATATTTTGTGACATGAAACTTCTGTTTTCCATTTTCCAGCTATAAAAGACACGAAAATGAAAAAAGTTAAAATAACATACTGATAAATAACTGATCACAGTGATACATCACTATGTACTCTAAGGTTATGTTTATATTTTCACACAGAATCACTTAGTTATATGTACTATACCACTTTCTTCATAATCCTTTCTCTTGAAGAATTCAACACCCTCAAACAGAGAATTTTTTTCACAATTAAATTATAACATGCCATTACCATCAAACTTGGTTCCATAACAGTTCATAAAGTAACAGATTCCTCTAGACACACCTTTCCTGACATTGAGCACACTGTTACTCTAGAAATGGCTACATCTCCACTCAAACATCTCATAGGTATAAAATATGTGCACAGTAAGGGTCATAAAAAACACTAGGGCTTGTATTAACAGGTTGCAGATTCTTTGTTTAATAATTTCAGCAACACTGCCTCTTTTACTTACAACTACACACAGATTGAACGTTTAATTTTTTAACACAATGTCCAATACTTGGTGATATCATTCTACATTCTTAAGTCTACCTCTCAAAACATGCATTAGAAGAATGCACTTCTACAAACAGCTTTTCACTCACTAAACCTCGTATAGAATAAATTTAGCAACAATAGTGCACTTACTGACACTTCTCAACAAACCGCATAAAGTACATTTTTAATTACCTGAACTTAGAGCAGTTTCTTACATGCAGCTGACTACACCAGTCTGTCTCAGATCAAAATTCCCCTATACGATCACGTAAGAGTCTCACAAGATCGTAACTTTTTTGGAGAATAGGAATTAACCATCTACTCATTACAGTACTTATCTCTTACACACTTCCTCCCAAAAACAATGACCATGATATACATTCCTACTAATGGAGATTATTCAGAACTCATCTACCCCTTTTTACTATTCACAATACCGGACGAGTCCCGCGACATTGTAAACATTTGTTTAAAACAATATACATTTATTTTCATCACAGTAGTTATCCGTTAGACACCTATTGTCTAAATCTAGGAGGGCAGCATGACTTTTTGCACCACCCTTACATAGCTTTTTTACTTAATTTCAATAACACCTCCAAATTTTCACAGTAAACAGAAATGCCGGCCTTTTGATTACTAACATTCCAACAGTCAGCCAATTAGAGCGCTCACTCTTGCAAGACTCGCAGGAGCCTTTCGCTCCCACGAGAGCATGAAGGCTCATTGGAAAAATGGGTCTCTCAGCCAATCACATGCTCCATTTTTGATTTCACGCTCTCGCAGGACACCCGCAGGACTTTCACAAGCCCAACTGCCAAAATATACAATTTGTTTTTACCCTTAATATCTCAAAACATACTGTTTGGATTTACACTAAATTCCAATCAGTGGACCAAGATTTTGCTTTTTTCCGAATATAGTGTAATACCATTCAGAATTTTTTGCTATAACCTGTCTTAACAAGTCTATGGAAAATGCATGAAAATGTTTTATGTTTTGGGACCCCCATTTTTTCTCGCCCCCGCTTGATGGATCACCCTGAAACTTTCCAGGCAGGAGCGGAGGTGGACAAATGTTTTTTTGGGGGGAAATTTAGTGAAGATTCATCAAACAAGGTCACAGTTCTTAGCAAACCAAAAAATGCTCCATCCTTGGAAAAGCAGACCTATTATAACTCATCATCATCATCATCAATAAACTTTATTCGGTTTTATAAGTAAAACCATAAAAGTCATACAAACATCAATAAAACATCTTCCAGATTACAGATTGACAAATATAATACGTCCCAGATAATCTAAACACAAGATAAAAATACATGAATTGCAATACAGGAAATTAATCGCAGCTTGCCCTAAGTCTGACGGCGACCCGTAAAACATTGAGTATACAAAACCTACTATAACTACCTACAATATATCTATATATATATTGCAATGGTAACACAGTCTTAAATAACTTGTAATGCAGTAAATCAAAATCACACTAATAGTAATTCTGTAAATCAAGATAAAGCAGGCACGAATGGCCCTTCGCCCCTGGATAACTTAACTTTAGCAGCTCGCACTGGAAAGCCCTTTCTGATCTCTCTCTCTGGGAATTGTGCAACAAGGACAGTATTGTGGGGGTGGCAAATATGCGCGACTCTATCTGGAGCTTCCCAAAGGGATATGCACCCTTCCTTTTTATATAGTATGGCTGTTACACTGAAAATTCATCCACTTTGTGATAGAAAGCTGAAAGTTGTTACAGACATTCATCTTTGTAGTACTGATCATATAAGAGCAAGACCTCAAGTGGATCTTGCCTTTGACGTCACATAGTCTAATTGGCTGACAAATATAAAAAAATCCTTATAAATCTTCTGATTTGCACCAAATCTGGCACACAAGTTCATGTGTACACATCAGTGCATGTCATGTCCATGCCCACGTTGGATTTAAACTGTGACATCATAAATATAAAACCAAAATGGACGCCAATAAGGATGTCAGGAATAAGTAACACACACTGTAGCAAAAGTAAGCTTATAATTTGCATCATTTGTATCCTTACAAACACATCCTATGAACAGGTGGATAATCTTTCCACTGTAATTAAACAATGGAAGACGATATTAAACCCTGATAACTTTTCTATAATATAAGCAATGATGATTCAAGTTTGTATACTGTCTTAATCTTGATAACAGTTTTCACTGCAAAAGCAAATGTCGGTGCACAGGAGGCTCGCCCTTGAACATTTATATTGATTTTGGCACAAATTTTTGCACCCACAACAAATAGGCTCTTTGCTAGTCTTAGATGGCTCCGTAATGGTTGTTTAATGTGGTACCATTACTCCATCAATCTGCTTTGAGCCCCAATTATTTTAATTTGGCAATTCTTGCATGGGCACTAAAGTCTAACCCCAAACATGGCCCCCTTGATATGAAGATCGTTTAACATATTGAAGAAGAGCATCTTGTGTAGGTGTGATATTTTCAATAGTTCTGTTGCCACTTGCAAACATGAATTAGTGAGATCCACTTATTTCATGCAATGGACAAGTGCAGCTATACATTAACACAATGACTCACTTGACATTTCCAAAGTGAACAGGATCAACAGAACTTGGTTGATCTGGAAGAAATTTAAATGCTGGAGTAGCAGAAGATAGTGCCATCCAGGTGTCATAAGCTGCTTTCTTCCCTGTCCCATGAAAAGCCGATGTGGTGTCACAACCTGTAAGAGCAGAGATTCACATATATCAATGCCTAAGCTTGCTGCAATTCTATGAGCTTTTATGTAGCTGAACTTTTTTCCTCTACCAAATGCTAACCACAATTCTTGACATCCAATGTTTTTAAAATTAGCAATCACAAGAACGACTACATAGGTATCTAATATATGAATCATTATTTTGGAATGACCTTCAGTTGCTGCATGGAAAGAATGAAGCATAACTCATGTGTCTGCTTTCTCATGATTGCAAGGTGATATAATTTTGAAATTTGTAATTGGTGTGGAACTTGCAACTTTATCCTGACAGGTGGCAATTACTTACTTACCTCCAGTGTTATTAAGTTGCACACACCTACTCAGCATACAGGAGTGTTAGATTCAACTCGCATGTGAAGGGCCCTCACCTCTTTTTTTCTCTAACACTTTGCTTAATACTTCCAGAAATATATACATCCAACACAAGATCCAATCATTTCACGTTCCTTGCTTGAGTTTCTATGTAGGGTATAAAAACTGCTGGAGTGTAATAATCAAATGTTTTCTAAAACTTGGTTGGTAGCATATTTGCTAAAGCAGCACCATCTAATATATTTACAATCACCTCTGGAGCAGTGTTGTGTATGGTGGTCCTTCCGGCAACTCAGTCCAATAGCTGCGACTTCTGTCCTTGTCTGAGTTTTACATTGACAGATATGGATTTCGGAAAAGACTGATTCTTGTGCTTGAAAAATTCTTCCAAATTACCATTTCTTGCCTGACACCCAATAAATATTGTAGCAAACATATTGCAATTACTTTTTAACGAGAATAGTTTGTCTTTGGACTCAGATGTTTTATGCAGGCTGGTGCTGAGTAATTGAGGTTTGTTCCTTGGTATTGTATCTGTTATGGGCTTCGAAAACATTTGCAACACCTCATGAAAATAGGAGTTATATTGCGATCTACCTTTTTCATGTGCTGTTTTCAACTACGTGATAACGGTAGCAGGCAGAACTTCATTGCTGTCCAAATTGAAAAGATCACTGCTCTCCTTCATAAATGGATTATCAACTTCCTCAATTGTGTACAGTAGAGATTTGACATCGTTTGCAAAATACTTAGGTACACTAGGTATTCATTCATGGTGGCAAAGGTTGAGTTTTTGGCATTCAAGAATGCTTGTTCAAATTCATTTACAACTCTGGAAATCTCTGGCGTAGATATCATCCATCTTCTGAGAGCTTCTGGATATTCTGTCAGACATACAGCACCTCCACCTCCTTTGATGATAGCATTCCCCTGCTCATGATTTTGATCTAGAGCAATTGATTAGAATGCGTGGTTGCTTTTATTGACAACAAACATTCCTTTATAAAACTCTGAGTGAATGTGTGGGTGGATTTCTGCTAGTGTCGCCATGTCACCAATGTGGACAGACAGCCATCGAGAATAATGACTATAATTTGTAGCAAACATCCATGGAACCATCTGATCAACTACCTCTACATACAAATCAAAGGTAACCTCACTATTTGAATGAACACATTCAGGTTCAAGTACTTGCACATCCATAACAATTGCCCAAAATTGAAAGAGTGGGTGCTTGTTCGATTGCCACTTAACCCAGTTAGAAAACTCCATTATTTCTTCATGGGGCTGTCTAGATTCAAAATAACTTTGATAAACCTTACTCTGTAATATGTACAGTACAGCACCAGTACTTTGATGAGCATGACATGTACGGAGTAAGTGGGAAACCATCAATACAGCATCAGCTTTTCCTATGGTAATGATTTAAGCTTGCACTAACATACTGGTCAATCCACTGTTCGAACGCCAGTCTACAAGTACTTTAAAGAATGTAATTTCATTATGAAGTCCACCCGTTATCACAAAGTATTTATCTTCAACATCTAGATGTGATACATCCTATTGAATTTGTTTTGCTAGGGGAAGAGACGTTAGTCTATTGAAATAATAGGTGTTTGTCCTGTATTGAGATAATGAACAGACTCTTTAATGACTTTCATGCATTACAAGACCATGTATATAGAATGAGCACTTTCTGTGAACAGCAGCAACAATATAGTAGTTGACAGGGGTCTATCAATAGGTGGTAGCAATGATGCATGATATGCTTTCCAAGATATGCTTTTATCGGAAGAAATATTTCCACTCTCAACATTGTGCATCACTTTTTCAAGCCATTTATAGTCATAGGTATTAGCAGCTTCAATTAAATCACTTTGGCGATCAACTGCTACAGATAGTAATGCAACATGATAATCTGTATCATTCATTTAGGCTGGTTCGATATTTGCATACAGTACTGGAAGATTTGAAATCTGTTTTGACTTTGCCATATTAGGATTAATCACCACAATACCACAATTAATTCCTTCTAGTTCTCATTCTGGGTGTTGTGTCAGAGTTATTGCTGCTCCATGGAAGGAGTTTTTAGTTTTCATGGAACTTGGGCTGTGATCTATGTAATCAATATTTCCACTGGTGAGTATTTGCAACTTCAGTTTTGGTGGACACACAACTTGTTCAGTCTCATACGGTGCGCAAATGCTATTTTCTAAGTCAGCAGATATTTGTAAAAGCTTATTATATGAAATACAAATACCTGGTATATAGAACTTGTCTATAAGTTCTCGATTTCTCATTTGACGGTGGATAGAAAGAGCAATGTATATGGACAGAGGAGTTTCTTTGTTGCTGTTATGACTAGGAAATGAAGAAGCGTCTGTTCTTGAATTCTTTACACTGTTACACATCAGTAATTCAGAAATAGACAATGCTATATTGTAGTGGCTGTTTTACAGGAATACTGATCTCTTATGTTGGACCCATCAAGTATCGTTTTAACAATGGCAAGAAGTGATTCCGGAACTGATCAGTTTCTTCAATCATCCCCAAACATTTCATTGAAGTTTTTCAGATTTCTGCATCATGTCCCTTCTAGCAACCTTAGCTCCATTAGCAATATTTACGGCGTCAGAATCTGACTTGCCACAGGTACATACTAATGCAGATACTACGTCATCTTTGAAAGGTAACAGGACATCTCTTTCTTCATTGAATGCCTTCAAACCTCTAGTATTTCTGAGAATTTTTTAATTCAGTCTTGTTGAGTTAACCTTACCTGCAGTGGAATCAAGCTACTGTACTATGCTTGTGTAAAGGTTTACTAAGTCATAGAGTTTGAAAATTGTTTTAACATCTCCCACTTGCGAATCTTTCAGACAAGATAGAAGCTTGGCTAGAGATATTTCTTCTACTGAGGTGATTTGTTTTTATTCTTTTGTACACTGTGTGCTCTGTTGTAGAGTCCAACTGAACATTTATGATAGTATTCAGCATCCTGTGCATGCATATCACCCATAGCCAAGTTTGCAATAAGTGCTGCATCTTGATCTAACCCGGCACATGGATGAACATTAGCATCCACATCATCTGTTTTCACTTTATGCATTACAAATGTATCTGATTTGTTGCAAAAGAAAAATGCTTTTCTGCCAGGAATTTTATGTGAAACTGGAATTGCCAAACATGTTTTAACTGGGCAATCATATGTATCTGCATCACTAAGTTTTCTTTTCTGAGCTCGTTGCAGCTTTAGATTGTCACAGTTGTTAAAACAAGACTTATGCCACACTGCATTGTCAGTCCTCAATGTCTGCTCAATACCAGAACCATCATTAAGCCATTCCAGAGCAATATTCATAGGTACGCATTCCAATTCTTAACATTTTTTCAGGTTATGGTTGAAAACAGTATATGCAGACCCATAATGTTTGCATGTAGCATTTGCTGGGCTAATAAGTCTTTCTAATGTGCTTTCCTGACAAAGAACACAGATAGACCAATTTGTGGCAACAACATCATCATGTTGGACAGCACTGGTTGTGGATGTTTGCAATAAGGTATTAATTCAACATGCTACTCATTTTCAGGCATTACAGAAGATGTGTTAAAGCTGTAACAAAAAGAAAGGCACATATTAATATATATTATATATTAATAAATGTCGGTACATCTCAATATGTATGAATATTTACATCGCATTTATAACAGAGTTGAATTTTAAAGTTTTCTATATGAATGGCAAGCTGGCCATTTTGGTTTTATAATTATGACGTCACAGTCTAGATCCTAAGTGGGCATGCACATGACATGCACCGATGTGTACACATGAACCTTTGTGCCAAATTGGACGCAAATCGGAAGATTTAAAATGATTTGTTGATATTTGTTGGCCATCTTGGATTTCGATCAGACGATATGACGTCATAGGCAAGATCCACTTGGGGCCTTGCTCTCATATGATTACTATTACAAAAACAAATGTCTGTACCAACTTTCAGCTTTCTGTCACAAGGTGAACGATTTTCGTAAGAAAACAGGCTTAACAGCTGTACTAATATACTAAAAGCTAGCTTATACACATCCTGTTCCTTATCCATGCCAGTTGTTCTCGTGGTGTTATCAGTGTTTTCTCTAGCCCAGGATCCTCCCGACTCCTACCAGCTGCATCTCACACCTTTCTCTCACTGGTACCAATCAATCATCCTCCCAAGGTCTTTAAGCTACTCCCAGGCTCATTTGGGTTAGCATAGCCTCAACGGAATGTTGCCCCCAATCCACTTGCCTTAACCTGGTACTGTGAACACAGCACCTTAGTAACACATATAATGTTTTCTATTATGAATGGTAAAAATAAGCATCACTAGATCATCTGCTGTCTCAGCATAGTACATGGGTATTCTGCATGCATTTTCACTCATCAACACTGCCTACGCCAGTTAACCCTTTCTCATCACAATGTCTTCCGCACACTATTCCCTATATACTCTACAACACCTCCTCAAGGTCTTGAAGAAATTTGACCACATCACCCCACCTTGATGGAACATCACTGGCTTCCCTTGGCAATGTGCACCACCTTCAAAATCAGATGCATCATCTGGATAGGAATTACAAATGGCACCCTGCCTATTTGGCTGGCATGTTCACCACCTGAGGCTTTTGGCATACCAGCATCCAGGATCCCACCAGATTGAAGATGAAACAGTGCGAACAAACAAAAAAGAAAGGAAATGGCCCATCTCAAGTAATGCACCAAGGATCTGGTACGACATCCATTCAAGAATTACCCCCTACCCTAATCCAATTCAGGAAAAATCTCTAGACCTCTTATGCAGCATTGCATTAGAACAAAGTAGCAGTCCAACCCTACTCTCAAAACCGGGCTTTTATTCCAATAACTGATTGACTGCATCTTTGCCTTTGACATCCATACAGCGTTCTGTTGCCTTTTGGCTAGTTTTACACTGTACAAATAGCACATACATACATACACAAACTGAATTTTTGTACATGGAATTCAGTGTTTCCATAAAGTGAAATGTACTTATCCCACTGCTTACTCAACAGTGCAAATGTAATTAGACATTACCTTTTAGGAGTAATATAGTTTACCAGTGGTATACAAGAGCCAATACACTGTTGCACTCCAAAATGAATGAGCATGAGACAAGCTTAAGCACTTTTCAAGGGTAGGGAGGGCAAGAAGGTAAATCATACAATTGGTGGAGCTTGACAACTAATAATACCATATAGCACAGAGGATTACACTTAGGCCCTGAGTTCAGAAGTTTACTTCTGAAGCCAGTTACTGGAAATCGTGATATTGTAAGGTGAGGTAATTTTCAGTGTCCCAGCACGTCTCATAATCACGATTTGGCAAGTAAATCCTTTTATAGGCTGAAATAGAACTCCTGAGACTCCCTAATGAAGTCAACAATAAATTAAATGCAATGAACAGCAAGATCTAAAACACTTTAATATTAAGAAGACATTTAAAAAATGTAAAACACACAAAGAAAATAAGACGATCCTAACACCTTCTTGCCCCAAAATCAAACCACAATTTTTTTTACCAGTTCCATTTACTAAGAATTAGGAACAGTGTACTACTGAGCCCCATGCCCAATGTTGTTCATCTGATGAGGCTTTGAGTTGGTCCAGAAAACCAGTGAAAAGCTTGATCAAAATTATTAAAATAAATAGGTGTTTCAGTTACAGTAAAGAGGAAGGAATGCTGGTACCATGACATTACTTTAATTTAGCCATGTGGGGGCACCCAGGGATGTTCTAGCATAAAAGTAAGCAGCCTTAAAGAGAGTTACGCAGTGATTCTGAGCCTATTTTTATACGAGACAAACCTACATGTTCCCCCATGGGTCGAGGTTCATGTGAAATTCTTCTTTTATCCAAGGATGCTGTTTGTGCAACAATATTAATGTTTATCAACAGCTCACTGAAGATTGGCTTTGTTCCCAGTGATCTGAGATTGTAATAATTTGCCCTCTGTTGAAAAAAGTCCTTGGATCATCTGTATCTATACAACTTCTCTTCAATTTCTGTTCTCCTCTACCTTTCCAAATTATGGACAGGTACAGTGAGCAAACAACTTCATGATCATGTTGATTTTTTGCCATTGTTAGGTTTGTTGCTGACCATGTCCAAGAACCCAGTTGCTAGCCTAATCTGTTTTAGAAGAACTGTGCATGTTTACTGATGACAGTGGTGCCAGGGTGCTGATATTAAAAATGTCAGTTACTTTTGAAACCATTGACCATCAGATCCTTGTAGGCAAGTTGGTTGATTTCCATTTTAGTGGAATTGTGTCACAATTGATATAATCTTTTCTGATGAAAGATATCTGGTGTTTCAAGTTGGCATTTTAGCAGAGAACAATATACAAGAGGAAACCCTGAGGTAATTGTCCAAGTACCATTTGAGACCCTTATGGTACTCGTGGTACTGGTGGTGATGCTAACTGTAACAAAAACTTTTCAAAGTATTAAAGATGCACTTTTATTTACTTTGATTCATGTTTATGCCCTACTTATATTTTGCAAAATCTCTCTGATTTTAGAAAGAAAATATTTGTATCGACCTAATGCATTTCAGCACTTTGACTCTCTTCTTTAGGGAATTATTCCATCAAACGGCGAAGGCTGGAATAGCTATTTCTTGCCTTTTTTAATAGCACCTTGTCCTACATTGAAAGTCATGCTCGGAACATTGAAGGTTGGGTTTATAAAAACTTTTTATTGCAGTATTATATTTTAGCTGTATCTAAAAACTTTTTGCAATGTATTAAGATGGTCCATAGAACTTTCCCTTCTTTTGCTTTGTTCATAAAGGGCCGCATCACTTGTGGTCTAGCATGGCGTCATGAGGCTACCGTTCTGGGTCAATCCAACTACTTGCCTGTTGTCTCCAGCCTCAGATCCATGTATTGTTCCCCATTCTGGAGAAAATAGCTTGTAAACTCATATTACCGTGCAGAGATACTGTCAGGATCGGTGATTCCAGCTGCTGGTATCCTTGCACACAAATACAAGTAGCTTGTACTAAGGACCAAAATAGTAATACTGAATGCACTTAAAAAAACTTGCACATTAATTTCTGCAACTGTCCTTAAATAGGGCTCCCAAATAAATTCTTACATTGTCTGTAGAATATTCAGAACAATACAGTCTGGTTCCTTTTTGGGTAATACAATTTGAGTGAGGCTTTTGAGCTAAATTCACTGGCTCGAATAATTTTGAAAACCATGTGCTTGATGCATCAACTTTTCTATGCATATAAATCTTGTCTTTTGCTGAAGCATGTGAAACAGTAGCTCTGTGAGAGCAATTATCATTTAGGTGCACATGCATCAAAGTTTGATTTAGCGAATCCTTAATATCGAATTTTAAGGAATCGCTAATAAGGAATCGCAAAATCCAACGCATGAAAATTTTTGCAAAAAAATAGCGAATCGGTAAAATTTGCAATCGCAAATAGTGATTACATTGTACCGAATTGCTATTAAAGAGATGGGTATCTGCGATATCACAATTACCGAAATCGCAAATAGCGAATTCGCTATTAGCGATATCGCAAATTGCACGTCGCTTTTGGGGCATGTTGATGACATCACAATCAGGAAGTGATGCATCCCATGCTGATTTCAGTGCACTGAGACAGTCAGAGGAGGAGGCAGAGTGCAGAGTGCAGGAGCTCAGCTGGAGTTACATATTTGTGCCTTGCAAATACTGTTCGGTGGCAAAAAGATGGAATCAGGAGCACCGGGGAAGAAAGCATCTACAAGAAAAAGAAAAATCAAATTTAGTGAGAAGGAGATAGAAATCCTCATTGAGGAGGTTGTGAGGAGCCATTATAAGGTGTTTGGCAAACTATCGCTCCAGGTCCCTGAGTCAGAGAAGAGAAAAATCTGGCTCAGGATACAATCCAAAGTTAATGCAGTGGGGGTCACCCACCGCAAAACCGACGATCTTAAAAAAAGGTGGTATGACCTGCGCAGCCGTGCCAAGGAGAGAATTGCGGAGAGGCTCAAGGAGGCAAAGAAGACTGGAGGGGGACCTGCAACACTGCCTGGGAACACACCACTGGAGGACCTAGTCGAGTCCACACTCCAGCCTGAAGCTGTAGTCAGAGTGACGCAGTTGGACACCTCAGCAGTGGCCAGTACTTCACAAGGTAAGATGCATGCAAGTGTCCATTTAAAGCAGAATATAAATTGTGAAACATGAAATCAGTTCAGCTCTAGTGTTCAGAATCAAACTCCAGTCCACATTTTACTTGCAATACCCAAATGCATTATGGGAGTAACAGGCAGGGAAGGCAAGTTGGTAGGCAATTACAACTAGGGAGTAAAACACGTGAACCCTGTGTGTCAGATAGTCATTTATTGAAACATAAAATGCTGAATGTGACACTACATTCATGTAAGATTTACAAAAAATTGCACTGTTTAACATCACAGATGCAGCAGCAGAGGAGTCGGAGGCAAGTGCAGGCAAAGACACACAGGAGACTCCGGCTGAGGCAGATGTGGAAACACCTGTGGCCCCACAAACCACAGACCCTGCACCCACTAGACGCAGGTCCCCAGTCCCACCACTTCCGGCCATGGAACTTGAGGAAGAGAGCGATCATGATCCACAGACATTCCAGCATGGAGGTACAGCCACGACAAGACCCCAGTCACACGTCCGGCGCAGCACTAACCAGACCCGGAGGCGCAGGTCAAGGGCAGGGATGACATCACAAGAGGATGACAGTCCATATCTCTGGGGTGGGATGGAGAGCCAAATGTTGAGGGTGCAGCGCCTGCAGGCAACAAACATGAGATTGATGCAGGCACAACTTAGCAAAATGGCAAACAACATGGCAGAAATGAGAGACTGTGTCAAAGAGCTAACTACAGCAGTGGTGGAAGGTAATAGGCAGTCCAATGAGGCCATGCAGGAGCTATGCAGGGTGATGCAGGAGGACCAGGTGTCCCAAAGAAAAAGGCATCGCCAATTATTAGTGCGCCTAGATGGCTACACGAGATCCAACAACCGCCTGAGCAACAACACAGCTCTGCTGTCCCGTTGGTCTGTGGCCATGCAGGTCGAAATGAGCCATAGTTGTGGGGATGTGGCCAGGGCACTGGTCCATGTCACAAATGCTGTTGAGCAAATACAGACTGCTACTGCTGGGGGCAGCAATTTAACGGGGGGAGGGGGGAGTGAGGAGGCGTCCAGCCTCAGTAGTCTGTTGGTGCCAGTGACAACATGCAGGAGGCGCACCACTAGGAGTACCACACCTTCCGAAGCCTCCATGAGGTACGTGAATGAGGCCTCCGAAAGGCGTTTGGGAGTGCGTGGTCATAGAAAATAGTGTGGCCTTGGCAGACTAACTCCTATATGGTGATGTAACCATTGACAATGCTATAGTAGTGACTGACATACAAGTCTGATGTTGACGTGTTGTTGTTTTATGTTGTTTACACTCACTGTGCTATTTAGCACCTGGTATGTGTGCATTAACACAACCACATTGCTACATGAAAATATTTGCTGTACAGTTCAAACATGCTGTGTCGTGTCTCATCATTACTCACCTCAAAAAAAATGTTGTGTAATTTCTGCACGTCTCCTTCTCCCTTCTGCTAAGCTTGCCCCAGCTGCTGCTCGTAGTGGTTGCCCTGGCTGGTTGTCCTCCTCAGGCTCGCTGTCTGACAGTTCCAGGGGTATGCCTCTCCTAGTAGCGATGTTGTGCAACATGGCACATGTGACCACAATTCTGTAGCAGGTGTCTGGTCGGTACTGCAATGCCCCGCCAGTCTTGTGGAGGAAGTGAAACATACTTTTCAGCTGCCCAAAGGTGCGCTCTATGATGTTTCGTGTTGCAATGTGCGCTGCATTATATCGCTGCTCACTTGGGGTAGTTGGGTTGAGGTATGGTGTCAGGATGTAGTTGCGCACGGCATATGCGCTGTCACCTACAGGGTAGTAAGCAAACCGCTAGTAACAGATATGCATTTCCAGTAGGCCATAGTGTCAGAGAAAATTTAACATGTTTACCAAGCAGATGTCCTTCTCCAAATTCACCCCCAAGGAGACGAGTGTGTATGCCACTGTATCTAAATATGTGTGAGTCATGCGTGCTGCCAGGGTATTGTACCACAATGTCAGTGATGATATTTTTTGGTAGGATTTGCGGTTCCTAAAGATGTACTCATTCACTGATGGTGGACAAATGGCAACATGAGTCCCATCTATGCAACCTATTACATGGGGGAACTGGGCTACCTGATAGAAGTCTAGTTTAGTCTTAAGCAAATCTTGTGGGCTTGCGGGGAAGCTAATGTGGTGGTGTATCCTTGTCAACAGGGCCTGAAGGAATGCATTAAAGAAACGTGACAGGGAACTTTGTGACACCCCTCCAGCTATAGCTACTACACCCTGGAAGCTGCCTGACGCTAGTAGGTGCAGGGAACATAGGACCTGCACATGAGTGGGAATGGCATGTGTCCTGGGAGTCTGGCGCTGCAGCAGGGGATCCAATTCTGCAATCAGATCAAGGATCATGGCAGCATTTAGCCTGTACTTGTCATAGATCTCCTCTTCAGTCTGCCCCAAAAATGTGATGCGCACTCTATAAATGCGGTCCTGTAATCTCTTTCTTCTCTGTGCTGCTGCTTGTAGCCTCATCCTCCTCGCCATGATGTAGAGCGCTGCCATAGTGAAACATTCTGACTCCTCCTGGGCCTGTTTAAATACTTAGCTGATGTGCTGCACCTGCTGAGATTGTTTTCACCTGTTTACCACCTGCCTGTCAAATTCGGTAAATAGCGCTCGCAAAATTTATGGGAATCGCTATTTGCGATTTTTGGTGCATAGCTTTGCGAATCTTTATTTGCGAATCGCAATTATGGATTCACTAGTTCAGGACTTGCAAATTTGCGATTCCTTAATTTTGCGAATTGCATGCAATTTCGCTATTTGGTGTTGGTGCATTGTGAAGGCCTATTTTGCGATCGTAAACGGTCTTTTTTTTGCGATTTGCAACGTTTGCGATCGCAAAATAGCTTGATGCATGTGCCAGTTAGTACCTAATCCTCTTTTTGCCATTTCCAAATTCAATCTTTCAAGATGGATTGAAGATATTCCAGAGATCTGAGAACTCGACTCTGGAACTCTCTTCTCACAAGGCTAAACTTAATCTCCAACTACTTGCGGTTTGAGGCATGGCATTTTGGTAAATATTAACAGCCCAATAAACTCTACTTGCAATGCCAAGAGACCCTTATGGGTGAGCAGTTGCAATTTACAAACCTTCTGGAAGATAGATATGCAGGCATGAAATATGTCTATCCTAATACTGACCAAACAAACAACAACATTCCCATTCTTGAGAAGACTTGTTTTGTTTCATGTAGTTCCTACCAATCCGTCGGATCTGCGCATTGTTTGGACAACATAAACTAAGGGCTTGGTGTCTAGACTGGTTCAGGACACCCCCCAGGATATGTTGGCCTATATACCAGCTAGCTCACAGTGCCACTGTAAGCCCCCTAACCTACCAGGGAGCGAACAGTTTCTGCCAAACACTGAACATGATAGCCCTGATCACTCAGGGATCGTGGAAACAGTACGGAATCTTTCACCAAGTCACTTGTGCTTACTTTCTCTCAGAGAATTATACAGAATACACAGTTGGACATTTTCAATATATCTATTGAACCAACGCTATTCTTGTATAAAATACATGTGCTACAATGATTAGGAGACAGAAGCAAATAAAGGAGATTACAAGCACCAAAAAAGTGAACAGTCCATACATTTCTACCATGGTGCTGAAGCAATGAATATATGCAGGCATGTATGCAATATGGTAATCTAACATACTTCTACAATGCGGACCCTACTCTGAGTGTACCTAGAGTGTGTATGGGTGTGGAGCCAAGAATCCCCCCAAGGGACAATCCAACCCCATTACCTGATAGGAGAGTGTGAAGGACCCCGTCTTGGTCTCAAGTT
Source organism: Calotriton arnoldi (assembly GCA_963921515.1). Taxonomy (NCBI): domain Eukaryota; kingdom Metazoa; phylum Chordata; class Amphibia; order Caudata; family Salamandridae; genus Calotriton; species Calotriton arnoldi. Next base: position 51,783 of record CAWUFW010015951.1, read on the forward strand.
GGACACACCTCACTGAACGTCAGACCAGTGTGTGTGAATTTCTCAGCATGCAAGGACCTTCAGTGTCAGCAGAAGTGCCTCCTTTACCAATCTATCAGGATGCCTATTATTTAAAATAAAAAACAGCCTTTGTTATGTGAGCACTAGATCAGTGCTGTTATGGATATGTTGATAGAACTTTTGTACCTAGTGCGTAGAGAGGCCTAGTACATGATGTTCAAGGCATCATGATAATGTTGTGCAAAGCTGGATGTGTAAACAAAGTAGTTTCAGAGAAACTAATCCAACATTGTCATGCATGCAAATGTGTGCAAAAGTTCACAGCTGAAATGTTATATTCTGGGACAATGTAAGGAATAAGTTGCTTCGCTACATGGGCCTAACCCGGGAATATAACAGCTGGCTATCCTGATTATGCTGGTGGTCAGATGTCAGGCCAGCATTGACTACCAGGAGTCACAGGCTGATCCTCTGGATTTGAGCAACAATGTAAGGACCATACTCCAACACAAACGTGACCAATATCCTGTCCCCTGCCCGTTATGACAAATGCATTATATACTATGTCACTTGTAATACTGTAGACAAGATATCTGTCAAATGTTTGACAGAATATCCCACATACAAAACTCCAATCAGGCCATTAATTTATCTCTTGGAGACAGTTGACATAATAGTTGGTCTGTGCCCACTGTCTCCAGTTCCAAAAATATACTTAGCTTGTATGGCAGTACAAGCCTATTTAGTGTCTAGATGATAAATATGAAGAAAATACTAACCGAAGTCAGAAAAGACTTATAGCCAAAGTCAGTCTTACAGAGCACATCAAAGAGGTTGCAGTTTTAAAAAGTCAGAAGGCCTCGCCAATCCTTTTCCCACTGTTGCTGACTAATTCCACAGGCTTCTGTACCGGTATCATCACTGAGACCAATTTACGCAGAATTTAAATTGACTTCCGATCTTGAGAGGTGTTGTCGGAGTAGATTGCCACAAGACAGGAAAAAGATGCAGATTAAGTTTACTTGTGCAGGATACTTCCCCATTAAAACAAGAATACACTAGAAAGAGAGTGTGTATGTGCAAGCTGAAATAACGGACATGGACATTTGAAGCCATGCAGAAAGGAGACCAGCATTCTGTGTGCGCACACACACACTCTGATAGTTTCCTTGAGAGATACAGAGTGGCACAGATAGAAAATGGCTGTACCATTAACAATAAATAGGTTGCAAACACTATCAGTCACTACAAAGGCTGGCTGGAGATCGAAGTCACCAGAGCACACTTTTGTGCCTGTCTTATATCAGAGACCAGCCCAGCTGTAATGTTGACATAAACTCATTAGAAGAAGCACTGTTAGTTTGCCTGAATGACTGTCAAGCTCACTAGTAGAAAAATACACATGAGCATTGTAAGAAATGGGGTTATTAGTTGAGAGGGGCGAGAGCCTCACTTGTAATAAACACAGTCCATGTCAGGGTAAAACACAAAAGTCACTAAATAAACCTATGCTTAACCCTCTGGTCGCTTGGCACAAAAGCAGCCAGGCTTAACAAAGAGGCAATGTGTTAAGTATTTATACAGCACTGAAACAATAATAAAGCAAAAACGCAACACAAGAAACATCTCAAACCAATTTAGAAAAATAGAATAAATATCACTATATAAAATGGCACCAAAATGACAAAGAAACAAGAAGTACAACCAAAGTTATTCATTTTTAAACATTTCAGGTAAAATTTGCACCAAGAAGTACAAAGCTCCAAATGCTTTCTTCTGGTTGCGCTGGACCGGAGAAAAGACACAAGTTCAGGCCAAATGTGATGGAACATGCATCAGATACAGGGACCAGGTTCTTCCCAATGGAAAGTTTACCTTCTTCGCAGTCCAGGTCGACGGAAGAGTCACAGCCAGAGCTTTTTCGGGCAGTCATTGCTCAGGCGAAGCTTTAATAATATAGGGGTTTACCCTAGTAATCCCACCACATCTGGGCTAGAGAAATGTCAGAAAAACAAAATGATGTATGAGACCAGATTGTAAAGAATTTGTTTAAAAGAGAAAAAATGAATTAATCCCTACTCTTGGGTATCGTAATCCCAACCAGTATATTTTCACAGAATTCTAGACTCACGAGCCAGCTCAAAAACAGGGTATCAAAAGTTGTTTATCCAACAAGAAAATGTTCAAATCATTCAATATCACATCACATATAATATATCTGTTACAAACACATTGTTCTTTCCTAACCACTCATTTTTACATATTGGTTGCTGCAAAAGCAATCCACATTAGAGGTAGTCCAGTACACACTAGAGGGAAGTATTCGGCCCTCGACCAAGTCTAAAGTGTGTATCCAAATTTTATATACGCAGTAACGATCAGTCAAACTCCTCCGTTTCGATAGGTTGACGCGTTTCGGCCCAGAGATTTGGGCCTCATCAGGACAAGGGTAGAAGAAAAAGCACCTATAAAATTTAAGTGACCCCAGCAGGCCACCACCCCTGGGAGCGCTAGCCATTCCCGATGGGGTCACAAATTGCACCTGCCTCATGAAAATTAATGAGGAATGCAATTTGCATCCCCATTAGGAATCGCAAACAGTGTCGGAGACACGGTTGTAAATTACAATTTGCAAGTCGCAAATTGCAAGTCGCAAAACGATGCAGGGTCGTACATCTGGCCCTTAAACATCACATGAGAAGACATCAAGCGGGTTCCTTGACCTAACAACAAGTATGTGCACATCGCTTCCATTATCCGGCATGTGAAATAGAAAAGAACCAAACCATGCTCTGAATGAAAAGTGTCCAATATCTAATCAAAAAGTGCCATGTGATTATATTACAAAGGTGCCTATAAACAAAATAGACTCGAAGTCATGATGTTTAAGAATGGCGGTAATACTTACATCGCATGATTATTAATGCAGGCAACACAATTCTATTTCTCAATTGTGGAAAAGCAGAGACACACGTCTTTATAATGACGTCAGAATATTGACGTCGGGAGGTGCCACGGGTCTGCCTCTGGAGAACGTCCTCCAACTGACAGCGGGTTATTAATAACCTAACCTTAATATAAGTCTCTGTGTGAGAATGAAACTTACCATCAACAATGTGGTGGTAGTGCCCGCCCACCAAACACTGGGCTGTCCACCGTAAGTTATAAAAAGTCCACAAGATTTGCCGGAAATATTTTTTTTACCTTAAGCGTCCTCTGCAACATATATGCCTCACTCTGTGGAGATTTCGCAGAGCATAGTCTTGCTGAGGCGAAGAGCAGGCCATCATCAGAACTTCACATTGGTGGGAGACGGGTGGTAGTTTGTGGTTGAGAGGAGCCCAAAACTTCTGGATTTTCACTTGGAGTCTAGTTCCAGTTTCCAGGTTGGAGGAGAACACTCTGACACCAGCCAAGGGTCCAGGGCCTAGGGAGGCACCACTTAGGCTCAGGACTCACAGCAGCAGAGGCCAGCATCTGAGTCCAGACAAGTCCAGTTGGTGCTGGTCAGATGGGTAGTTGCAGGAAAAGGCTTTGGAAGCTTGTTGTGTCTTTGTAGCTCAAACAGGAGGTCAGCCAACTGACCCTTGAAGTCACTTCTGGCATCCTAAGCATGTCTAGTCTTCCTTCAGACAGCAGGGCACTCCTTCTGATTCTTCACAGGCCCAGGAGTGTTCTGATAGGAGGGTCTGAGGATACCACTTTTATACCCAGTGCCAGACTGTGTGCTGGGGTCACCCTCTTTCTCTAACCCTAAACAGGTTCTGGTCAATTCTCCCCTTTTTTTTGGGTTTGCCTCGAGTAGGTCTACGAAAACAAGGACGTTATGTTAAAATTCAAATAAGTGGAAAAAGTATTTCCCTATCTGCCTCCAAACTGAAGTAATCACTTATGAAGTGTAATAAGGTAAAACAGTGTTAGTCTATGGGAGAGCTAACCTTGCTACAGTCAATAAACACTTTGGGAATTTTCTCACTGCCAGGACATGTAAAATGTATGTACACATGTCCTACTTTTTATATATCATGCACCCTGTCCTATGAGCCTTTAGGGCCTAACTTAGGGCTGAACTATATATATTAAAAAGGGAGGTTTAGGCCTGGCAAAAGGTTGATTTTGCCATGTCAAAATGGCAGTTTAAAACATATTTTAAGTGGCTACCTTAGTGTGCTGAACAAGGGGTGCTGCAGCCCACTAGTAATATTTAATTTACAGGCCCTGGCTACAAGTAGTTCCATATACTAGGGACTTAAAAATAAATTAAGAATCCAAATAGGCCAACATGTTTAAATAACAGAGCACAAGCACTTTACCACTAGTTAGAAGAAGTAAAATGTACAGATTTCTAATGCCAACAAAATTGGGTTCAGCAAAAACAGGGTTGTGAAGGCATAACGCCTTGGGGAATACATGCCAAAGGTGGTCAGGTCTAACATGTGTGCGTTATAGTAAAGGGGCAGGGCAGCACAGCTTAAAAAAGGTCTTCCAGAGGGATATATTCCCAACAAATCCAAAGATTCAGTTTATCAGTGCTCACTACACATTATGGCTAAGGAATAATGATCTGACTCTTTTAGCAGACGTCCCTCCTATTCCATTAAACAAACAAGGTTGGAGCTTGCCTCATTTGTTTTCATAGCTGAAATGTCTGGTTGGATGATTCAATGAATAGATATCAGCCTACTGATGCCGAGCAGTTATACAATGTTTTCTTTTATTTATTGTGAACTAAAGAAACATATTCTAAGATGTACAATGAGCAGCAATAAAGTTAAAATTTTAAAAAAGACAAACAAAAATAGCATTTCCTGTGGGCACTGATATGGAGAAGATAGAATGAAATTAATTATGACAGGTCTCACCTTCATAAAAATGGCTCCCATAAGGAATAACTATTTGCCACTTAATTGACGGCAGTTGTCTTCTGCATCTGCATGTGCTTGTACGTCACTCTTTATTCCTAAGACATTGTTTGCCATCATGCTCTAGCGTGTTGTGAAGTACAAAACATGCAACATAGGTTTTTTCAGGTTTCCCATTAACCTGCGGCCATTTCTTCATCTCATTGTTCCATTCCATGATCTCTAAGATAAGCTAAGGGGAACTGCAGGAAACTTACTCTTATAAATTTGTGACGTGATGCTGTGATCATTGTTGAGTACAAATATTACGGCCACTTTTCAGGATAATGAAGCAGAGGCCGAAGATAATTATAGCAATTTAGACACAGTACCTAATAATCTGCTGTGAATATCTTGTTAGTCCGAATTGATTTCAAGAGACCCTTAACTATCTGGCTCTTGATTACTCTTCAGAAACAGCTTCTCAAGAGCACCTTCCACATAAACATTTAAACACTAAAGCCCTTATTACCAGTGGATGATTTTTACATGCAGCAATAGCTCTAGGTGGAATTCCACGACCCACAATGACAAGTGTGTCTAGACTAGGAGGGGCAGATTTACAAGAAAGTGACGCATCTGTATAGATGTGTCACTTTCCCTGCGCCACCCTTAGAAACCCTTGCGCCACCATAGATGCGCCGTATTTACAATACGGCGCACTATGGCGCAAGGATTGACAGATGCGTCAGAAATTCTGACGCATCTGTTGGCGGAAAAGTCACGCATTGCTGGAGTCATGTCGCAAGCACGACGCAACTCCAGCAATGCGTGTTGAGGCCTATTCCCACTACACTGCGTCACTACTTACGCCTGCTTCAAGCAGGCGTAAGGTTTTGACGCAGTGGCGTCCTAAAAGTGGCGCAGTGAAATCTTGTAGATTTCACTGCGTCACTTTTACGAGGCCTTCCTGCGTGGGAACGCCCACCCTGCATACATTATACCTGACGCAGGTATAATGTGACGCAGGGCTTTACAACGTGACGCATCTCCCTAGATGCGTCACGTTGTAAATAGGCCGCATTTTTTGCGCCGCCGTTGCGTCAAAAAAAGTGACGCAATGGCGGCGCAAGAAGGCGCAAGGGGCTTGTAAATCTGCCCCGGAATTTTCAGGTCAGCATCTCCGGACCCGATACGCCTTGGCCCATGGACACCAGATCTCTCTTTAGATAACAGGATGTTGTGACCCCTAGACAGCACCACCCTATCCCACTGCTCACACTCCTTCCAGTCCTCCCACAGACCTCATGCCTGTGCAGGCGAAAAATGACTGCGGTTTTCTCTCTGAAATGGGCAAAACGCACATTGAAAGACTCAGCATTTCAGGTCCATGCAGTTATTTCCCATTCCAAGATGAAAACTCGGAACAGCCGTCATTTAGGGTGGGGATCAGACTAGCATTGGAGATTCTGCTCCCCCTGGTATTTCTGTACCAAATTACGTCAAACTTGTAATAATGGCCTGAGTTTCATCATCCATGTATAGTATAAAGTTTTACAGAAACCAATTCATTCTTTTAAAAAAAAAGAGTACTTTAATTTTCTTGTTTGTGACAATTGATCAAGAAATAGAAGAAGCTTTTTATTTCACGGGAAGATAATAAGTGCCTTTTCAGAAGTATACAGCACATACTAGTCTGCACATTACTCTTATCCTATGAGGTGGCAGCACATACTTTAATATAACTAGGTTGTGCATTAGAACATAAAAATGTCCTTAGAGGTCTCGCGTAAGCCGAATCACCATTATTTGTGTGGCTTATATACAGTATTCCTGATGGCTGGCCTAACTGTGGAAGGTTCCGGTCCTGCCACAGAAAAAGTGGTGTTACCCGCAGTTGGAAGTTGATAAAGTGTAAGTCTAACAAAATCGATTAAAAACTGAAAAACTATGTATGAGTTTCTGGTCAATCCATATTTCTATGTTTGATGTCGGTAAATTTTCTTAGGGACAAGGTAAGAATGGTAAGGGTGCAAATCTTTGTTAAGATTCATACTGGGAGCACAAGGCTTGGAGTGCTATGATATATATCTATCAAAGTGTCAATAAGGACATTTCTCACTGGTGTTTTTTTATTAATATAAAGGAGTGCATATTGTTTCTTGTATCCAATATTTATAGCCTTTAAAGAGCATGGTTTCTCCTGCAAAGGCCTCAACAGTACCTTGACAGTAAAGAAGTTGAATGTACTATGTAAGCCAAAGAATTTAACAACATGGAATAACAATTTTGCATGTTTCTTGATCATCTGACACAAAAGATGAAATCGAAGGTCTATTTTGAAACTGACAAAATTGCTTTCCATTTAAACTTTCTACCAAACATGAATGATGAGACATAATGGTTAAATATTTTAGTGAAAAGTGCTCTCAATCAATTTTCATTTGTTTGTATATTTAGTTACACCAGTGGGTACCTGGAGCTGTATTATACATTGTGCCCCTGGGGCATAACAGGCGTGTGTGCCTGCTTTGTGCACCCCCCACCGGCACAATGATATTACAGAAGGGGCCGCAGATGCTTGTGCATATCCTTCTCTAATAGCAATAGCGCTGGCGCACATGTAGCACCAGCACTATCGTAGGACGGCATTCCCTCCTTTGCATGGAGGCATGGCCCCATGAAAATGAGGGAATCCCTTTGCCTTTGCACCTGCGGTCTATTACCGATGTGCAAAATCAACAAGTTGATGAATGGACTGCTTGAATTAATCTCAGCCACTGACAATCACTCGGGGTGCAATACAATCTATCATTTTTTTCCCACAGTGCCACCTCAGTTTGGACCCTGCCTGAGGAGGCATGGTGCGCAAAATAATGATGGATTGGGAGGCGACCCGTGTGATTACTATTGCCTGAGATTATTTCAAGCATTCCAATCATTACTGTTTTTTATAGTTTGTATACTTATTATGTCGTCCTAAGTAGGACGGGTATGTCCAGATGTAGGTCCTGTGCACACTGTGTCACTGGAACCGAGCTATACCCGGCTGATGAGCCCATAACTAGGGTGAAACCTGTCCTTGGTTGCTTATTTTCCTGTTCAGGGAGGACCGGCTTCGGGATGGATTGTTCCTATTGGAGCAGGGTCAAGACTGATTTGCACATTGCTGGGTCCAAACTGAGATGGCATGATGTGCAAAGCAAAAATGGAATGGTGATTACCAGTGGCTGAGATTGATTCAAGCATCCTTCACTGGAACCAACCTGCACCTGGCTGATGAGCCCAACACTCGGGTGAAACTGGTCCTGGGTTGCTTGTGTTCTGGTTCAGGTAGGACCTGGCTTGGCAGTTTGTGTTGGACTGTTCCTATTGGAGCAGGGTCAAGACTTATTTGCATATAGCTGGGTCCAAACTGAGGAGGCATAGTGTGCAAAATAATGATGGATTGGGATGCCGCCTGAGTGATTACCAGTGACTGAGATTAATTCAAGCATTCCATCATCACTGTTTTATACCTATTGTGTTGCCCTAAGTGGGTCGGGGATGCCCAAACGTGGGTCCTGTACACACTGTGTCATTTGAACCAAGCTGTACCCAGCTGATGAGCCCTTAACTAGGGTTAAACTGGTTCTGGGTTGCTTGTGTTCTGGTTCAGGGAGGGCCTGACTTGGCAGTTCGGGCTGGACTGTTCCTATTGGAGCACAGTCAAGACTGATGATTTGCATATGGCTGGGTCTAAACTGAGGTGGCATGGTATGCAGAATAACAAGGGATTGGGATGCGGCATCAAGTGATTACCAGTGGCTGAGATTATTTCAAGCATTCCATCCATCACTGTTTTGTATCCTTATTGTGTCAACGTAAGTGGGACGGTTATGGCCAAACATGGGTCTTGTGCACACTGTGTCACTTGAACCAAACTCACCGATCTGAAGAGCCCATAACTTGGGTGAAACCGGTCCTGGGCTGCTTGTGTTCCAGTTCAGGTAGGACCTGGCTTGGCAGTTCAGGCTGGACTGTTACTATTGGTGCAGGGTCAAGACTGTTTTGCATATAGCTGGGCCCAAACTGAGGTGGCATAGTGTGGACAATAATAATGGATTGGGATGCAGCCCGAATAATTACCAGTGGTTGAGATTAATTCAAGCATTCCATTAATCACTGTCATGTATATATATTGTGTCGCCCTAACTGGGACGGGTGTGCCCAGACGTGGGTCCGTTGCACACTGTGTTACTGGAACCAAGCTGTACCCGGCTGATAAGCCCATAACTAGGGTGAAACCGGTCCTGGATTGCTTGTGTTCCGGTTCAGTATCTGGCTGGGCAGTTTGGACTGGACTGCTACTATTGGAGCAGGGTCAAGATTGATTTGTATATAGCTGGGTCCAAACTGAGGTTGCATGTTGTGCAAAATAACATTACATTGGGATGCGACCCGAGTGATTACCAGTGGCTGAGTTTAATTAAGCATTCCATCCATCACTGTTTTGTATACTTATTGTCTCACCCTAATTGGGCCGGGTATACCCAGACGTGGGTCCAGTGCACACTGTTTCACTGGAACCAAGCTGTACAATGCTGATGAGCCTGTAACTGGGGCAAAACCAGTCCTGGGTTGCTTCCGTTATGCTTCAGGGAGGACCTGGCTTGGCAGTTCAGGCAGGACTGTTCCTATTGGAGCAGTCCAAACTGAGGTGGCATGCTGTACAATATAACAATGGATTGGGATGCGGCCTGAGTGATTACCAGTGGCTGAGATTAATTCAAGCATTTCATCCATCACTGTTTTGTATACTTAGTGTCTCATTTATGGAGATTTGGTGTAGCGCAGCGCAGCAAGTCAGCTTGCTGCGCTGCCCTACGTCAAAGCGAAAGGGCAGGAATGTACCGTATGTATCCAATAGAGTGCATTCCTGTAGCTTCCTCCAGCAATGTTGCCATTTTGGCAACCTAGCTCCAATGCAGGCACCCTTGCACCATGGTGCAAGGGTGCCTGTGTTGTTGGCAGAATAGTTTTTTTGCAGGAAGGGGCACCTTCCTGAACAAAAACAATCCCTGGGAGGCTTTTTTCTCTTTCTGTGTGTGCTGTAGAATGCAGCACACGTGGAAAGAGGAAAACATTTGAGAAATAAAGTTATTTCTCCTCGTTGTGCCTCCCCTGGGGAGGTGTAAAGCTTTGGTGCAGCCCCAGGTTTACATGGTTTTGTAAATCTGGGGAACCTTCAAAATCCATGGGTATTGCATGGGAACACCGACTGCCATGCCCATGGAATGCCTTCACTAGCGCAGAGTAAGGCAACCTACCAATTTGCGCTGCCTTGCCTGACTCTATATATATATGAGGACATTCAAAGCCATGCAAAGTGGCTTTGCATGACCTCATAAATATGATTTTGTAGTTTGCACCACTGGAGCATCACAAAAAGTGATGCTACGGCTGCACAAGGGGCTCCTAAATATGCCCCTTATTGTGTTACCGATGTGGATGCAGAGGCAAACATGCCTTTAGGAGGCACACTGAAAATGCGCCACAAATAGGTGGTGCACTTTCAGGCGAGAAAGGGGGTGACATGGACCCCCCAGACATCCCCATGCAGGTGCTTGCAGGCACACTTCACCTGCTTTGCAAGAGAATCGCTATTCCCTTTTGAAATTGCAGGTGGCATGTTGCCTGCACTGTGAAACACGGAGCGGCTTCGAAGCAGCTGCTCCAATTTCACTTGAATGTGCTGCCCCCAGGGCAGCTCTTGTGCGGGGCTGTCCTGGGGGAAGCGCATTCTGCATAATATGGCGTACTATCCCTGTTTTCTCCTGTGCTCCTTTTGAAAGTTGAGCCGTGGTGCAAACAGGGAAAGTGTGCCAAATACATAAAACAGGCCCAGGTGTGTTGGTGGACCTATAATGCTAGGCCAGGACCCTAATTACTCTGACTGCTAAGTCGTAAACTCTCCATTCTTCTGTGCTGAAATTTTTATCTTTACATTTGTAGCATTTTATGCTCACACCGTCATAACTTTTTTCCAAAAAATTATTCAGGTCAAGCCACAACTATGTCCTTCTTTGAGGTGCCAGACAGAGTTCAAAATTCCAGAAAAATATATTGGGGCTTATTTATAACCCCTCGCGCCGCCGGTGCGGCACAATGCAGCACACGTAGAAGTTTCAAATCGCCATTTGTGGTTGTTTATTTGTAAGAAGGGACACCTTCCTGTACATAAGAAATCATTCCCTGAATGCAGTCCCCCTTGCACTATGGTGCAAGGGGGCCTATGTTGGTGCTAGGCAGCTTAATTTAGCCTCAGAGCTAGGGAAAACGTAGAGATGTGACGTATCTTTGTAAATACGGCTCATCCTTGTGTTTTTGGAATGGCGGAGCATGGCGTTAACATTTTGTGCTTAATGCCACGCTCCGCCATTCATTGTAAATATGCCCCTTAGTTGGGCTCATTTGTGTTTTTGCCACTCTGTGCTGAATGTGGGTAGGATTTTCCATGGTTATTATCGAGGGCAGTGTCGGTTATGACTAGAGGTCTGATTTAGATCTTGGCAGATGGGTTACTCTGTCACAATGGTAACGGATATCCCGTCCTCTGAAACATAAATCCCATTATATCCTATGAGTAACCCGTCCGCCAAGATCGAAATCAGGCTCTAAGTCTTCGTGCTTTGTTTCTATGGGTTGGCTTCCCGCTTCTGATTTCTTATGGGTAAGTAGATACAATATACTTTTCTGTCATGGTCCATGGCCTTTATTGCGCATTTTCCGTTGCCTTTTCCATTCCTTTTAATTAGGATCGGACCTTTCTTTTTGATTCCTCAAATATATTTCTTGGGGTTTTTGCTAAGTTTTACTATGTGCTGTACCGTCCGCATTTTTATTTACGGCTATTCCTTGTGTTAACAAGATGCCTTTGATGCTTTTACTTTCTGTTGTATTTGTAGTGCACATTTTTAGTGACATTAAGTGTGAAGTGGCCACATTTGCTTGCACGGCAGGTGAGTGAATAATATCTCTCCTACCATTTTCTGAGGCCCAGAACCTTCCCTTAGATCTATTCAATTGTATTTTTACTTTCTGCAGGATATCATTCAAGATGATTGGGAGCGACTGTAGTTTGTCTAAGAGCCCTGCACATTGACAGGGAGCTTGTTGTATGTAATTATAATCTTGTGCTCTCAAGATCAGGTCATTCAGCAATTGTAGTTTTGTGTCTATGCCGACCAAATGGATGGCCAGGTTATTGAGAAGGTCCACCTGTATTTCCTTTTTGTCCGATTGATATCGGATTGCCAATGACATTGCATCCATTGTATTACTGAGAGCCATCCAGGTCCATGCCGGTGTCTCACTATATACATTGTCAGCTACTGCATCCGTTCCTAATGTCTTTGCCTCTATCTCCTAATCCACCTTCAGAGAGCTTAATGGTTTAGGACCCCTTGATTCCGAGGCTTTTAGGACCACATTGAGCAGTGTCAGCTTGATTGGACTTAAGAAAGTCTTAACCCCATAATAAAACATTTCTTTTACATGTGGACTGCAACTGTGGACAAAAAATGGACTCAAGCTGACTGAGGTGGTGTTCGCCAGCGGGTTTGTCCCTAATGACATGAAGGAAAGATGATAAGATGATTTTTTGTTGGGTTTATATCTTCACCTTGAACGACTGGTGTAATTTCTGCTTAGTCAATCAATGGTTGATCCTGCAGTTCAAGCCACTCAATCTGACCATTGCTGTTGTCTGGGTCGAAGCATGGGCTGAGTGGCTCCCAGTTACTGGGGGTGGAAAGATTCAATGTTGAGAATGATGATGATACATTGACTTTGTGCACTTGCGCTTGTACTGTAAGAGTGCTTGCACTTGAAGTTCTTGTGCTTGAAGTGGTTGTGCTTGAGGTGGGAAGAACGTTCTTGGTTACCTTGTTTGAAAGTTGGCTCTCCATCTCCAGTGAACTTCCCAGTTGAAGTCATGCTGGGCATGTTGTGTTGTGCATTATAACTGCTTGCTCTGGGTTTTTCTGAATTAAGAAATCTGTTATCTTGTAGCCTTCCCCTTTTAAAACTGTTGTGTTCCTTCCTTTTTTAAATTTCTGCTTTTTTGTCACTGGTTCTATTTCTTTTTTTCCTTCTCCCTCTGGGCATGTTGCTGGGTTTAAGTTGGGCTTTCTTGGTCTCTTTAGTGCCTTCTTCTTGCCCTGGCCCGGGTCACCCCTTGTCCTGCCAGACCGCATTTTTGTTGGTGAACTGAGGTGACTTTCTTTTTGTAGTGCATTACGCACCTGTGAAAGGCACTAACTGTTCCAAAGTGCAAGTAGGGGTTCTGTATGGTTGCGCTTGGACTGTGGCCTTAATGTCCCCAGCCTCCATCCCCCTGGCTGTGCTCACCTTGTTCTCCTCCTTGCTTCCTGGCTTAGGCTTGCTTCCTTGTTAGTGGAGAGTTTCGGTGGGGGGAGCAAGGGGGAGAGTTGCCTGGGCCACTTCCGCAGGGGACCGGCTCTCTCTTCAAGGAGGCTTCTAAAACTTCTGCGCTTGTCTACACCTTCTCCACCTCCCTTCACCTTTTCACTGATATTCTTAACCTCCAAATTGAAGGGCTCCTTTGGAATCCTGGATGTCCTTGAAAGATTTGGTGGCGCTTCTTCTTACATGTGTGACCCTCCTCGGCTCTGTGCAAAAGGCTCTGTTCTCGGTGCCCTGTCACTGGCTCCGGGCCAGCTCTCTGGTTACCTTGTGCCATGCACCAGCATGCTGACCCCAGACTTTTGGGTTGACAACAGCGACGTCCGGTGCACAGTTGGCAGCTGAAAATCCACCAGGGATTCACCTGGGATCTACTTGATATCAAGGTTGCTTTTTGGGTAGTTAGGATGAGTTGCGGCGGCCGCCTTGATACTGCAATCAACACCCATGATCGGCAGCCAAGAGCCTGCCCAGTGATGTCACACGAAGGCAGTACAACCAGCAAGAGTGCTTCTGAGCCTCCTGTCCTCCTTGCTAAGTGACTGGGTCTGGCCATTGAGCAAGGAGCGGTGGTGAACTATATATGTTATTGTTTCAAAAATTCAACATTGTTTTAATGCTCAAAACATGGAGCTTAAAGCCAACTCCAATAGTAGGCTACATGGAACATCATATCCCGCTGAAAGGAACTCACATTATGGACACCCAAGGGGGGCCTCTCCACCTACTATAAATAATCACAGGAAAAGATTGACCAGAAGGATATTGGTTACATGTAACCAAGTTAGAAAGTAAAATCTACAAAACTCCTTTGAAGGCGTTACTCATCATAAATGTATACATTCACCCATCCAAAATGAAGAAGGCAGAAAGGATGGTAACCTTGATAGATTTAATGAAGACATTGCAGAACCTATACCAGCATTCACACTTTATCATTTCAGGGGATTTTAACAGTAACCTCAACTGGAGGTTCAAAAACCCAGTCAGCTAAATCAATGCCATCAACTTCCAGAATCAGCTGGAAGAACGAGGTCAAAAGATTCTCAGCAATAATATTAAGGAGGTATCCCTGGCAGCAATATCCTTTCTTAGTGGAAGGATTAGATCTACTATAGATTACACTTTGATAAGTGAAGAATCATTTCCTTTGGTGTGTCTTTTCCAAATCATCCCTGCTCAGAAAGCGATCATTCTCCTAAAGTCCTCAGATTAGAATGCAAGTCGTCCAAGTTAAGTACAGTAAATGGATTAGCATCAATACCAGTGAGTTATAATCTAAAAATACTAAAATGGCAAGGAATGGACATAAAGCAAATAATGGCTGTAGTTAATTGCTGTGCAGAAAATCTGGAAGAGGCTAATATAGGAGTGAAGGCTTGGGTAACTTTAATCACAATTTTACTGACAAAATTACCAGATAAAAACACACCGTATCTGAAAATATAGGGCAAAAAAGCTACAGGGGGAGCAGGAAGACAAAGCTTGTACACCGGGGGCTGTGTGAACTAAGAAAACGAATTACAAGAGAAGTGAGAAGATTAGCAGCAGATGCAAAGAAAGGGAAAAATCTAAAAATAAAACACTTCAAAACATGAGGCAACCATATATCACAGAGAATGCTGGATGGCAAAAAAGAAGTAGCAAGAAGAAATATGGAACAAGCTACTATGGACCAGCAAACTACCAAACCTTAAAGAGTTTTGGGGTGTGATAAACTGGCTTGTTATGGGACAGGCCCGCCATCAAAGCATGGGTATTTTGGAGGAAGCCTGGAAGTCCCACATTTGTGATATGTATGCCCTACCAGCCAACAGCCAAAAGAGGGAGAGGAGTCAATGTAACCAAAAAAAGAAGACAACGTGGACAGGGGACAGAGGAGAGACCAAAGTTCCATAACCTATAGCAACCAAGTGGTAAAGGCGGAACAACAGGATACAATGACCTACCTCTCTAGCAAATTGGAGCCCTTGACTGACACCAAGCAACTAGAGAAGATCTTAAAGAAATTGAAGGCAGAAGGAGTGGCGGCGTGAATGGTCTCAAAAACGCGCTGTTTAAGTATGACGCTGCTTTTTGGGAGCAATATTTAACACCTTTTTCAATCAAATTTTTCATGAGAATGTCATTCCATAATCATGGAAAGGGAACATCTTTCACCTTATCTATAAGAAAAGAAGTCAATTTTAACTGATAATTACAGGTTAATTGTGATAATAGATGGAAAAGCAAAATTATACATATCATGCTTACTGAAAGACCTGCAAGCCTTGGTCAACAAAAAAAAACTCATACTAAAAGCACAAACGGGGTTCAGAGTAGGCATGGGTAAAATCACAAACCTATCAGCACTCACCATCCTAGTTGAAAAGCAATACTGCATAAAAACTTGTTTGTTCGCATGCTTCGTCTCCCTGAAATCTGCTTTTCATTGGGTTTCCTGTGGTCGCCTCCTGGCAAAATTGGCAGAATGAGGTATCACAGGAAATTTGTTAAATGCAATCATAGCACTGTATAGTGATATATGGGCTCAGGTTAAAGTAGGAGATGGCAGCAGAGTCACACAAAAAAATCCACACAATGAATGGCCTGAAGCAGGGGAGCATTCTAGCCTTTTGTTTGTTTAACTTATATCTTGCCAACTTAGACAGTCACTTGACACAAGAGGACAGCCATCTGCCGAGACTGGCAACAGAGAAAATAGTGTGCTTGCAGTATGCTGATGACATTGTCATAGTCAAACGCCCATTGGCCTGCAACAGTCCTTCAATTCACTAGCAGCCTACATGGACCAACAAGGCTTAGAGCTGAACTTAAGTAAAACTTAGGTGGTTCGCCTGGGTGACACAAAGTACCAGTCATTTACCTGGTCCATTAATGCCAAACAGATTATGGTTGTTTCCTTAAATGAGTACCTGGGCATTAATATAGAGCATCAGCTGTCCTTTATACATCACCTGGCAGCCCTACAGGCAAAAGCGCAATCTCTAATTCTCGCATTTAAGCTGCTGAAAAAGAAACTCAGCAGCCCCTCACATGATCATCTGCTAAGTGTACTGGCAGCTCAATTTATTCCAACTGTGGCATATGGTATAGAAATTATGCATGACAGGGAAACAATCACGTTAAATCAGCTGCAAACAAAAGCCTAAAAAGTGTTTTTCTCCTTGCCAAAATCACCCACCCTAGCCCAGGTCCAGCTAGAATTCGACCTATAAAAACAAAAACTGCAAAGATTGAATCCCTTTGTCAAACTTTGCTCGAGACTTCATGCCTCTGAGAGTGGGTTTTTGAATAATCTATTTTGGCTGGAAATCGAGGTGCAGATGGGGAACAAACAAAAGAAATTCTGGGGAGAATACCTAGGACAGGCAATTAATGTTTTAGGCATCTGAGAAGCATGGGCAAGTAGCATGGAAAGAGCAGCTTTTTGCCAAGTAACCAACTCTTCATCAAAGTACCTGTCTCACTTACATGACAAGAATCACTTCGGAAAGAAGCGGCATACTTGGACAGTAAATAACTCTTCAGAGACAGTATTTCACATCACTTGTATTTGCCCTCAGCCGCGGTCCGTGCAAGTAAGAGCGGTGAGGCCCGGAGGGGGGATTTCGCGGATGATGACAAGGGAAAATTAATGATTTATTTAATTTTCCCTCGTCATTGTACGTCGAAATCCCCCCCCCCCCCCCACGGGCTCCACCACCCCACTGCTCTTACCTGCACGGGCCTCGGCTGCTTGCCCTGCAGTCATGGACCAAAGGAAGATGTTACTTAAACCACAATTTTTGAAACTCCATAGCCACTCTTATAGGCAAGCTGTTATTACCTGGCTGAGTGGAGCTTTTATTTCTCTAGCTTGCCAGGGAACAAAATTCTTAATTTTGGTGATGAACAATTTTAGTGGCGCCGAGACTGAGGCCGGACATGGCCTGTAAGCACATAAAACAGTCCTTTTGCACAACGCCAATGCACTTTATAGCCACGGACAAGGGGAAAAATAAAAAAGAAGCACTTTAAAGTCAAAAGAGGCACCTTTTGAACTATGTTAAGGCACTTAGGAGTATGACCATGGGGTGCATAAAGAAAAACCTACCACTCTCCCAGAAACAGAGATAAAATGCGCTGTTTGCACAATTGTACAATGGATCTCCAATGAGTACTATACAACTGTGTTATGAACAGGCATTGCATAAATCACACAGAATGTATTTACCTCCCCCAAACATTTAACATTTAACATTTTTGTCCATATTTAATTTATTATTATGCCTTTTAAAGAAATCTTAGTTGAATGCCGTTTGATATTATTGTATGAATTGTTGGTACTTTTTAGCTGTATTCAATGTTTTTTTAACTATGCAAGAAAAGTATTCATTCAATGTCATTGCCTCATGATATTTCCCATCATTGCTTCAGTCCTGATTTGTTTTCATATGGCACCGGCCTTAGTTAGGGACTCATTGGCCCTTTTTAGAGTTTTATTTATTTGCTAGCACATAGTTATTTACTCAGATCACAATTGTTTCTAGATGCACCATAAACTGTATGAAAACTCAATTCTACTCTTTGTACTGCCATTGGTTTCAAATTGGACTTACTTTTAAGACAAGTATTTGAAAAGGGAGAAAGGGTATAGCGGTATTGTCTTGGGCACCTTTGATATAAAAAAGGAATTCCCATTTTTGATAGAGTTGATCATACATTTGTAGAGTCTAGGTGGCATATTTATGAGGCCGTTTGCATCACTCTTGCACCACGCAACGTGGTGCAAGAGTGACACAAATGTGAAGACAGATTTTTGAAGCCATGCAAAGCCATGTTGCATGGCTCTGAGTGGCTCCAAAAACCTGGAGTAACACAACGCACCACAAATGGCTGCGTTGCATTACTCTGCCCTGGAAAGGCATTCCATGGACATTGTGTGGGTGTTACCATGCCACTCCCATGATTTATGATGCATTCCCAGATTTACAAGAACTTGTAAAACCTGGGAATGTGTCAAAACCTTTCACCTACCCAGTGGAGGCATAACGTTTCTTCTTGTTTCTTCCTCTTTCTATGTGTGCTGCATTCTGCAGCACACATAGAAAGAGGAATGTGTCTCCCAGGATTGTTTTTGTGTAGGAAGGTGCCCCGCCCTAAAACAATCCTGCATGCAACGCAAGCACCCTGGCACCTGTGTTGGCAGGAATGTGCCATATTGCCTTAAATACAATGCGTTCCTGCCCATTCCCTGTACCGTAGTGCAGTGCAGCAAGGTGACTTGCTGCACTGCGTGACTTCCCCTTAAATAGGCCCCTAGGTGGGGGAGATGTTGCTGCCAAGCGCAGGACTGAAAGGAAGAAAAAGAAACACATTAGCATATGCTGTATCATAGTACTCTTCCCCTCATTTCAAAGAGAAATATGTAAAATGCATCTCAATTGCTCCAAGGCCATGAGCTGAATCACAAAATATTTATTCCTGTAGCTAGTTCATGTCTTTGGTTGTAAATTAAAACAGTACCTGGTGTAAACACCATTTACCACCATAATATGAAAGCAGGTCTCTGAAGGTGGCAGTGTGTGGTGAGAATGTTTGGATATATTTGTTGCGTGGCATTTTATTTCAGTGGCGATGTGCTCTGTTGTTTTTTGTGCTGCAATGTTTTTGTGCTTCATTATTGCAATGTGATATTGTGGTGATATTTTGTGGTTGTTGTACTGCGTTTTATTTTGATTGTTTTGCAATGTATTCATTGTGTTATGTTGCCCTGTGTATGTTGTTGTGTTATGTTCTGTTGCTTACTTTCAATATGTCAACAAATGCTGCTATATTTTCAATCAAAAGCAGCACAATGCTGTAAAGTTACCATAAGTTCTCATTACAAACAAGTATTTACCACCCTCTTTGGTGGTAAAAATGACATTGCTTCAGCACTTTAGCTACTTATAAAACGAGTCATCTCAAAACTTTGGACCTGTCCTAAATTACCACAGTTAGTGCTCCTTTTAGGTAATACATCGTCAGATGTCCATGATATCAGACACCTGCTTTAAAAATATCATATAATATCATCCACTTTATTCTGTTGTTACATCTTAGGTTTGAAATAACTCCGAAATCCAATACGGATCGTATTTAATGATACCCTATTCAAATGCTTTTTCACTTTGTGGCATAATATACGAACCTTCTCATTTTTTTATTTTAGGAATCTTTGCATGATCTTAAACATTATTTTCCTAAACAGACCAATCTTACCTATTCATAGCTTCGAAAGAAAGGATAAAAACAAGAAGAGCTCAGGAGATAGGCATAACATACATCATATAATCAGATATATCTGACAATAATGTTTTTTGGAGTAGTATGAAGTCGGTAGAAATACAGTCAGTGAATAACACATTTAATATTTCAGGAATTGAACACAGTTCTCTGCTTGATACACCTTTGCAGTTGATAACAGAATTCAAGATGCCAAAGGGTATCATGTTCAATAAAATAGGTGGAAATAGGTCCAGTGTAAAGGTACAGTCAAGAATAAAAGCAACCTCGTGCAGTCTACATTCTGGAATCGTGTATTATAGATCAAAAAGAATCAATCTTCTGTCAGATGCAAAGAAGTCGAAGTTTTATTCTTTGGTTACCCTCAGGTGTGATTGTACAGTGCACCGTTCTATCCAATTACTGTACTTCCAGTAGTTTATATCTTCCATGGTACTTTTGAATCACGATTTTGCCCTAGCTGTAAAACTCCATGCACCAGCGCAAGAGTAGCAGGCCTCAAACATGATGCAAAGGTAATTTTTCTGCCGCTTATGGCTGAAAATGTCAGTTCTTTAGCGCATATCCAAATGAGTTCGTCTGTCCCTATCTGGGCCTATGATTGCATGTGCATGGAAGCTTGTCACTAAATGACTACCTCTGTTTGTGACCTCTCTAGTTCTCTAAAAGGAAATTAAATGGGCAGCATGGTTTGCCTACTTGTTGTGTTAGTAAGTATATGGTTTTTGAAGTGCAAGTACCTCCCTTAGCGCTAGATACGTATCATTTGTGCCTGTCTGTATGAATGAATCTTTAGGCTCTTCTGTCACTATTTCACTGACTGATTTTGCACCTGCCTCTATTTCTATTTTGGTATGTCAGATTAAAGCCTAGGTGGCAGGATAAATGTATAATTGGCTACAAGGAACTATAGAAGTGCATGTACCTCTGACAATACTCCGAGTACCTTCAGAATGCTACCTTTTAAGCTCATAGTACGCTCCCCTATGGCCCTGCTGGAAGCTACATTAGTGGTGACTTATACAGAGTAGAAGAGCAGTTTATGCCTTAAGAAGGAGTTTTAAATCTAAAGGTCAGCCTAGCTGTGAAACTGCATGGACTGGTTGAAGTGTGGTAGACCCAAACCATAATTCAAGGGCTACTTCTCTGCATGTTACACTAGAAAGTATCAGTTCTTTAGCCTATTTCCGAATAAGTGTCTCACTCCTATTTGGTGCTCCGATTGCATGTGCATGTAAGTTTCAGGATTAATGACTGCCTCTGTTTGTGAGCTATCAGGTTCCGTAAAACAGAATAAAACTGCATGGATTATGTCCTGGGTGTATTTGTAAGCATTGTTTTTTTTTAAGTATATGTACACCTGCCTTAATTAATGCTAGATAGATATCAGTTGTTTCTACTTAGCAAGTAAGTGTTTAGCTACTTCTGCCACTTTTTTATTGGAAGTTCAAGTGTCTGCCTCCTTTTATATTTAGGTATGTCAGATTAAAGTCTGGGTGTCAGAGTTGATGTATAATTTGACACATGGATCTGTAGAAGTGCATGTAGCTGAGACAACAGACAGAGTGCATGTGGTACCTTTCAAGCACATACCACCGTTCCCTATACTCTAGCTGCAGAGTGCATGTGGTCACTTATGCATAGTAAGGAGCAATTTATGTCTTCTGTAGGACTTTAAAATCAGTAAAACTCCATTCACTCACTGTAATGTAGAAGGCCTCAACCATAATGAAGGGCAACCTGTCTGCATATCAAAGTTGGAAATGTCACTTCTTTACCCCATATACAAATGGATGTTTCTGTCCCTATCTGAGCATATGATTACATATGCATAATGTTTGTGGGTAAATGACTGCCTCTGTTTGTGACCTCTCTGGCTATCTAAAAAAAATGAAATATAGTGAATTATGATCCTACTTGCTATGTTGGTGAGTATAAGGTTTTTGAAGTGTGTGCAACTATCTCCCTTAGCGGTAGATATATATATCAGATGTGCCTGTCTGTATGAGTGAATCTTTAGGTATTTATTTCATTATTTCACTGAGTGTTTTTGGATCTGCCTCCTTTTCTATTTAGGTATGTCAGATTAAAGTCTGGGTGGCAGGGTGGATGTATAATTTGAGACATGGATCTCTAGAAGTGCATGTACCTCAGATAATATTAAGAGTACATGTGCTACAATTTAAGCACATAGTGCACTCTCCTATGGCCTAGCTGGAAGGTACCTCAGTGGTGACTTATACATAATAGAAGAGCAGTTCATCCCTTATGAAGCAGTTATAAATTTGAAGGTCAGCCTTGCTGTGAAATTACATGCACTGGCTGAAATGCTGCAGGCCCAAAATATGATTCACAGCAACTTCTCTGCATGTTAGAGCAGAAAGTGTCAGGCCATGAACGTCAGCCTAGCTGTGAAATTACATGCACTGGCTGAAGTGTAGCAGGCCCAAAACATGATTCAACAGCTACTTCTCTGCATGTTAGAGCAGAAAGTGTCAGTTCTTTAGCCCATACCCGAATGAGTGTCTCTGCCCTTATTTGAGGCTTTGATTGCATGTGCATGTACGTTTCTAGATGAATCACTGCCTCTGTTTGTAACCTCTCAGGTTCTGTAAAACAGAATAAAAAAGGCTGCATGGAATGTGTCATAGGCGTGTGAGTAAGTAATGGCTTTTAAAAGCCTATGTGCAACTACCTTCCTTAGCCTAGATACATATCAGTTGTGCCTCTCTGTGTGAGTAAGTGTTTAGCTGCTTCTGTCACTATTTTACTGTATGTCTGTCACCTTTTCTGCTTTTGGTCATCAGATTAAAGTCTAGGCGGTAGAGTGCATGTGTGATTGAGCATATGGAACTGTAGAACTTCATGTAGCTCACCGAAAGGTCAGAGTACATTTGTTACCTTATAGCCTGCATATATAACTACTTCAGGAGTTACTTAGTGAATGTATAACTCCATGTGTTAGTCTCTCAGTGGGTAAGATATATTTAATTTGCAAACATGTATTTCACTTGTATTATACGTGATCTAGCTCATGTAGTGGTTATAATAACACTGTGTGCATACATAACTAAGGGGCCCATTACGATACCCGGCGTAAATAAATCCGCCAGGCATGGAAGCTGCAAAAATCCGCCCGCACACACCGCCTGAACACCGACCACGCCATTATGAGTACACAAACCGAAAACCGCCATCGGCGGAAAAATCACACAAAATACCGCCCGCCATCGTCCGAGTCGGAGTCAAACCGCCCGCCACGGACGGAAACACGCACGACAACACAAAACCGCCCGCCCTCACGGCCGACACACCGCACGTGAAATTACGATCGCACCGCCATGAGCGCGGAAAAACAACAAATATACCGCCCGCCAGCGCAAACAACGCCGATGAGAATCGACACGGCAGAAGCCATGGCGCCAACGTACCTGCACAGAAACCATCCGCACACAAAACCAATAGCACACAACATGGCCAACAAGTCCACACAGCAAGGCACGCACAAATACACAAGCACAGTACACATCCCGAAAACACCCCCCGGACAAACAAAAAATACAAAGGCCAGAACCCCAGACACAACACACCTGAAAACAACAGACCATGAGGACACACCCACATAGGTGAGTACAAAAGCAGCACTCCCACAGACCACAACCCCTTGCTACATTGCAAACCAGAGAGGAGAGGAGAGGACACAGTGACACAGCAAGGACAGCAGCACACCACAGAAACGCACACATCACAACCACCACCACCACCACCACCACCACCAAACACCACCACCACCACCACCACCACCACCACCACCACCACCAAACACCGGCACCACAAACCCCCTGCACATTACACAACACACACCGCACCAGCACCACAAACACCATGGCACCACAAAGGATGCCCAAGTTCACGCCCATGGAGCTGACGGTCATGGTCGACGAGATCATCAAGGTGTACCCACAAATCTATGGGAACATGGTCCAGCACACACCACTAGCCACCAGAAACAGAATGTGGAACCGGATCGTAGACCAGGTCAATGCAGTCGGGACCCTGCCCAGGAACAGAGGTGAAATAAACAAACGTTGGAATGACGTAAAGAGCCTGGTCAAGAAGAAGGAGGGCAAAAACAGAGAGCTGGCTGCCGTCACTGGCGGAGGGAATCCCGCGCTCTTTAAGACCTTCAAAGCGTGGGAGGAGAAGGTGCGAGTCGTAATCCATCCGGAGATCCTCGCCGGATTAGCAGGGGAGTGGAGGCTGGTAAGTACAAACTAATGTATACCAGCACACCGCTATGTACTCACATGCACTACCACCATGCCACAGCTCCCAGGGACAAACACCCCCATGTCCAGCACACAATACACAACACATCACACACACATGCAACACACACTACCACACACAGCCCAAACCGAACAACTGTAAGATGCGTGGGGACATGTGTACACTAAGCCAGCCACGTAACCACCAACAGGTCCCCAAATATGCCAGAAGCGCCACAACGAGCACCCACCACACCCATGTGTCCGCCACAGCTGCACTAACCGACAAGTAACAGGTAAGTGGCAGGAACACAAAGTGCAGTGGGTGGGACGGTGGACAGCCCAAGTACAACACACACCAGGCCCCAGTCCCACAGCACAGCAAGGAGGAGCATCCCCCACACCCCACAGCCACGTGTCAGCCACCGCAGTGCACAACGACAGCCGAAAGGCAGACATCACGGTCCACAGCAATCGGTGTCAGTGGGTGTACAGCCACCCCCACGACCCACTACACCCCCCACCCCCACAGACCTGCAACATGGAGCACCCCCCGCTTAGAGCCATGTGGCATCCAGTACAGTGCACGCACGAACAACTTGCAGGTGGGAAACTGGACAGGGCTGGATTACTGGAGGCATGAGGAGCATAACACCACCAACACATGGGACATGTCACGTAGCAGACGAACACGCAGCACCGCCCACCGTCACGAACAAGTGAACAATGTGCACACGGACATGAACAACAGACTCACACCCCACATGACCCATCACAGACATAGCAACACCCAAGGAGCCACGTCTGCATGCACAAGCCACACTGAATATAGTCCCACACGGCAGCCACTGTGCAACTCATCACACACAACCGAAACACCATTGAAGTCCTGTCCATGTAGCCCCCACTGCCTGTCAACCCCACACCCCACAACTACGCCTATGTAAGACAAACAACACTAGACGCAACAGAGCGGAACAACATAAATGCACACGAACACCACTGAACCCATCAAACACACAGACACACCATGCACAAACAACATACCATCCATCCCATCCGTCAGCCCCAGTCTCATGAAAGGCATGTCATCCGCACAGCTGCCACACATACAGCAGTCACGCTAAGACACATGCCCATGACCAACCATGTGCCAGAAGTCAATTAAGCGCACGACACACTGTGAGCAACAACACACAACATGGGCCACACCCCCCGAGCACTGCAGTGATGCACATGGCACAGGGCAGCACGCACACCAAGGAGATGGGACAACTGCAATACGTTGGCTGGCACACAACTATCACTCACTCATAACGATGCGTCCAATGCCATGTCCAGTAACCACAACAGACAGCAAATATGCAGGGCATGTCAGGCATGCACACACCTCAGACCATGCACTGTCATGCTGCCACAACACATGTCACGTTCGGCACCCATGGCTCACAGCATGTACCCCAAAAGCATATCCCCTCCCAAATGCGAATCTGGGGCATGGCCCCCATGTTGCCATATGCGTTCCTAAGCGTTCCATATGAACTCCAAAAGCAAAGTACAAACCAGACCCAGGATGGGCCAGGAGCCCGCATACACCAGAGTCACAATGAGTAGGGGCACAGCAACACACCCATCGGCATGGCCAATCCGTCCCATGCCACATGTGCACAGCACACAGTCCCATTGCCTAGCACACACAACTACAGATGCCACAGCCACACACTCGCCTCCGGGAAACCCATGTACGAGATTGCACGAACTGCCAATGTCAGACGACTAATACATACTTCGCCAGGTGCAACACAATAACAAATCTCATTCTCTCCACAGGTGACGAACTGCTGGATGCTGGGGATGGAGACAGCAGCCAGCACAGCCAGCCTACAAGCCCCCAACGAGGACACACGGATCTGGAGGATCTGTCCTCCTCTTCGGACACGGACCACCAAGCTGGCCCATCTGGCGTGGCAGGGCCCAGCCGCTCCCCAGGACCCCTCCTACCCACCAACCCATCATCCAGGGATGCTGAACAGTCCCAGTCCCCTGCTGCCACTGTCGTTGCGGCCACACCCACGGTCATTGCGGCCACTACCACTGCCGCAACCGCCACCATCGCCGCACCGACCACCACCGCCTCCACCACCACCACGTCTTCGCTGGCACCAGCCCCAGCGCAGGTGGTGGCCCGGCCGACTGGATCCACCCTGGGAGCCACAGCGAGGACCGTGGTGTGCAATGTGGCTAGTGGGCAGGCCGGTGGCAGCAGGACTGGTAGGAGGAGCAGGGTCAGGGAAACGCCAGCCTCCCCTGGGAGCCATGCCCTGCCTCAAATGGCCAGAGTCCTTGGGGCCTATGAAGAGGCCCAAGGACAATGGGCCAGGTCTGCTACTGACACGCGGGAGGTGCTGGGGGTGCTGAGGTCCATGGACGCCCATATGGGCCAATTCGTGTCCCGTATGGACCAACTCGTGGACCTCATGGGCCAGCTGGTGGTGGCGGTGGGGTCACAGGCAAGGCCAGCAACACCACCTCCGCCACCACCTGCTAGGGCGCAGGCTCGGGCAGCAGTGTCCACTTCCCCTGCGTCCACAGCCAGTGAGCACACCTCACCCACCACCAGCAGGTCGCCACCACACACCCCCTCCCAAACGTGGAAGGGGCCGTCCGAAGAGGAAACAGATCTCCCGGGAGGACTTCGCACGCTCCAGTCGCAAGTGAGGCAGCCAGCCAGCCTTCCGCCAGCCTTCCTTGACCAGCCACTGCATTGACTTGCTCTACGATCCCACTCCACACAGCCATCTGGATGGCATGTGTGTGTTGGACTATGGACATAGAACCAGTGGGTACACCCTGATCATCACGCAGCCATGACCGACAGCTCATTGTCACTGCACGCACCACTTTTGTCATCACCTTACACACAATCACATGTCACAGTTTGTAATAAATGCACCTTTTTCACTAACTGCTGTTTGTGCCCTGTGTTTTATTTGTACGGAATACAACGGCCACCTTGGGCGGAAAGGCACCTGATGCGTGGCATGGCAATGGAATCCGGAGGGCCTGTAGGGACCTAGGGGTGGGAGACAGAACAGGAGCACATTCAATGAGTGTGTCACACACCCATCACACAGTACATGTCAACAACTACAAGCAATGTACACACATCGCACAGAGCAATAGGGCACAATGCCACAGTCACCAACAGTGGCATACTACCCTGGCCATGGAGCGTTGACACACTGCACGCAGTGAACATACGGCCACCCTGACACAGCACACACACACCTGCACAGATACAGACACATCATCCGTCGTACATGGACACTCACCGTCAAGTGAAGTAGCGGGCGATGAGCTGCTGGCGCACATTCCCAGCTTCCTCCTCTCCGCTGTCCACCTCACTCGAGCTGTCCTGGTCTGCGGGCTGGGGCCCTGGTTGATCTCCGTCATCCACAATGAGGGGGATCTGCTTCCGAATGGCCAGATTGTGCAGCATGCAGCACGCCACCACTATCTGGCACACCTTCTGTGGGGAGTACGCCAGTGCACCCTCGGTGCGGTCCAGGCACCTGAACCTGGACTTGAGGAGGCCAAAGGTACGCTCGACCACACGTCTGGTCCTCCCATGTGCCTCATTGTATCGATCGTCTGCTGGGGTGCGAGGATTCCTCAATGGACTGAGCAGCCATGCCCCATTCGGGTACGCAGAGTCACCTGGGTGTGAGGGACACAGAGAACCGTTGCTATTCCAACTGGACAGGGGACAGCATCGCACAACCAGCACGCTACACCACTCCACATACTCACCGACGATACAGGCACGATCCTGTTGCAGATTGGCCATCAGTCGTGGCAAGATGCTGTTGCGCATTATGTGTGCGTCATGGGCCGAGCCTGGAAACTTGGCACACACGTGGGTGATCACCATGTCCGCAAGGCACACCACTTGCACATTCAGGGAGTGCGTGTGCTTCCTGTTGCGGTACAGGTGCTCAGTGGCCTGTGGTGGAACAAGGCCAACATGAGTGCAGTCAATGGCTCCCACGACGTGTGGGATTCTGCCAAGGGCATAGAATGCACCCTTCACTGCCGCCAATTCACGAGCCCTGGGGAATCTGATGTACCTGTTCCGGTACAGCATCATGGCTGCCAGTACATCCCTCAGCACCTTGCTGAACATGGGCTGGGACATCCCTCCTCCACTGCCCACTGTGTGCTGGAATGACCCAGTGGCGAAGAAATGCATGGCGGCCATCACCTTAGCCGTGGGGGTGACAGCAGTCGGATACACCCTGCGGGGACGGAGATGGGGCTCTAACATGGCACACAGTCGATGCAGAGTTGGCCTGTCCAGCCGAAACTTCCTGATTACCTCTGTATCGTCCATGTCCGCCAGCAATTGGTATGGGCGGTCAATGTTCGGTCTCCGCCTGGGTTAAATGGCAGAGGACACATGTCAAAGCAACACGGCACATAGCAATTTCGCATACACATCACTGACATGACTGAGCAAGCACATGAGCCACAGCCCAGCTGTCAAGCTGGGACGGCACGGCCACAATACACTTACACAGGTCTCCCAACAATGGCAATGGCAAGTGAGACATACCACTGCCATGTGCATGCACATGGGGATCTAGGCCCCAATGACTTGCGGGGCGTGCTGATGGGGACTGACTGCATATTCGTCAAGCGGCAACGCCACGGCAACATGAGTGTCTGCTGAGCATGGAACTGCTTCCGAGGCTGGATGAGTATGGCACACGACGACGACGATGTGGGCACGGGCTGAGCGGCCAATACAAGTGGGACCTGTGGCACGAGGGGATATGAGACAGTAGTAGGTGTCAGCACTGCACCCTATGTACAGCACTGTACGGATCACAGCGCCCGAAACATTGACTGGTGTCCACATTGACAGCCCCATGCCAAGACGGCTGTGTGCTTGCAGTCACACGTCACAGGTGAGAGGTTACATTGCACGTGCCAGGTGGCAGACGTACATAGTGGGAGCTGGCATGTGTGTGCATGTGTCTCCTGTTCAGGATCCACCAGATGGGCGCTGACTCTGTACTGACCATTGGACACAGCATGTTCCGTGGAAGGCTTGTGTGTGTGGGATGGTGGCACTGGATGTGCCTCCGTTGGGTGGGGGGCCATGCACAGGGCGGGTACGTCGATGATTGCGCATTGTTGGTCACGGTGGGTGCACCAACTAAGATGTGTTGCCCTGTGTTCAATTCCTATGTCCGCATGATGATGGACTGTGGATGTGGGCAGACTACACATTGGTCGATGTGCTGTCTATATGCATGTGCCTTCACACCAAGCACAGCTGCCCCTGCACATGTGACCCCTGCTGGACTCGCTGCTGGGTCTGTGGAGCTGATGCACCTTCTGCGCGTGGGGCGGGCCGCTCTCCTCACTTCCCTCATTGCGCATGTCATGTCTTTGCCGCAGGTGACATGGATCATGGAGGGCCCACATGTACGCGTGGGTAGGCTACACATGATTGTTCACTGGTCGCCACCCCCAGTCAGTGTTTCGAATGGGAAGGTTGTCGTGCTGGTGGTATGTTCGATGTGGCGGATGGGCGGGCCTAGGTGCGGGCTTACATTCCGGACATGGGGGGGTAGTTGGATTGGCGACTAGTTGCAGTACACACGGGACACGTCTCTTCCTTTCCACATCTGGGTCATCCCTTGTACTAACTGACAGTGATACAGTCATCTTCGCCCCAGCCCTCATGTCCTCCCCTCGCCCCCCAATATGCATGCTCACCTGCGAGGCTAGCGCTTGCACAGGCAGCCCCAAGCTCGCACCAGAGAGGGCAAGGAGTGTATGTGTGGGTCCAGTTGCACGAGTGGGCTGTCTCAGGGTATGATGTGTGGCGGGACGCCGTCCACCTGCGTGGTGCCCCAAATGGAGACCCGGCCTGCATGGACTATGCATCACAGTCTTCGCCTTCCGGATCCGCCACCTGCGACACCCAGTGGCTGTGGCTGCCCTTGCGGCCAGGCCGCGTCCGTCTGTGACTGATGGCCCACACATTCACTCTTTGGCCTCTCTGGGGAGGGCTCGGGGGTGGTGGCGCACGCGCTTGCACTTAGTCGCAATGGCATGTGGCGTGGTTGGTATGATGGGCAATGGATGGGATGGTGCGAGCCACCTCCCGTGACGTCAGTGCTGCTCGTGCTGTGGTGCGTCCCCCTACACTTCCATTTGACTTGTGCCATGCTAGACGTTGAGGTTCTATTGCCTGCGTGATATGACCAGGAGGAGCGCGAGGAGACCTCTCACACACCATGCTCCACTGCCATCCCGTGCCCTGTATCGCCTGTGCGGATTGACTATGTTGGGGTTGCACCTGGTCGACTGGGGCTGTGTGTGCCTTGTCAAGGGGCATGGCGGGCGCACAACAGGATCCAGCTTGTCCACAGAGGGTGGGCTGAGGTGCGCCTGGTACCGCTTTGTACGTGTGCCCGGCTGCTGTGCACACACGTGTTCACTGCCCCCCGACAGGTGTCCTCTCACAATGCCCAGGGAAGCGGTGGTGTACTGTACATGACCCCTCCCAACACGGCGTGCTCCAACTTGGCATGTGCGCATCTACCCGTCGCACCCACCCACCTGAGCACTGCGTCCATACGACTTCACACGACACATGTGTGTCTTCCACAGTAGTGCTACTCATTTGCGTTGACATCCAATACCAGTGGACTACATGGTCATGTCACGACTGCCGTGTACTTCACATACTCTCATCCTCTCTCATTCGTACTTGTGAAATGAGTCAGCGGAGACAGTTCTGGTTTCAAACATTATATTGAGTCTTCTGTCCTCTGTGATGCAGTATAGTGGACACTACTGGCAGCGGAATACATGTTGAGGATATACTGAGCATGATAACAAATGGGATAGGGTGTGGGGTTACATCTGCTTGGCCAAGGCTGTGCTAATGTACATTTACGTATAGCTGCGGAGCTGCGGACTTTGACACAGACGGTATACATGTAGCCTACCAGACCGCTCGGCATCATGGGCACAGTCCATCTCAGTTCCATGTGACAGGTTTGCTGCGGTTGTTCCTCATGCACGCGTGCATGTGAGATGACATCAGGGCATGTGCTTGCGTGCATGCAGCGGCGTGCCACTTGTTGTTGCACTGTGGTGGTTACTGGACATGTCACAGTCACTGGGGTCGTGTTGTTGTTGTATGCACTTGTCGTCCATGCAAAGGTCCTGGTATGGGATTCCCGGGGCGGGGGTGGGAGGGGTGCAGCACCCACAGACTCCAGGCGACCTATTCATGTCCACTGAGCGGTGTGTGTGTCCATGGGCGCTGGATCCATGTCGTGTCCTGGTTGTTCGTGCAGTTCCGTCCATGTGGGTGCGATGCACAGAGCCCATGCCACTGCCTCCCACGATGCATGCGGTGTTCCTGGATGTGATGGGGAACAGTGTGCATGTCCCGGTCATATCCGATGTCATGGCGATGTCGTTGATGGTGTGGTTACAGTTGCCGGTCGTTTGGTATGGCTGTTGTGGTGGTGACTGGCCAGTCCGTGCGGAAGCTGAGCATGGGTGCGGGGTTGGACTTCATAGGTCACTCGGGGAACCTGCGTTGTGGTCCGACGTATTTACAGGTTGACAGGTATGCGATGCCGTCCAGCAGGGCTTCCATGTCATTGGTGGTGTACATGTTTGCCAGCCAATGAAGCGGATGGTGGCTGTCAAGGTGTTGTTCGTAGGTTGTCCCTTGGAGGACCATGATGGGGCATGCTGGGTGACATTCGATGTAGCTGTTCTCGATGATCCGTCGTGTGGAGGCACAGTGGTTCCATTTCAGTGCGCGTGCGATGTTGGCCACATACGCCATGCCCCCATAGGCAGAGCAGGCCCTGTCGTGTGCGTCCAGAGGGAGGAGTAGTGGTAGCAGGTCCGCCTTCAGACATGCCGGGTTGGAGAGGCATATCTCGACGGGATGCTGGTAGGGACACCTCCGACAGTAGAAGACGGGCATGACGCAGCTGAACAATGTGATGCGGTAAGTCAGTCGGTAACTTACGTTCAGCAGGGACAGGAGATCGCATCCCAATGTATGTATCGTGTTGGTTTGGTACAGCTTGAGCTGTTCGGCGTAGTTGGGTAGGTGTGTTGCGGTTGCCATTTCGCAGCGGTTCGTAGAGGTGGCGTGCTCCGGCTGTGTGTGCAGTCTGCAATGTGCACGCTCCGGGGTTGCTGTGAGCTCTGTGTAGTCGTGGGGAGACAGGACTTGTGTTCTGTTGGCTTGTTTGGAGGACACGGGCCCTCTTCCCACATGCTTCTCAGACAGTTCAAGGTCAGTGCTGTGTGACTCCTTCCAATTAACTTGCATGTGGCCGACATGGGGGAGTGTTTTCTTCTTTCTTCCCCGTCCGTTGTGTGCTTCTGTGATATGCGCTATCTGCCCTGTGGTCGGTCTCCTCGGCATGCCTGTGTTGGTCTATTCTTGGACAATGGCTGTATTCACCGGCTTCTGTCGTAGGGCTGTGGTTTCGGTGTTGGAATGGAAGGTCATTCAGTGCTGTCTGCTCTCCCTTGTGTGGGCGGCAGGCTGCCTTTCCGCTCTGCGTTGGGCCTTGTGTGTGGATGTAATTCTTGGGCCACCTGTTGTCGGTCCCCGGGCTCTTTGGTGTTCCGTTTCATGTGTCTTGTTCATATGTGCAGGGTGGTATGGGTTTTTCAGTGTGGTACTGGCGTTCCTCTTCCCGAAGGGGCCCTGCTTCTCCTAGTTGGTGTTGCCGCCGCTGTATGCTACGCCATGTTTGTTACACTGGGGTGTGTCCTGCAGTTGCGTGTCTTCACTGACATGTGTGCGTCGGTTGTGTGGCGTTGGGTGTTGTCCGTGAATTGGGCGTTGGGGACATGTCTGTGGCCGGCCTGTCACGTGTCATGTGCGTTCGGGGTGGGGCTGATGTGTGTGCTGCTTGGTTGTGTCCCTGTGTCTGTGTGCGACGCATGCATGGCGCTGCGGTTGGCCTCTGCGTTGTGCGCATGTGTGGCGGCGTCATCGGCGCTTTGGGGCCGTGACGGGGTGGTTGGTTCCTAGTCCCAGGTGGTGTGTACACATGTGTTCTGCGATGTTACGATTTGGCCTGTGTGTCATATGTGGATGCGATGGTGGATGTGTAGTGTGCACGCGCTGGGGGGGGTTGTCCGCTTTTTCCGCCCTTGCACTGTGTGCGCTGTTTGCGTGCACTTGTTGTGTGTGTGCCTACCTGCGTCTCCGCGGTACGTTGCGTCCTTGGTGGTGCATCAGCAGAAGCATGGGAAGGGCCTGCAGTGCTGGATTCATGCCCGGGGTGCCGCTTCTTCGTTGTCCGTGCTCTGCGTCCGTGTTTCCGCCTCTCTTTCACGTGCGGTGTCTCTTTGCCGTGGGAGCCGTTTGTTTGCGGCATCGTAATTTATGCGCCGGGCGGGACGTGTTTCGTCGGACGGTGTGTGTCAGTTGTGCTGCGCCGCTACGTGTGCGGGCGCACTTTGATGGCGGACGGTGTTGCTGGCTTGCCGGCGGTGTTTGGCCTGCTTTTCGCATCGTAATTGGGCGGGCGTGTGGACTGCTGCGTGCCGGCGGTAACTGGTGGTTTTTGCATCCGCCAGCACGGCGGTTGTGCTTCCGCCCGCCATCGTAATGGGCCCCTAAGTTTCTAAAACTCAAAACACCACCTTTCCCTTTTTAAAGCACAAAAATAAATGTTTTATCACATACCTACAGCATATTGCACAGGTCAGTTATCTGTTGTAAAACAAGCATTCATCACTTCAGAAACAGATGTTATATGCAAACACAACCTCATAGAGACACTCCAGAGGCGCAGTCTACAATAGTAAACCTAGGCCATCTTTAAACAGTGCATGTTTAAGTATGCCTTACACTCTTGTAGTATACATGTGACTTACTATAACCTTAAAACACATATCTAACCATATACAAACCTGCTTTATGAGTTAGAAAGAAATATATAATATATACCTGGCAAGTTTAGGAGATTCATGTTTTATATACACCTATAGTGCATTTTTTTCTTTTTCAACTCTAACTCCTCTTGTTCTGTTTTACAATTGAATAAATATGACTACAAGTCCCAGAATGCCAAGAAACAAATTATCTGTAACCTCCACATCATGTATACACTACCAATCATAAACTATTTCATTTTTTTTTAATGTCACATACACATATACCTTCTTCATCAATATTTTTGTTTAAAAAGAAATATAATTCACATACCAGAAGTATGAGTTCGCTGATCAAATAGCTTTTTTGGCTCTTATTAGATAGATGCAATAGTCTCAGGGTTTGTAAAAAGTAAGCACAAGAATGGCACACCACTCTCATACAAAGCAACAATGAATGGCAATATTTTCAACTTTACACTGTGTGATACTGCAGAAGGCAGCAAATAAAAACATTCCTTTCATATTTTAGCACTGTAAGTGCACTTGTGAATGTTTAGTATATGTTAACCCTTTCCCTCGCTTTTGTAAAGACCACAAAAATGGACGCCTATTTCTTGATAATCGCGACGTCATCCTGATTATCGCGATGGATTCATGAAAAAAAGGGGAACTCAAAAACATACTTGCCTTCATACTTTTAAAACTTTAACAGTACAGTACACGTTTTAGCAACCCCTCACAAGGAAATTAAAACCTTTTTACAATGTAGTCTAAACACTTTTTATTTATAGGAAATAATGACCTGTCTCTTTAACACCCTTCCCCCAATATTCTCTTAGCACAGTATCCAGACCAACCCACTAGTACCAGTAGGACACAAGTTCACACCACATTCTAGAAGGGCTATAACAGGTGTGGTTTACTGTACACAATAAAAAGCATATGCATGTCTGTATTACACATTTTTTTTTCAGAGCCAATGACAGATCTAGTTACTAATCCTCTCAATGTGCTACCTAATTTTATTCAGCTGCATGTTCACAACATCCAATCAAATATGTGTGTTTTAAAACTAGGAGAACACCTCAACTTTAACTGCCTTACATTTGGAAGACTGCCTCATTCAGCCTCACCCTTCCTCTGTCTGCTACTGCTTGACTTCACTTGAAAATGGTTAGAGTGTGAATTGTGGGCCACAGCCATGTCTTTTGGGTGAGAGAAGCTGCTAGAAAGAGTGGTATTGACAGAGACTTGGGTTTGGCTAATGTGGAAATTAAATGGATTGGGCAGAGAGGATTAAATTGTCATCAATTGGTGCCTTTAGTTAAAATCATTGTGGATTCTCGAACCCCTGGCCTCATTATTATGCATTGTGGTGGAAATGACCTAGGCACATTGACTGGGGTAGGACTAGAAATCCTAATGAAGGATACCTTTGCTGAATTGATGATGCTTTTCCTTCACACTGCCTTGGTGTACTCTATCATATGCCAAAGGCAGAAATGGAGGTGGTCTGATCAATTCTGTCCCCAAATTCACAAAGCCAGGAAAAATGTTAATAAAAATGTTTCTGCATTCCTCAGAGACCATAACATGGTCTGGATCTACAACAACAACCTGCGTTTCAACATGCATGGAATCTATAGAAGTGATGAAGTGCACTTTACAGAAAAAGGCAATAGGATTTTTCTAAGCAAACTGAAACTGAATCCTGTCTTATGTGTAGCTGTCATATATACACAATCAACACAAAAGCTCTTGTCAGAGCCACCCTAGTGTCCAAAATATTGTTAATTTTCTTTATACCTATTTTTTAAATGTAAATGTTTGCGATGAAGTCACGATGATCGCGACTACACCACAAAAATGCAAAACAAAAGCAGACATTCAATTGCCAATACCACAATCAAAATTTATAACAAAACAAATTCATCCTAACCATCACAGTAGATAGATTTCTATGTAAATGACTCTATAAAAAACATGTTTAAACTCATGGTTTTCTACTGAGTTTCTAAGAAAACTGTCGTTAAAGCCTATTTTCTGTTTTGACGGTCACACGGGCGTCACGATGACATCGTTAACCACGATGATAGCGCCTTTTTCATAAAGTGTAAAACACATATTGCACACATTTTACAGTATTTTGGACACTAGGAGTTTATTAGTGTACCGTATAAACTCATGTTTTTCTAATGAGGTTGTATAAAAACTGTCTGTAAACCCTTTTTTTCATTTTCGCTGTGACGCAGGGCTTTGTGAGGACGTTGTTAATAGCGAAGACCGCGTGCTTTTTACAAAGTCTAAATCAAACATTTACACATATTGTATGCTATGATTGACAATCTGTGCTTCTTAACAGAATGTTAAAAGTTATATTTCTGTAATTATTGTTGAGAAAAGTACTTTTTATTTGCATATCCAGTATGTGATCTGATTGGATAACACACTTTTCAACCATCCTAATAGGAAGACCCCACCCGTGTCTATTTTCCTGAAACTTCCTTTCATTCTACTAACATTTTGAGAAGGTGGCTGTGGCTTGATCACAAGAGTATTGTGTGGGACTTCTTCACTATACCATCAGGCAAGCCCAAAACAATAGCCAAACTAGTGAAGTGCTCTCTTTGTGAAATAAATCTTATCCAGAAGGTCCAACAAAAAGTACAGCTGTGGAACAACATCGAAGTTATATCATCTGAAAACTTTTCTTGGCAAGCACCTAAAGAGAGCAAGAAAGGACAGATAACTTTTCAGCACCGGGAACTGTACCCGATCCATAAAATGGTGGCCGCACCTTTCACTTTCTCTTTCAGCCCTAGGAACCGTTCCCTGATCCATAAAATGGCGGCCACAACTTTCTCTTTAGGTTCTCTTTAGAGATGTCATGGGTGATGTCACTGACCATGTCATCAGTGATGTAATATGTGAGGTCATAAGCAGTGCATTTTGGGGGCACTGTGGTGGCGTAAGTTGTAGTTAGCTTAGGTAACTCTAACTGCTGAATTTCTATGGTTTTGTGTGCATACAATCTGAGCCCAACTATAACGTCCCTGTAACCTTTGTTTTTTTCAATGAATTGCCATGGTTTTTAATGTTATTTCTTAACTATAATGTTCCTGTAACCTTTGGTTATTTAGTGACTTTCTAAGGTTTTTTAAATTTTATTTTTGCAACTGTAACCTGTAACCTTAGAGGATGGGTGTGTAAGTGGCTGTATGTGTCCTTTAGTGGGTGTGACTAGCTATATAAGTTTGTGAATGGGTGTGTGATTGTCTAAGTTGGACTGTGAGTGGGTGTGTGAGTGTCTGTATGGGTCTGTGAGTTGGTGTACAAGAATCTGAGTGCATCTGTGAGTGTCTGAATGGGTCTGTGAGTGGGTGTGTGAGTGTTTGAGTGGGTCTGTCAGTGGGTGTGAGACTGACTGAGTGGGCCTGTGAGGGAGAGTGTGAATGTCTTAGTGGGTCTATGAGTGTGTGAATGGGTGTGTGAGTTTCTGTGTGGCTCTGTGAGTGGGTCTGTTAGTGCCTGTGTAGCTCTCTGAGAGGGTGTGTGAGTGCCTGTGTGGGCCTGTACGTGGGTATGTATGTGGATACATGGGTCTGTGAGTAGGCGTGTGAGTACCTGCATGGGTATTTGAGTGTCTCTAGGAGTGCCTGCATAGGTCTGTGAGTGGGTGTATGAGTGGATGCATGGGTCTGTGAGTTGGTCTGTGAGTGCCTGTGTGGGTCTGTGAGTGGGTTCTGAGTGGTTGTGTGGGGCTGTGAGTGGGTGTGTGACTGCCTGTGTGGGACTGTAAGTGGATGTGTAAGTGGATGCATCGGTCTCTGAGTGGGTGTGTGAGTACCTGCATAGGTTTGTGAGTGGGTCTGTGAGTACCTGTATGGATGAGTGAGTAGGTCTGACAGTGCCTGCATAGATTTCTGACTGGGTATGTGAGTGCCTGTGTGGCTCTCTCAGTGTATCTGTGAGTGCATGTGTGGGTCTGCGAATGAGTGTATGAGTGGTTGTGGGTGTGTCAATATGGGAGTGTTAGTGGTTCTCTGAGTGCCTGTATAGGTCTGTGAGTACCTGCATGGGTCTGTGATTAGGTCTGTGAATGTCTGTGTTGGTCCGTGAATGGGTCTGTCAGTGCCTGCATGGGTCTGTGAGTAGCTGTGTGAGTGGCTGTGTGGGTCTGTGAGTGGGTGGGAGACTGCCTGTGTGGGTCTGTGAACTGGTGTGTGAGTAGCTGTGTGGGTTGGTGACTGGCTTTGTGAGTGCCTGTGTGGGTCTGTGATTAGGGATTGGACTAGGGTTGGGGTTAGGCTTTCTATTGTACGTAGGGATTAGGGTTTTGTGACTGGGTGCTTGGACTAAGGCTGTGATTGGTTGTAAGGGCTTGGTCGCCTATTGGTCCTAGGCCTGAAGGGGTCACCTGATTACTAGGGCTATATAAGGCCAGGGCTCAGGGCGTCTCAGCCTGGGCGTAGAGGCTAAGCGTGGAGAGGACAAGCGCAAGTGCCTATTTGAGCCTGTTCAAGACTGGTCGGGATGAGGGCCAAAAGTGATGCCTAAATATACATACACCAGCACCCACCCTACCCCATCCACATGCACAAAGGAATCTCCGCTCTAGAGTGGCACCTCACCTCAAAATCCCAAGATACAAGAAAAAAACCATGGGTGGCACATCCTTCTCTGTTCAAGCAGCCAACCTATGGAACTCTTTACACCCCAACATAAGATCCATGGATAACCACCTTATCTTCAGAAAACTACTCAAGAATTGGCTGTTCCCCACAAAAGCAACGTACACAAATAGAAATATACAGCATATCACTCTGTTTATAAGCATTTATTTGTACTATAGATATGAACCTATATATGTGTATTGCTTTGTATAAACGTGTAGAATAATTATGTTTAAAAAAAAAAAGAATTGAAATATTTATTAGTTCTGCGAAACAAATATACATATTACTGATAGTTATATTATTATATGTTTTTAACATGTATATAACTGACTGCAAAAGTAAGTAAAACTTTTTTCATAACTGTTTATCTACAATTGATTCACTATTGAATTACAAACAAAAACCTTATCTATATAAATAAACAAATAAATAAAATTAATTTTGAGTACAACACTTGAAAGCCGGAGTTTATTTAATGCATCTTTAATCTACATATACTTACTTCCTTTATGCATCTATATACCTTCTGTGTACTTATGGATCTATATATCTTTTACTTTTCTTCTAATTCACCATATCCAATGCACTATCCTATTTCTCACCCTATTCCTCTCTCAATATATCCTCTACCGCAACACTCTGACTCATCTCAAACATCTTTCTACTACTCGTTCCAATGCACTACCCTATTTCTCACCCTATTTCTCTATCAACATATCCTCTACCTCCACTCTCTCATTCATCCCAAACCCCATACCACTACTATGACCCCCAAAATAACCCTTTCTAGACTCTTCCCTACTCTACCCCTCCTTGCATCATCTCATACCTCTTTTACTACTCTGATCCCCCAAAACAAGCCTTTCTAAACCCTTTCGTCTGACTCTTCTCCCTCCAAATCCCTTTTACTGATCCCAAGCCTCCTCCTACTGCTATGACCTCCAAAGCAAACAAAAAAAAAGTCTAAATCCTTCCCTCTTCTATCCCTCCACTATCCTTTTCAAACCAAATAACAGACTAACATGTCCACCTCTCAAATTAATTTCATATTTCACTATACTAATTCACAACTAATTCTTCATGGGTTCTGGAGTAGTATGCTACTTGCCAAAAAGCACTTCCATGCCTCATCAGGGGTAGCAAGCGCTATATAAATGCAAACCTTTTTCCCTCTTCTATCCCTCCGCTATTGTTTTCAATACAAAACACTGAGTAACATATCCACCACTCAAATTACTTTCATATTTCACCATACTAATTCACCACTAATCCTATATGGGTTCCAGAGTAGTGTGCTACTCGCCAAAATCAAAATGCTTCAAACCCCATCAGGGGTAGCAAGCGCTATATAAATACAAACCTTATTCCCTCTTGTATCCCTCCGCTATCCTTCTCAATCCAAATAACTGACTAACATATCCACAACTCAAATTACTGTCATAGTTCACTATACTAATTCACCACTAATCCTTTATGGGTTCCGGAGTAGCGTGCTACTCGCCAAAAAAGCACTTCAACACCCCATCAGGGATAGCAAGCTCTATATAAATGCAAACCTTTTTCCCTCTTCTATCCCTCCACTATCTTTCTTAATCCAAATAAATGACTAACATATCCACCACTCAAATTACTTTCATATTTCACTATACTAATTTGCCACTAATCCTTTATGGGTTCCGGAGTAGCGTGCTATTCACCGAAAAAGCGCTTCGAAACCTCGTCAGGGGTAGTAAGCGATATATAAATGCAATCACAATACAATACAATATATGAAACTGGTATTCCTTGAAGAACCGGAGCAAGAAATCCAGCTGAGAACCTTATAAGGACTTCAACTCTCTAAGAGGCATATTATCAAGCCAGTTATCGCCACGTTAGCGGCACTTTCGTCCGCTAACGCATTTTTTTTTATCGCCCTATTACCAAGATGTCGTTAACAAGCGTTAGCGACAGCTTTACGGCAATAGCTATCGTTTTTGCTATCGCCGTGCATGGCAGCGATAGCTTCCGCTAATGATATGCAAAGTAGGCGTTCCCTCTCAAAATTTCATGACAAAAGTCGCTAACACACCATCGCACTATTACCAATGAGTCCCCGGACCCGCGAAGCGATAAAAAAAGTCCCGCTAAGGACCCTTAGCTGCAGGAAAATAAGACCTGAAAAAAACAGGTCTAAAAATTGTAAAATGGTGATAAATAGAGGCATATAAGGGAGACTAACCCAGACCCACACCTGAAGACCCACAGACGCCATGGAGGTACTAATCATTCAGCTTGGAGTCCCACGAAGGCAACAACCACCACCACCACTGCCACCTCCCCCAGGACCACCACCAAGGCTGCGCCAAAGACGACAGCGGGCCCTGCGCAGACGTCTCAGCCTCGCAGACCTGACGCCAGAGGATGTCATTGCCCACTACAGGCTCAAAACGACATCCATCCAACACATCCTGAACCTGATAGCCCACAGGCTGACTCCACAAACACAGCGGAGAACCAACATCTCTCCGCAGACAAAGCTGCTGGCCGTGCTGCATATGTTGGCCTCTGGGACCTTTCAACCAACAACGACCAGAGTTGGAGGAGTCTCACAGGCAGCCTTCTCAATCTTCCTCCCAACTGTCTTGGATGGCATACTCAGCCTGATACCCCAGCACCTTCACTTCCCCAACACTGTGCAGGAACAGATTGAGACCAAGCAAGGATTCTATGCCATAGCCGGATTCCCACAGGTGTTGGGCGCAATTGATGGCACACATGTCCTATTTGTGCCCCCTGCGGACAGTGCACACATATACCGCAACAGAAAGCACACCCATTCCATGAATGTGCAGGCAATAGTGGACCACCGGGGACTGTTCACCAATGTCATAGCCAAGTTCCCAGGGAGTGTGCATGATTCCTACATCTTCCGACAGTCCATCATGAATCAGCACTTCCAGGATGGCACATATGGAAATGCAGTGCTAGTCAGTAAGTACTAACGTGACCCACCACATGCCTCAACTTCACAGAGATGCAATTCAGAAGTGTGAGAATGTACATGTCACAATCACACATACAGCATGTCAATCAACATGCCCACATACCAGACACAACAACAGCAAGAACTGTGGGAACTGCGGCTAGATATGTAGACACACCATCCTCAAATGCTTAGCCCCTGTGCCACCCATAAGCAAATGTGTTGAGAGGTTTGAACCATGTATGTGCGATGGAGGCACACGATCCATAATGAAAGTAGGAACACAAGTCGGGAGTAAGCTGACCGCAGACGTGCCCCTGTTGGCATCTAGTGTGTTTCTGTAGCCCAGCCTGATGGCAATGACTGTGTGGGTCACTGTTACACCCGACAATGGGGGGATCCATGTGAAGGTTGCATGGAGGATGCAGAGGCTGGCGAAGCAGCTGCAGGCCACTGCGTACACCTGTAGGTACATGGAGATGGAGGAGTCAAATATGGGGCCTAGGTACCTAGATTTGGGGTGGGGGCATCCGAAGGCGTTGGACCACCAGGTGATGCCACATGCTGATTGTTCTGTTACGAGGATGAGGACTCATGTTTCCCCTGCGTATAGCACGCCCCAGCTGTTGATCATCCATGTTGCAAATCACAGCAATCCTACCTGGAAGAGCAGTTTGGTGTGTGGGCATATTGTTGATGGTGAATATGAGCATTCTGTAT
Organism: Calotriton arnoldi; assembly: GCA_963921515.1. Lineage (NCBI taxonomy): Eukaryota > Metazoa > Chordata > Amphibia > Caudata > Salamandridae > Calotriton > Calotriton arnoldi. The sequence goes on from CAWUFW010015951.1 coordinate 93,934, forward strand.
GTGTTGGTGGTGCTGTTTACTGGTATCCCAAAGCTTGCACCATCTGCACTCCATGTGTCAGCAGATGCATCTGCCAACTCTGAGGTTGGTGCTGGCCGAGGTGGCATTCATTGCCTGCCGTATGTTGTAGTTGCATAGTGGACAAGGGTGCATGCGCAGTTGGAGATACATGTTTGGCAAATGTGGACTTGCGCCATTGTTGATGACTGCAGTGTTGTGGTTGTTACTGTTGATGGTGGTTTGTAGCATCTCCTCAGTGACTGATCTACACCAACTTTGTGGGGGCCTGCATGGGGTCTACGGTGGCTTGGGGTACATCAACAAGGTGGTGCATGCGTAAGTGGTCAACACATGTGCGTTTAGTGGGGCGGATGAACTGGACGAAGTCTACACATGCAAAGAAGCCATCAAAGGTGTGCCCTGCCTTGTGGATCAGTGTGGTGAAGATCTGGGACAGTCTGATGTCAGCTAACATTTCCCAGAGTCAAATGGATCTTGAGTAGTCGTGGCATGTGAGTTGGAGGCTACACTCCCGAATGAGTACGTAGTCCGCGGAGTGGACAGTGTTGTGTCTGATGATGATGGTGTGGGTGAAGCGTTCCTGCCTGCAATGGGCCCTGCATGCGAGGGGGCTGATGACTGTTGATATGTGGCCGCTCGGGACTGGAAACAACATGTGTTGTTCATTGGGATAGGTCTGGCAGCAGCGACAGCAGCACAACTGAACGTGAACCGTGTCTGGTGTGGCCCATTGCCATTCCGACGTTCACATGGCATTGACTGTGAGGAGGGTGGATGAGTGCCATCGATAGATGGTAGAAGAGCCAGTCAGGCAACCACGCAGCACACACAATTGATGAGGCTTGGGGGAGGGAGTATCAACAGTGAGGCAATTTAATTTGCAGTGATGCCTGTAATCAGTCAGAAGCAACACATGGCTAACATGAAATCCAACATAACACAAATGACACACCACAAAACCATCTACACCAACAACACAGCCGGCACAACCAATAATGTAAACATCTCGCTATCACATGTTACAGGTGACCAAGGATATGCACTATGCCCGTGGATGATGACACCCCTCCGAAACCCCACCACCCAGGCCCAGAGGCAGTATAATGCGGCCCACAGACGCACCCGGTCCATTGTGGAGTGCACATTTGGCGTGCTAAAGTCACGTTTCCATTGCCCGGACATCACAGGTGGCAGACTGCTGTACAGCCCTGAAATGGTCAACAAAATCATCCTTGCATGTTGTGTATTGCACAATATATGTGTGCGCACCAATGCTCCATGGATTCAAGTGCCTGCTGCACCGGACGACGACCAGGATGATGATGAAGATGAGGCAGGTGGCACACACCCCACAGTAAATGCAGAAGGAACTGCCCGAAGGGACCGAATAATAAACAATCTCTTCAACTGAGCACGTCACATTGTGACAGTCCCCCTCCAATGTATCTCATAGCAAAATGACCACAATCACGGTGTGTGCCAATAAAAACATACACACATACCCTGTCTGCATGTTACTGTCCAGCATGGGTACATCACTGTGAAAAGGGTACATTGCACAATATGTGCAAAGAAAATAACAAAACTTCATCCATGCTGGGAATGTCTCCTCAGTACAGAGATGCTTTTCAGTGTGTCAAATGTGTAAGACTAGAGTCTTCATGGTGCAAATTGGGCTACCCAATCCAAAATTGTTGCGTGTCCTTTGTGTAAATCAGTCAATATAGGTTGTCATCTGTGAATAAATGCACAATTGTAGTCTGTTGTCAGTGGTCAATAATTTATTGGAGTGTGTATGTTGTGTAAAACAATGAAACTGTGGGCGTGCAATGGGGTAAGAGATGAACCTTTGGGCGTGCAATGGGGTAAAAGATGCAAATTCGGGCGTTCAATGGGGTAAATCATGAAAAATGGGCGTGCAATGGGGTAAAATATGAAAAGTGGGCGTGCAATGTGGTAAAATCTGAAAATAGGGCGTGCAATGGGGTAAATTCTGAAAATAGGGCGTGCAATGGGGTAAAAAATGAAAATAGGCCGTGCAATGGGGTAAATCATGAAAAATGGGCGTGCAATGGGGTAAAATATGAAAAATGGGCGTGCAATGTGGTAAAATCTGAAAATAGGGCGTGCAATGGGGTAAATTCTGAAAATAGGGCGTGCAATGCGATAAAAAATGAAAATAGGGCTTGCAATGGGATAAAATCTGAAAAATGGGCGTGCAATGGGGTAAATTCTGAAAATAGGGCGTGCAATGGGGTAAAAAATGAAAATAGGGCGTGCAATGGGGTAAATCATGAAAAATGGGCGTGCAATGGGGTAAAATATGAAAAATGGGCATGCAATGTGGTAAAATATGAAAATAGGGCGTGCAATGGGGTAAATCATGAAAAATGGGCGTGCAATGGGGTAAAATATGAAAAATGGGCGTGCAATGTGGTAAAATCTGAAAATAGGGCGTGCAATGGGGTAAATTCTGAAAATAGGGCGTGCAATGGGGTAAAAAATGAAAATAGGGCATGCAATGGGGTAAATCATGAAAAATGGGCGGGCAATGGGGTAAAATATGAAAAATGGGTGTGCAATGTGGTAAAATCTGAAAATAGGGCGTGCAATGGGGTAAATCATGAAAAATGGCCGTGCAATGGGGTAAAATATTAAAAATGGGCGTGCAATGTGGTAAAATCTGAAAATAGTGCGTGCAATGGGGTAAAAAATGAAAATAGGGCGTGCAATGGGGTAAATCATGAAAATAGGGCGTGCAATGGGGTAAATCATGAAAAATGGGTGTGCAATGGGGTAAAACCTGCTTTTCTGTGTGTCAGGAGCAATTAGCTCTGAAGCCACGACCACCTCCAGATCAACAAGCCCTACAACAAGTATGTGGACCACTAACTTGATGCAGCAGATGGACCACCAGCACTCCTGAGACAACAACCAGACCGCCATCTCCAAATGGACACCAGGCACGGATGAAGACACCTCCTCTGCTAGGAAAGGCATCCACTCGGGGGCCCACACAGACCCCTGGCCCCCTCACATCTACCACAGAGCCACATCTGCCATCGCACACGAACCACTCCGCAACTTCAACATCACCTTCAACACATGCACGTACACAGACAACTTGAAGCGTGCCGAAAGTCATGCCCCTACGCCTTGTGACCCCCACGGGTGAGTAGCACACTTAAACAAGCATTGGCATAGCCAATAGGTCTCGACTTTGGGAGGTGTAAGTAGTTTTGCTGTATATGAGGAGTCCATAAGTAATAATTTGCATATTGTCCTGTAAAATGAAATTTGAGTACCCACCTGTAGCAGTTTACTGTTTTACTGTAGTGTAGTTGAAGGCTTATTAAAGGGAGTTTGTTTCGGCTTGTACTAATATGCATTAATAACAGTAATAAAAATGTACTTTTTTTTTTATTCAAAAAGCATATATACCTTTCTAATACACACACTATTAAATACTATGGTGTAATTTGTAAATGTTTGCAATAGGCAGATGGAATCACGTTTGGTGATAATCTGTAATTATAAATTGCCAATGTGTGTACCGGCAGACACCGGCTTAAATTAAGCCCCCTGTATTTTTGTTCCAATACTGTCTTTATACATATCATTTTTAATTTTTTTGTATTTGAGCTTCTTTTATTTTTTGCACTTACGCCTTTGGAACATATATTTTGAAGAGGAGTGAGTGGGAGAGAGATAGGGGGACATTAAAAGGATGCGGGTAAGGAGCAAATAAAGGAAATGAAGTGTACTGCAGAGCCGTTTTTTGGGAGTGAGGGAGGGGTGCTGTGTCTGCCTGCTGTTACCGTGGCGGCGCTGGTCTGCTTCCTGTTAAGAGTTGTCAGAAGTGCGGGGAAGCGCCCAAGGACGTGTTTATAATATGTAGATAACAAGTGATGGTGGAGGGGGGAGACAGGGGATGAGGAAGGTGAGAAAAAGGAAGGAATTGTGAAATGAAGTTCTGGAGAAAAAAAAATGTAATGTTAGAGGTATTCCGATTTCCACAGCGGAGCCTAGGATGCTTAGTGTTGTTGCCATACTAGAATTTTATATATTTTCCGCAAATTAGCAAGTTTTATTCGAGTTTGTCCATATGCGTACTGGCATACACTGGCATAAATTAAGCTCCCTGCAGGGGTCTACATTACGCCATTTGCTTGAGCGAGCCCCAACAGCTTGGCGCAGTACATACAGAAGAGCCGCTTTCTGGAATATGAATATGCCAAATTACAGTGCGCTGCACCTGAAGTATTGAAATTTGTACAGGACAGGCACACGTATTCATTCCACGGAGGAAAGAGCAAGACGCAGCTTGCTACAGGGCGAGTGAGATAAATGGACAAATAGGGATAAAATAGAGAGGAGGAAAGATATAGAAAGAGGGGGAGAGACAGTGACAGGGAGACCGAGAGAGGCGAGAAGGGGCTAGAATGAGAGGAACTGAATGAAACGCAGAGGAGGGGGCGGGGGAGAGAGAGTAAGTGAGCTAAAAAGAGAAAGGTAGGCAAATGGAATAGAGGAGGGTAAAAAGAAGCGGAGGCCATAATTTTTTGAACATAAGGGAAGCTCAGAAGAAATAAGGTTAGGAAGAGTCCCTGTGGTGTGTATGAAGAGGGTGAATGAAAAATTCCAGATACATCGAAAGCTTGTGCTGAGTCTGCAGCAGGACTTGATTACATCTGTGTTAAAGTTGTACTTTAGGAGAAATTACAGCCAAAATGTTCAGTGTAGTTTAAATAGTGATGCTATAGATAATATTTGCAATTTGTTTTGTTTTATTTCAATTTGCCGATGTGCGTACCGGCAGACACCGACTTAAATTAAGCCCCCTGGCAAACTGAGTAAAATGAATGCCAGGAGGAGGGCCCATGGTGTGTAGGAAGTGGGTGTATAAAAAGTAACTGTTAGAGAGCAAACACACGCTACAACCTTAGAATAAAGGACAGGCTCACAAATTATTTGTCCTGTACGTATAATAGTGTATAAGGCACAGAGGCAGCGCCAGAGTATAAATGTGCCAAGATAGGCCCACATTTGTTTAGGCAACTTACAACCAGCAGTTTAGAAATTGCCGATGTGTGTACCGACAGACACCGGCTTAAATTAAGGCCCTTGTATTTTTGTTTCAATAGTGACTTTATACTTATTATTTTGAAGTTTTTGGTATTTGAGCCTTTTTTATTTTTTGCACTTACGCCTTTGGAACATATATTTTGAACAGGAGTGAGTGGGAGAGAGATAGGGGAACATTAAAAGGATGCGGGTGAGGAGCAAATGAAGGGAAATAAAATGTACTGCAGAGCCGTTTTTTGAGAGTGGGGGAGGGGTGCTGTGTCTGCCTGCTGTACCCGTGGCGGGGCTGGTCTGCTTTATGTTAAGAGTTGTCACAGTAATTTAAGTGCGGGAAAGCGTCCGAGGACGTGTTTACAATAAGTAGACTAGTAGAGGTGGCAACCAACGGCGGAGTGAGTGGGGAGAAGTAATACGGAGTGACCGGGGTGGCAGCAAATTAAATAAAAATAAAGTGGAGGGAGAAGGGAAAAAAAAGCAGGGTGAAAACAATACACAAGGCATCTGCCGCCATATCTCCTCAATCACCCCTTACTGTCACCCAACCACTTCTCGCTTGCATCCATTTTGTTCTCTTCACGCCTTCTGCTTCATGCCAGTAAACATTGAGGGAGCTAACTATGTCTAATCCTGGAGCTGCGAGTTTAAAACATCGCCTGGCAGTGCACACCGTTTGCACGGTTACTCCTACTGAAATAAATATGTTCAAACTAAAAGTTCCAGGAAAGTCTAGTGGTACAGCTGGAACTGTGAGGGTAATTTACAGGCTGACGACTTGAAAGCACCGAACTGCAACCGTTGTGTTATGTCGTGGGGTCCGGAAGCAGTCAAAGCTCGTTCGGGTCAGAATAGGCCGACTGCGAAAGATGTTGAAATGGCAACCAAGGTGGACAGACAGAAACGTTTGGAGGCTAGTACATGTGTCTGTGGCGCTAGACTCTTTGTGGCCACACCAAAGTTGAGTGTGCAGTGTCTGTACATGTCACTGTGACTGTGCGGTTCTAATTTGCAATATCTCTGAACACCTACCTAGCCGGTCTGCGGCCGCCGGCGTGTAATTTCGTAGAAACATACATCCACCTGAGGTTGTTTAATAATGCAAAGGCAGGACGAGTGTTAAGGGCACGGCTGCCTTCAGCACAGCGATGACAGGAAATTGACTCTGTGACCCTGTCATGAAAGCATATTAAAAAATGTCTCTGTTAAAGTAAAAAAAAACAAGACGAGACGCGCGGCCAAGAAACGCGCTCTCTGGTGAGGGAGGGGGAGGAGGGGTGAGGGAGGGGGAGGAAAGGCAGATGGCGCCTCGCCAGCGAGGCGAGGAATGGATGGTGCGCGTGCACGCCATCGTGAACGCAAGCTGGTCGCCAGCCAAAAGCCAGTGGGTTTGCACTTCCAAAACCCGCTTACTAAAACTCTCGGCCAGACCAGCGCAAGCGCTGGTGCAGGCCGAGACCTAAAAATCCATGATTGATTGATGGTTCACTTGTTAGATATGCAATTATGGTGTGACCTGTGTTGAATGTTGCAAGTTAGGGTGTCATGTGTTGTGAAACATCATTTTCATGGTGTCATTTGAGTGCCAACCAACCTCAACATGTTGTTACAGGGCTCTGACATGAAATTTGCACTAAGACTGTACATCAGTGCATTGATTTGCTCTTAGCGTGCAGATCTGGCCGCTAAAACGAAAAAGCGATATTTTCCTTTTTCCATCCGCCCAATGTTAAAATACATCGCGCAACACTTTTTGGCATTATAAAGTTTACTCATGTGACTATTTGCGTGCAGATTTTCGCCGCTTACTCAAAAACGGGCCGCAAAGAGACAGGAAGTGATGTCTGCATGCTTCCTGTCTACTGGAGTAGTGTTCTGCACTTTCAGTTTCTCTTTTGAGCCATTGCTGGTTATTGTGGAGAGTGCTGGAGTTTCTTGGTGGCGTGTGCTGCAGTTTAGTGATTTTGAGAGTGTTGCTGTGTCCTGTGTCCTGTGTATAGTGTCTGTGAAGTGTTGTGTACTCATTAATTGTGTTTTACTGTCTCCTGTCCTCAATTTTGTCGGGTGTCTGTCTTGGGGTAGTGCAGTTAAATTGTTGTTGGGGATATCTTAGAGGCTTTTTTTTCTGGCTGTGGGCTCACAGGTGTGTAGGGAGATGCCGGGTATGGGCAGGGAGGGCAGGATGTCCGAGGGGACATTGAGGGGGGTTCCTGTGGCTCATTAAATTTCACCTGCCACTGATGTTGGAGAGGGGAGGCCGAATCATGCAAGGGTACAATGTGTCTGTGCGGAAGATCAGGTGGGAGCGTGTGCAGGTGCACATGCTACGGTTCTTCGGAGGGGACAGCAACGTGCGCCAGTGGAAGCACCGATGGCAGGACTTGCTTGCACGTGAGGCAGACCTCTTGGACTATGTGGGAGTCATGACAGGCCTACAGGGTGGTAAGTACAAACTCCACATTTATTTGTGTGGACTGTAAGGAATGAAAATTACGACGTGTGTGACACTGCTGTCAAAGTGAGAAATGGTTGCTGATTGAGGTGGGAGACGCAAAGCGTTTGCGCATATTGTTGGCACATCCGAGACACAACGCAGCATCACACTGACAAACATATGTTGCAAGTCTGTGTCACCCACTGCGCTGGACCAACACTTAGCACTGTACTGCCATAGCTGGTACACCTGCGCAAAATGTGCTTGCAGGCAGACGATTGTTTGTGTACGGCATGGGTGACTGTACATTAACTATCCATGGAATTGTCCTTGTGAGCTGTGTGCTGGCCAAAAGGTGGTGACAATATGCTGTCCTCATGATTTGTGTTACGTTAGCTACGCTGCCCTGTGAACATAGTTGCTTTGTGAAAAAGTTTTGTTTAGGGACAAATGGTCTAAGGAAAGTGAACATCTCCAGATAGTCATACACCAACAACCTCTGTGTAACTGCTTTGTGCAATCTGCAGCTACTCAATTGTACAAAGTGCATGTAGAACATCAGGATGCATGGAGTAATGGTGCCTTGTGGATGACTCACATTACGATTATGGGCATGTCAGCTAGCATTACAGTCTTGTCTTTCCAAAATCAGCTGTCACAGGTCTGGTGTGAATGGCAGTCAAAGTTGACCCAATCATGTAGTCAACATGAAACGCCACACTACAGTTACGTAGCATTTGCTGTCATGGTGATGATTGGTATGAGGAATACGACACATATGAATTGAAGTCTAATACCAACACATATTTCTTTACTTGTCTCACAGATGGATGACCGCCAATCACACAGGGGGACATTGACAGCTTCGAGGACCCACACGCCACTGGTGAGTTGGAATGTAATTGACTAGCATGTTGCGGTGGCATGGATGTCTGGGTCACATGATCACCGTTGCAGTATGAAGTATGGGTGCGTATCACGTCTACCTTGCCTACAGTGTGATGATGTAATGTGGAAGTCAGCAGTGTGCACTAATCGGTAAGTGACTCTGGACAAATGCATTGGTCTCACAGTTGTGACTTGGCCCATCCCCAGTCAGTGACACACATTAAAAGTGAGGTGCATATCATCAAGCCCATATCGCAAAGTCAACGTAACTGTCATCAAAGTTGTGTTGTCAATAGGGGCCTAGCATCATAATCTGAGCAGCGTTAATACATTCCACGTGTGTTAACGCTTACTTGTCAATGAGGTACACTGTCCCGCTGTGTTGAGTGTGAACAGGGCGTGCATTGGGGGTTGTGTTCGGTGTTCCACGGCAAAACCCATTGTATCAGAGGTTGCCCCTGATGTCCAAGTGTGGTATTCATAGTTGGCAGCGCACAATCTACCAACAGTTACATCCCGGTTGTATTCTGGCCATATGAGCAGGAATGCTTTTTGATCATCATGTTTGCTTTGTACATGTGAGCTGCTTTGTGCAGCACACATGGGAATAGAGAATTGACATGGTGTGTATAAGTACAGCAAGGTGGCCCTTCCAGTACATACATTAACATACCTCATTTTTCCCCAATGTATCTTTCCTGTGTGCTGCACTAAGTGACACACATGATAGTCACAACATGGTCTTCTAGGATGGAATCTGTGCATGAAGTGGCACCTTCCTGTACATACACCAGACTCACCTGCACACACACAACCTTGCACTCTGGTGCAAGGGTGCCTGCGTACGCGCTACGTTTTGAGACGTAACGCCATTGCCGGGGGAAACGCAAGTCTGCACAACATCCTTGGAAATAGGGTTCAGACTTGCATTAGCAAAGTTGCGGAGGTAGCTGTTAATCAGAGGAGGTGAACGCCGGTTTCCCCTACTCCCTTGTCAATATGCCCCTAGGTCCATGGGTTCGGTCACCACAGCACATGCCTGTGTATTGCAGCGAACACTGATGGGACAGGAGACATGTAAGTGGGTTTGCTGATGACTATCCAATGACTTTGAATGCATGTACATCCTTGCATGAGATGACTGTGCAAGTGTGCATGATGATGCACAAGGAGGCAGTGCATTTCTGCCCATAAGTGCGCAGACACAGTTTACAATTATGATATTGTAGGTATGCTGCATGCCGGATTCAGAGTTGTGGCAGTGTGTAACTGTGAGCCAAGCATATCAATGGCAAGTTCCCCAAACACACAGCAAAGTTGCCCAAATCATTCTCATTGGCATGTATGGCCACTACAATGGTGTTGACGAGCTGTCTCCTTGCATCCATTCCCTGATTGACTCTGGATCAGGTGTGGGAACTCCTCAGTCCCAATTGGTGTCATTTCTGTGCACGCATTTACCATGCATGCTTTAGCTCTGCCTTAAGTGCTTTGGCATTTATTTTACAATGCAGGGTTTGCCAACGCTATCTGTGAAGAAGCATTTCCACAAACGACACTATGAGCATGATGAATCCAGGGTGCCATCACAAAGGGAAATGCATAGTGACTGTTTGTGTAGTTACGGCCTGCGTATCTTGATACACTACGGAGTGATCCTAGCGGAGACCAGCAATGCATGATTGAGTGTGAATTACAAGGAATGGATGTTTCACCCTCTCTGCGGCAAGACTCCACATGTTGGGGCATATTATCAAGCCACTATCTCCACCACAATGTCACTTTTTGTGACATTGTGGTGGCGATAGTCTCAGCGCCCTATCATCAAGGCAGCGTAAAGCTACTCAACGTGGCTTATAGCCATGTTAAGTGTCTTAACGTTGCCTTCATAATAGGCATCACTGGACTATCCATTGGAATCGCTAAGTCTGCTCATGACATGTAAGTTTGCAGGATGTATTGTGTCCGGATACCTTAGATGTGAGCACACTGAACTTGCATTGATGACAGGGTGTCAATTTGGATTGACGTCCTAGTCTAGGGACAGTCGTCTGTGACGTTCTACATCTTCTGTGTGACTCACGGATTTGGACAGCACATTGTTGCCCATTTTGCACATAACCTAGTAAGATGGCATGGCAAGTGAATACAGTTAGCTACTGTTATCCATCATGGAGATGGATGTATGCACTAGGTTCCACAGATTCCGTCACACACCTGCATGTCAGATGCTCCTGCCGCAGAGTCCATCTACATTGCACAGACCTAGCCACACTTGCTGCGTAGTGCCAGTGTGTCTGCTTCCTTTGCATGATATGTTATGGTTCATGTACGCTCACTCTCCAGACCATGCATGATTTGTTAGAAATCTGTGTGCATTGTGTACAGGACATGGAACAGCAGTGTTCCTGATTTACAAAAGTGATCTGAGAGTAAGTGATGACTTCACATTTTACGTTACTCACAAATGTATTTTGGTAGTAGTGCATTTTGCTTTACAGAGTTGACATCTCCTAAATGCCTATCGTGACTCACTGGACTAGTCAAGTTTTGATTTTGTCACAGCTAACGTTTGGGGGTGGCACACTGTTCTGCTGCACACAAGGGGGAAATGTTGCATTGCTCCCTGTAGTGACAGTGTCATGGAGACTTGTCCCAGCTGTTACTTCTGCCATTGGCTCATGTTGATGCCGCCCTTGAAATGTTGTCCATGCATCTGACTATATGCTGAGTGCAGTGGCACACACATCCCTACACACATTGCCCGATACGCTTGCAGTGGTCACAGCATGAGAGGGGGCATATTTTAGGTTACATCGTTTGTCGACAGGGAGGGGCTGACTGACGGCTTGCACTTTGGGGTGAGCCCCTATTTGCCAATATACTTCACTGAGGCAGACATTGTGGTTCCGTATGTGTATGGTGGACATGTGCCCTTCCGTGTCTTCATCAATGGTAATATGCTGTCCAGTCTTTTGGGATTTGACATGCAATGTGCACCATCACAACAGGCTTTGTCCACCACGTAGTGTGTGAGTAGATATGCCAAGAGATATTTGTTTACAAGTGTTAAGGAGGACACAACTCGTGGCCTGCAACAGACTATGAAATTTGAGCACACATGCCTTTTCATGAAAGGACGTGGGGCTAGGTTGGTATATTGCTAGATGGTTGTTTTGGAGCAATGGGGGCACCGCTAGTTCACACATACACCGCCATCTCACTGCCTATCTGTATCAGGTAAAACAGGTACATTGCTTGTATTTCCCTTGGTGTACCTTCTGGGTGAATCAGTGTCCTAACACTTTTTACATACTTCTATACTTAATTGGTCAAGAACCACACACATCTGTGTGAGTAAAATAATGTTATTGACATTCAGCGGATGAAGACTGGACCAGTGCTTGGCCATACATGCCCACATTGCATGGATGCCCGTTGGAGGGCCATACAGAGTCATTTGGTGGTAACAGGTCCAAGGGAAGAGGCATAGTTCAGTCTGCAGGCTGATTGCAGTGACATTGGCAAGAAAAAAGTGATATGGCAGTCCATGTGGAGGTCAAAGGTGATTGTCGGGGGACAGTGGAAGACAGTGCAAGAAGATTTTCCGTGGCATGATACTAAGCCCGGCACCAAGGAGGAAACTGGCCTTTTGGCGCAGATGGATGCTACCGCTTCCTCCTTAGCACAAATGCACTTTCACCCTCCTTTTCATCCTCTGATGTGTCATGTGCCTCACATGTGGGTGGTGGTATGGTGGGTGCAGCGCTGTGAGGCACTGACACATCAGGTGGCAGAGCTGAGGATGTGGAGGCAGCAGCAGCATTCATCTGCGCCAGACCTTGTGGCAGCAATGAAGTGATGAGCAGGTGCAGGGCATGATAGATCCCAGCATCCTCGCGCTGGTGTGCGGCCCTGGCAGCCATATCTTGTGCCTGCATCCGCTCCATGCTCTCCATTATCCGACAGATGTTGGCCAAATCCTGGCTGACATTGCTGAAGCCACTCTGAGCAGACAGTTGTTGTTGTCTCAGAATCATGACTCCAGCAATGTCAGCCATGGACCGTTGGAGGGCATCAAGCGGGCTGTGGGTGTCCGTGATCTTCTGCATGTGGTCCCGGATGGGACTCAGACACCCATGTATGGCCTCAAGTTTGTCCGCCAGGCGCTCAAACCCCACCCGCACCTGTTACGCCATCTCCCGCTGGACCTCTAGCACACGGCGTTGGAAGGCCAGATGTGGGTCCTCGAGGTCCAAGGAGGCAGCTGTGGTGGGAGGTGCTTGCTGCTGGTTGGTTTGTGCAGTGGGTGGGGTTGCCGCTATGCTGCTGGGTTGCCCTGCTCCTGGAGGTGGGGTGCTGAAGGAGTCTAGCAGATGTTGCAGTGCTTCCTGATCGATGATGGGGTATTCCTCCTCGTCATCAGTGAAGGTTGGGCCAGTCTGCTGTCCAGGAGGTGATGTCTCTCCCTCTGCAATGTGATAGGGGAGATACAGTTTAACAGTGTTTGTCATGTACAATCATGCATTGGATGTGTTTACAAGCAGACAGCAGGACAGTGTCCATTCATACTGTTTTTGAGGAGATGCCTATTTGTTGCAGGATAGTGATGATTTTGAGGAAATTGCGGATGTGATGTTGTAGTTGTACATTGTCATCTCACAGTTTCCAGCTATGACAAATGTTATTGTACAATATCTGCACACAAGCATCACAAGTTGTGTCCTGTTCATTTGTGTGAATAATGCAATTTGGCCCACATAGTAGTCAATGTTGATGGGCTCAGATTTGTCTGTGTGTGCACTGCATTGTGTGCTGGTGGCACCTGCAGCTTTGGTTTAGCTGCCCATTATACCTTTCAGGTAGTGATCCTTTGAGTTCTGTGCATTTACAATGCTGTGCTGAGGCAAACTGGGTAGAATATGGGTCTTGGTCAGAGTTGTGAGAGTTGTGCATTGTTTGACTTCAAATGTCTTGTTTACGTCAGGGGTTGTATGTACACGAGGATGTGTCAGAGTGTGACTTGCTTGTTTAAGGATGTTGTCCACACTCAGCCACCTCAGTGGGGTGGCCTGAACCATGTTAATAGGTTGGGCCTGCAGGCATGCTATTCATCATGCACTGTCACTTGCCTTGTCAATGTGGCTCACGGACACGCAGCATTGCAGGGTACTGCACATGTGCATGTGTTTTGTGCAAGTATGGTTATGTGTGAGTAGGGCACCCTTTGGGCACATTAGCAATGTGAGCTTACTTGCTGTTTCAACATGTGCTGCTCTATGTAGTGCACATGGACATCCATGTTGCTTTGTCTATTGTGATTTGTCTGGTGCGCATGCCGTCCTTCATGTTTTTTATTGCATGCGTTGCTGAGTGCCCTCCTTTTGGCTGACCCGTTGTGAGTATGGTTCGGCATGAGTATCGATTGTTGTTGCTGTCTGAACAGACAGGGGCATGTTACCAAGGAAGTGGCAGGGAGAGGCGTTAGCCATCTTGTCTTCACGGCTCTCACCACCACTTTGGTAACGCCAGGCTCAAACATGTTATCAAGGATACGGTGCAGCTTGGCGTTTCCCCCTGCAATGGAAGTAAATAACACTGCTTGGCGCTAGCGCAGGCTCCCTTGCACCATAGTGCAAGGGTGTCTGCGAGCAGGGAGGTTTGTTCATGTGTAGGAAGTAGTTGCTTCCTGCACATGGACAAAGCTAAGATGGCATTTTCTAACTTTCATGTGTGCTGCTTTGTGCAGCACACATGGAAGTTACAAAATGACATTTAGGAGTACAGTTTGTTCAGGTACAGGAAGGGACACCTTCCTGTACATGAACATACATGGAATTTGGCTTTTCACATGTGGGCTGCACAAGGCAACACACATGAAACAAGCAAAAACAAGGAGATTTAATGCATTTCTCCTAGTTTTGCAACCTTAGGCCCAGGATTTCTCTGGTGTTCAGATCAGCACTGCCACCTATTCTCGCCTAACTTGATAATGGATGGCAGCGTCGACTTCAATGGGTGTTGTGGTGGGACGCCCACCACAACACCCACTGCACACCCCCTTTCACACAAAGTTTAGCCTGAAAGGGGCCCTATTCTGAGGGCAGCGTAAAGCCACTTAACGTGGCTTTAAGCCACATTGAGTGACTTAACGCTGCCTTGATAATGGTGTGCTGACCCTATCGCCACCCCAACGTCAAAAATGAGTGACGTTGTGGTGGCGATAGGGGCTTGGTAATATGCCCCATAGTGTCAACACCCATTACCCTCAAGGTTGACCCCATGTGTGGTGTGTAAGTGGTCAGTTTCCTGATGTATGTGCATTTCATGATGCCTATTTATGGTGCTCAGGCCTGGTCAACGCCACCCTCACAAGAGATGCAAATGTGAGGGTGATGTGTGTTTGTGTATGTGCCACGCAGCTGCTGCCATGGATGAGACCTGCTGTCCTGGTTCTGTTATTCAATGCCTGGCTTGGCATGTGGGTGATGATTATCTGACTGCATATTTGTTCACTGACACAGTTGACTTACCAAACCGTTCGTTTGAATTGCACATTATGGTGTGATGGGCAACTCACATCAGGACTGATGTGGAATGCTGTATTCTGTGTGGCAGATGTGTACACTTGGGGGGGTAGGAGTGCAATTTTACATAGGGGTTGAGGGTGGCATTTGGCCGGTTGACATGATCTTTTCCAAATTAGCTATCCTTGCTTGTTGTCATACTTTGGCAGTGAGACCGCTTTACAGGCACATTGTGGTTCAGCGAGTATGTCACACAGACAAGGCATGCAGTACATATTGGTGTGATACATTCCTGTTCTGCATTGTTCACGTACTGTGTGGTTGTTAGCACGTCCCCCTGCTCATTGTATTCCATCGCCCTTTGAGTGAAGTGTGCTGTTTGTGTGCATTTTTGTAGGTGCAACCTTTATCCAGCAGACTACATGGTCAATTCGTTGTGACATTGCATGTGTGTGTGGTATGCAGACTCACTAGATGTTTCCCCACTTGGTGTACACCAGACTGCATCTCATGAACAGGCAAGGGGCACATTGCATGGTAATGCAGGTGATGTCAGATTTTACCCCTTGCCACATCACCACGCACATACAAATTGCCTGCACATGGACACGTCTCACTCTGAGGCCAAAATGCGGATGCACTGTGCATGTGACTGGTCATGTGCATGATAAGGCATGCCACCACCAATGTCAGCACACCTGCAGCATTGTGCACATGTGTCTGAGTAGTGTGCAAGGTTGTGTATGCGCAGCAAAGTCCACCTATATGCACATGCACATTCCTGCACACCACTCATACACATGTGCAGGATGCTGCAGGTGTGCTGACATTGGTGGTGGCATGACTTATCGTGCACATGACCAGTCACATTCACAGTGCACCCGCAGTTTGGCGTTAGAGTGAGATGTGTCCTTGTGCAGGCAATTTGTATGTGCGTGGTGATGTGGCAAGGGGGCCATATTGCCACCCTGCCGCATGGCAAGTTGTTGTGCCACTTTGTCATTTGAGGGGGCACTTATGGAGTGGTCTGACGTTGACCTAGAACTATTTTGGGCTTCCTTTTCTGTGCACATTTAAAAGTCTGTATGCCGGCCAATGTGTGTCGTGCAATGTGTTGTTTGAGAAGGGTGATATGTCCCTATGCCACCATGGACAGGGGTATCCGGGACATGATCCACAGTACATGTGGGTATGCACTTCAATTAATTTAATTGTACATGAGTGCCACTGGGCCCATCCACCCCCTTCCCCCCTGTCCCGGGTTGATGCTCACCCTGGTGTTGTTGTGTCTGTTCACATTCAGCACTATCCTGGACCACAACTCCAACCACCATCTCCTCACTGATGACTCGGGACACCTGCTCCTCCAACTCATCGAGCTCCTCCTGTGGCGCTGGGCTCCCACCTCCAGTCTGCCTCGCTGCTCTCACGCTGGCTGCTAGTTTTTCCTTGGTTTTGCGCTTGGTATCATGCCAGCGCTTCTTGCAGTCGTCCACTGTCCTCCTCCTCTCTCCAACGGCATTCACCTTGGACACAATGTCCTCCCATATTTCTTTTTTTCTGGCCAATGTCACTGTGGAGGTGACAAACAGTTCTTGTTGGTGTTCAGTCACCTCTGCAATCAGGACCTGGTTTCCCTGCAGGCTGAACTTAGGATTCCTCTTCCTCTTGGCCTTCACATGGGTCTCTGGCTGGTCCTCCTGGGTATTTGTGGGCATGTTTGTGGCCTCTGCACTGGTCCCAGCTTCTTCCATTGCTCCTCTGGTATTGTCCTTTTTTCTTTTCAGCTTGGCGGGACTTTATAGTGCATTTTACCGCTGAACGCGTAAAATGCAGGCCTGGTGCCAATTAGCGATCGGATTCTGCAGCTGATTGGCTCATCGCCACTTTTTTCACATTAGCGTGCGTTTTTGTATCGCCGTCACGCTAAATCTATCGCCGTACATTTCCACCGGAAAAGGTAGCTATCGCCAGTTAGCGGCGTGTTGCTAATACGCCGCTAATGCGGCCATAGATTCCGGCGTTCTGCGGCGACAAGGAAAATGACGCTAAGCGGAATTAGCTATAAATATCGCCATTTGTTGGTAATATGCCCCTTAATTTGTTATATTCATGATGTTTCAACCCTCTTTGCCAGGAAGTATAGAAGGTAAAAAGAAAGTCCGAAATAAAGAAAACTACTCAGGTGTATAGAAGTGAAGTAAAAATGTCTTTATATGACCTTCGTTCAATAATCTCCCGACATTGTTCTCTCCTCTTTGAGGGCTGCCTTCCGGAGGGAGAACCCCCTGCTTACCACTTGTGAAGTAGGAAAAGACCGACAAACCACTGAAGAAGACCTTTTGGTGCCTGAAAAATAATAAAAGCTATATAAACACAACTAATAATTAACCCTGGGCGTAGTCCGCATAGTAGCGCTACGTGTAGCTACGCGAAGTGCACTTCGCACTACGCGAGCTACGTGTAGCACTACGCGAACTGCGTAGTGCGGTAGGAAATGCTGTTCGCAATGATTGCACAGTGCCGGATGCTTGTCCGCACTGTGCAATCATTGCAAACGGCATCTTGCACAGTGCAAGCGGTCGTTTTCTGCCGCTCGAGTAGATTTGTACTCGAGCAGCAGTTTTCTCAACACGGACTGGTAGTTTCTCATCGCGAGTGGTCGCGAGCATACGCGACCACTCGCAATGAGAAACCTGACCTCCCCGCGTTGAGAATCTCGCTGGGAGGTTTATTTTCCACGCTCGCGATCGGCAACTTGATGTTGCTGATCGCGAACGAGGAAAAAGTCTCGCTGGGATGTCATTTTGCTCGCTCGCGGTCGCCAACTTGACGTTGAGGACCGCGAGCAAGTAAAAAATGCCCGCTACGCGTTTTTGCACTGTGCTACGTGCAATTCGCGTAGCGCGTAGTTGCGCAAACTACGCAAACTACGCGAGCGTAGCATAGTTTTCCGCCCAGGGTTACTAATAATACAAGGAATTAATAATCCTAAACCATGTTGCTATTATATTTAACTTTCCATCCCGCTACAATCGTGACATTTTATCATCAATCTCATTGTGATGTTTTGGTCTCACTTCTGGTGTTGTCTATATTCCTGTTTGTTCCCTATTCAAAAAGCAACACAACTGTCTCTTCCCTGTGTTTCATTTTGTCAGCTACGAGACAAAGAGAGAACTAAAGATAGATATGAAACATCCATAACAGGGGGCCTTGTTGTTTATAGTATATTGTGAATGAAAAAGTCTGATCCTGTTCAAAACACCTTAGGATTTTACAATTATGCTGTAAATAAAAATGAAAGAAAGCTATTCGGTGGTTCCCCTGAGAAGCTAGTGCCAAAATAAGAGATTTAAGGTGAGCGTCAGGAAACAAAGGATCATTTTGGATTAAGTAAATCATTTACCAACTGAATCCCTACTTTGGTTAAAAGTGAGATCATTGTTTTAGTTCTCCTAATCAGGACTATTGTCCAAATGGAAACACTTTTTTTTTAAATTCGGTTAATTGTTCTCTTCATCTTCTTCTGTCATTTGTTGTAAGGTCTCTCTGAAATAACTGCTTAAAATATGGTTAAATGTAGCTCATATTTTGAGCGTCTAAAAATGCATAACTATGTAATCCCATTCTTTGACAGAGATTGGCAATTTATCTTTCTCGCTCACATACTCTTTCACTTTTTAGCTCATATATTCATGCTGCTTTTATTTTGGCACCCATCATCAACTTTAAATAAATTATCAATTTTTGTATTCAATTCTTTAGTGCGTTCTGAATTCTCTGTAATGGATTGGGAAAAATAGTGCTTGGGGGAAACAAAGGATGCTAAATGTCTAATACTAAAAACAACAAATTATAAATGAAGAATAGATGAGACAAAATCATCTACTGAAATGGTAAATTAATTACAAACATGAAAGTGGGTTCGTGAGGTGTATCTTGAGACTAACGCATCAGGAAAAAAATCATTATAGATGAATTTTTTGGTTCAACATTTAGAAAAAAACGTTATTTATCTGTTGTTACCTTCAAATTAAAATTCTGAATTGTCTTTATCGCTTCATTCTATGGGGTACCAACACTTTCTGCTTAATGGAATACGAGAGTTTAGTATACTCAGAGGTTTGTATAATCTAGCTGAAATTTATACTTGTGGAAAACTGTTCTAGAGATACTTTCTCTATGAACCCGTTTCTCAAGTTTAAAATAAAAAAAGCTGTATGACATTTAAAATTTATCAAAATCAAATCAGCAAATCTATTTTATAAAAAAAAAAAACCCGCAAAAAAAAATAGTTCACAGTTTTTTTCCTCCGAGTAACATTAATCCTTAGTTTGCCATTCACAGGGAAAAGCTCTGCTGTGTCCGTCGTGTCCTCCAACCTTTAACTATTCGTGTCTTTTTCAGATGAGTAGGGTTCTTCTCCATCCTTTCTTTACGTCTCTTTTTCCACTTGCATTTCTTCACTAGGTTTGGTGACCCTCGACCTCCTCTGTCACTCTCGTGTTTTTATTCTCTATTTCCCTATTTACCTATTACTTATACACTTATATGTCACCCACAATCTCTACCATTTACTCCCCCTGCTTTCCTATTTCCAAATGTTACCTTTTTCGGTTATTTGCTTGAAGCAATTTTAATAATTTTGAAAATTTGCCAAAATTAATTTTCAAATGCTTAGGATCGTTAGGCTGACTTTCTCCATTGTTTTTCTCTAAAATGAAGTGGAACAGTTAACAGGACCTATGGGGTATATTGGCGTCTAATCAAAGGTGCATATCCTCTCATTGGCATGTATTGCATGATATGTTCTTAAGAAGCATTTTCAAGATCCATGTTCTATAGACAATGGGTAACATGTGAGCAGAACCAGGCTAGTGATGGAGCATGTTGGAAAGTGGCTTATTAGTAGTAATAAGTAGGGACCTACCACTAGTAATAAGGCCACAAACACAATAAAATGTTAAGAAAAGGTATCAATTAATGATTCCCTTGCTCAACCTTTGGTAACTGGCAACGAGCAGGCAGGCTTAACTTAGGAAACAAGTGTGTAAAGCATTTAAAAACGCCAATACATTAAAAAAGAAAGACACGACACACAATGAAAATCCAACACCAATTTGTAAAAATGGGTTATATTTTTATGAACAAACAGGCACCAAAATGACAAAAATCCCATTTTAGAGAACCAGAGATATGAATTTTTGAAGATTAAATGTTAAAACTAGTGCTTAGAATCAAATATCGCTCAAAGGGTTGAAAAAGGTCATGCTGGACCGGGACAAAGTCAAGAGTTCTTTACACTTACTTCCAGAAGTGTTTCTTGACGCAGGAAAGAGGTCCATAGCACCAGCCAAGTGTTCAGATACGCTGGTTTGCCTTTCCGGACTGGGACTACAACTCGCACAATGCACCTGGTCATCATATGAAGCTTTTTACAAAAGTTGATCCAAACATCTGGAACTTCTTCCTAAAGTTCACCTTGTGGGCTCAAAGTGTCCAAAACACAAATTCAAGGGTCTATAAGCTCTGAGATGGCCCTTGGGATGTTGGAACTGCAATTCCCGCATTGCACCTGGCCAAATATTTAAAAGTCTGCTGGACGCACTCCAGGATGGGGACGTCTTGGTGGAGATAATGCAGGTGGGCTCTGTTAACCTGTAGCTTTCAGGGAGTCCACTCCTTAATCCTTGTGAATCCAGGCAAAGTCCTTAGGGCTGTAGTACCAGATTACACAGCAGGTGCAGTACTTCAGAGTACAGTGCTTTGAATGTGGATCAGGATTCCAGCAGGGTAGTCCTTCTTCTCCTTGTTGTTTCAGGCAGCAGATCTGAGTTGCTTGGCAACTCTCCGACATTTATTCAGTGTTCCTGGGAGTCAAGCAGAGGGGCACCCCTGACAAATGGGATGCAGGGTGCCCTCCAGGTATATGACCACTTCCTCTAAAATGTGGCATATTCTTGTCCCAGAAAGCATTATTCTTCCAAAATCCAAAATGGAGAAAGTCTCTCCTGAAGAGTTATACGTGGCTAAGCCAACCCACTGCTGTGGCTAAGATTCCCAAACACTCCCCTTTCAGCCCCCTCACTAATCTAATTGCTGGCATTCCTGCCTTACTGGGGGTGCAGGATGTGGGGGTAAGGCTGTGTCCTGTCCAAACTGTCATTCCCTCTTTGAAGACCAGTTTGGCCCCTCCAACCCCTTCCTGTCTTCTGTTTCTGCATTTTCAGTTCTCCTCCCACAGGAAATCCTTTGTCTCTCTAGCTGGCCAATTCACACCTCATTAAGACAGCTTAGATCAGCTTAGCAGAGGCTGACCAATCAGGGAAGGGTTTGTTATGAGCCCCAATGTACCCCAATATAGGCCTAGGTAGTCTCACAACCTTTTATCTACATTTGTCCTACCTTGCTCTACATAACAGCTCTGGCGCTGACCTTTTACCTAGTTAGGTGCCGAATAAATGTTGTGTGATTTTCTTAGAAAACTAGCCTCATTTATTATGCATGAGGATTCTTAGTATCACAGCAGAATTGCCATCTTCTGCATAATAACTCTGAACAAATGTCACCGTTATCGTCATCCTTGGCTGACAGGCCCACAGTACCATGACACATCTAGGTAGAACTCCTTTCGGGTACATAAATACCACATCTTCGCTGGGCAAACCAGAGGAGAAGCTTCCATGTTGACACAAGACGCTGAAGTCCCTGCACACAGACACTCCAGCATGCAGTAGGCTGACATCACTTGCAGGGTGTCCAACTCGAGACGAAGACGGGGTCCTTCATTCTCTCCCATCAGGTAATGGGGTTGGCTTTTTCCTAGGGGGATTCTTGGCTTTACACCAACTTACATGGTAAGTAGACTTAGGTACACTTAGTTAGGGATAGCATCTTAGGACCACGAATGATTACTGCCATGTATCTATAATGCCTGCATATATCCACTGTTTTAACAACATGGTAGAATTTGACCTTTTATTTACTCTGTTGGTGCTTGGAATCGTATATATCTGTTTCTGTCTCATGGCTGTTGCAGCACACGTATTTTATACTAGAATGATGCTGGTTCAATAAATACTTATTGAAAACGTCCCCACCGTTTATTCTGCATATCTCTCTGAGAAGAAGTGAGCATGAGTGACTGAGCGAAAATAATTGTACTGTTTCCACGATCCCTGAGGGGTCAGGGTTGTAATGTTCAATAGTTGCCAGGAAACTATTCACTCCTGGGTTGGGGGGCTTATAGTGGCATGGTGAGCTAGCTGGTCTACGGGCTAACATTTCCTTTGGGGGTGGCTGGAACCAGTCTGGACGCGCAGATCCTATATAGATTTATAGGAACTACACACTATGGCGCCCAACATTGGTTTGGTTCCTATTTAACAGTCAAATCTGAGTAGTTCAGTCGTGCTTTTCTCAGAGACCCCACTCACATTTACCCAGAGACATCTGGAGTGGGGTGGGAAAATCCGCTACAGCTGAGTACGTATACCCTATGTATTGACTGTAGGTATATTCAAGCTTGAAGGATTATAGTTCCCCACATTGAGCAAAACTTTATCTCCTTTTCCATAGAGCTTCCACCCATAATGTCTCAAAGGGCAGACACAGGTGATAGTGGTAGTAGTGGTGCTAGTAGTACTAGTAGGGAGGAAGCTAAACAGGAAGGTGCTATAAACATTTCAGAAAATTACAGAAATGCAATTGCTATAAAATTAGACATTTTTGGTCTCTCAGAGTTAGGTGGGACCTTTACTTTCATGATTGAGGCACAAAAGGCATTCAGAACATAGGTGTTCTATTCTTGGGTCAAGTTTCCACCTGCAGATGCATGTACAAATACATTTCAATTTTATACTCTGGATGAAATACCAGATGAATACTGCCCATATGAGGACATAGAAGTCCCGTTAGCTTACCAAGAGCATATAAATTGGTTTAAAGGCGCCCTCCCACATACCACAGAAAAAGTGAGACTCGGTCCGCTCAGCAGAGACAGAGCGACTTGGTCAGTTCTAACTGCTTAC
The DNA here is from genome assembly GCA_963921515.1 of Calotriton arnoldi. Taxonomy (NCBI): domain Eukaryota; kingdom Metazoa; phylum Chordata; class Amphibia; order Caudata; family Salamandridae; genus Calotriton; species Calotriton arnoldi. The sequence continues at coordinate 116,916 of CAWUFW010015951.1, forward strand.
ACAATGCATCCAGAGATAGATACATTACCAGCAGCAGACTTACGTCCACTTCACAAAGAAGTAATAAAACTTTACAGAAATCTTACACAGTTTGTTATGCGAACACTCACACTTCAACCTACAAGGGTCACTCAAACAGGTCAACTACAAAGGACCGCAACAAAAATCACCCCACAAACACTGGACGCGAATATGGGAAGAATGCCCACTAAACGTGAACAAATGCCATTCCGGATATCACCGAAAATAGCGCAGCTTGAGGCAGTGTTTCCTCACACAGGCGCATAAGAAAAACACAGAATACTGGCAATCGGCTTGCCAATGAGGATAGCTCCACCGATAGAGGATTGTACCACTTGGGGTATAGTTTTAGCTGCTGTTTATACCAGAACTCATGGTACCCCCTCAATTGCAGTCATATCAGCAGTATTGAAAATAATACAGAATGAGTATAGGGCAGAGTTAGGGATGAAATTGATAGGCAATTTTGCCCAGGTATCCACAATATTGTTAGCAAACATAAAAGGGGAGGCAGCAGCGGTGGCTATACGCCAACGCCTGAGAGAATGCACTCCTGCACAACAGGAGCGGGAATTACCTAAAATTATCGAAGAGACCTATGCTTTGCTGGGTAGAGATAATTGGGGAGCTAGATCTGTGAAACCACAATTAATGGGTAATCCTGAAAAGGACAACTCAAAGCAAGCACCTGATTTTTCTAAAAAGAAATGGGATAATAAACAATCAAAAATGAATTAGAATGCATCACAATCACGGGGTGGGTCTCCTCAACAGGAGCCCTCTGACAGGAAATATAACCTTTGAAACCATGACAATATCAAGAAACCTGACTGGTATCAGGATACTGATACATGTTCTTCTCGTTCCTTTCAGGGTTCATCCAAAAACTCCGAAACGGAAGAACGGTCAGAACGCAGATCAGAAGAGCGAGTCAAGCCAAAAGACACACATCGCACTTCAGACTACATTATCAAACAAGAAGATAAACCCAAAAGTAAACCTCAATTTAAAAAGAAGAAGGTAACTGGCCTTAAAATAAGAAATGCCCAGGCTACTGAGGGCTCAACTTCTGAACGGGGAATGGGCTCTGACAATGCTAAACAGCGCAACAGAAGTAACAATAGCTCACCAAAACCTGATGGGATTTCTGGTGACAGCAGCGATGAATGAACATATCACAGGGTAAACACCTGATACAAGGGTAAGCGTCCCACATCAGTTACATGAAATAACACTATAAATGGAGGGGGAGATACCAAGGAAAGTGAAAGGTCTCTTTTGGGAGAACCTGACTTTTGGATACAATGTCCTTTTGGCTGAAAAAGATTGACCACCTGAGTTCATTATGGATTTCTCAAAAGGAGAAGCTGTAATGTTACCAGCCTTCTCCAACCTTGTTACAGAATCACTAAAACACACATACTCACAGGACTGGGAGGTAGCACTAGCTCCTGCATTTTACAGCAATCATGTAGGGTAGGATGCTAAGTCACCTCACCATGAAATCCCAGTAAAAACTACTCCAGCTCCACAGAGGCAGTACCCTCTAAAACATGATGCAAAGAAACAATTTAGGGAGATCTTAGACCAACTTGAATACCAAGATGTAATTGAGAATTGCACCTCTTCCATGAATAATGCTTTGTTTCCCGTAATGAAACCCGACAATTCATACAGTTTAGTTTTAGACTACAGGCATTTGAACACATGCACGAAAACATTTGCAGTGCAAAATACACACAGTGCTGAATTGATGCAGAACATTGTGCAGAAGAAATACAAAACAACTATAGATATCTCAAATGGATTCTTTTGCCAAAATATAGTGCCTGAAAGCAGATATTTGACAGCATTTTCGGTCCTCAGCTCTCAGGGCCGATTCTGTAGATTGCCCCAAGGATATCAGAATAACCCCGGCTTATCCTCGGCAAGAGTGTCAGAGTTACTTCAAAATTTTAATGAGGATGCATTGTCCTATGTAGATGATATTTATCTAATGGACGATGAACTATTGGATCATTTGAACAGGGTGAACAACATAATTCTGGGATTTGCCTCTGAGGGCTACAAATGTAACTTTAAAAAAATCAAAAAGTACCCTCCCCAGTGTCCTATTTTTAGGATATGCGTTCTCAAGTGAAGGGAAAAGCAGAACAGCTTATTTTTAAGAAATATGTGCGCTGATCCAACCTCCAAAAACTCTGAAAAACTCACAGTCCATTTTAGGGTTCCTACATTTTGGCAGAACATACATTTTGGATTACGCCGAAAAAGTAAAACTTTTCTACGACTTAATAAGACCTGATTTTTCGACATTGGACACAGGAACACACAGAAATTCTCCGTTCCTTACAAGCTGACATGATAGTTTCCAAGCACTTAGACACACATGTAAACACCATGATTTTGGTGATCCGTGTACTCGCGGGTCTATCCGGGTACACTTACCTCACCTTCAATGAAGGCAAAACTGTACCCATTGCATAAAAATCCCATTTGTATAAAAAACACAAATGCATTTTGCATCAACAGATAAAATACTGACAGCAGTACAGACTGCTGTAGTGAGAGAAAGAGCACTAGATCAGACGAAACGCATAATTGTCGTGACTCCAGTACCAACCTTAGAGGCTTTTACAAAAGCAAGTGTTCCAAAAGCGAAATCACTGCATCCACGATGGATACAATGGGCTAATTCTCTCACTGCAACAGAAGTAGACTACAAATTTGATTCTACATTAAAAACACAACCATTCCTGCAGTACGAAGAAGATTATCCTCTCCCGATTGAAATAATGCCTCTAGATCACTATGAATATATCATTTACACTGACGGATCTGCCCAGCCGGCCGTAGGAAGTAAACAGCAGTACAGCGTTGCATGTGCGATTGTGAAGGGATGTATGCGGGACGGCAAGTTCGGTCATAGCAATACACAGTCGCAGCCTCTAGGTATTTACACAGCACAGCTGGCAGAACTAAAAGCCCTGATACTGGCACTAAATAATATGGATCGGGAATTCCCCACACTTATTTTGTGTGATTCATTTTACTGTGTCCAGTCATACAACTAATATCTTCACTATTGGGGCCAGAATGGGTTTAGAGACTCCAAAGGGTGCACAATAAAGCACAAGATGCTTTGGGAACAAGTGGCAGAGCTGAAAAAAGGCTTGCCACCGGCATCAGCGTGTTGGCGTGTATGTTGAAGGTAATTCATTGGCTGATGAAGCAGCCAAGGTGACAGTGAGAACTGCTGCAGTTGCTGCAATCATTCATTCTAGCACAAGAATAAATAGACAGATAATGGTAGCTGTCAACGCTACTCTTAATAAAAGCTCAGCCTTGCCAAAAGGTTTTCCACTCAAGTACGCCAACAAGTTAGATGCACAAAATATTCATTATGCTCAAATTCCTGGAGTGGGGGATAGAGTAATACCAAACATGGATAGCAGATTGGGTTTAATACTAGCTGCACACAAGGGTCTGGGTTCAGCACACGCAGGTATTACATTTCCTAAGATTCATGCCATCTGAGAGTAAGGACAAGTATTGTTTCACCTAGGACAGTGTTGACATTTTTAGCCACTCTAGGCACTACTTTGCAACACTGTAAGATGCCACCACCCCGAGTGTTCTCGTTGAAGATAATGTTGGTCAGGCCTATGGATACTAAACCCTTCAGTAATACCCCTAAATCTTGACTGACACCTTTTTGTGTCGATAGGCCAAACCAACCATCCCTTCCAATTGGAACAGGAAGATAATTTCTGTGGTATGAGGCACGCTCTATATAAGGCCTCAGTTCCCTGAACTTGCCAATCTTCAGTCCCCCAGACAGATTTTGTGTCTATGGTGTCCCTCCAAAAGTTGAAATCCTGTAAAGACAGCTGGGAAAAAAAGGAAATAAAGGAAGCCCAATATAGGCCTAGGTAGTCGCACGACCTTTTACCTACATTTATCCTACCTTGCTCTACATAACGGCTCTGACGCTGACCTTTTACCTAGTTAGGTGCCGAAAAAATGTTGTGTGCTTTTCTTCAAAAACTAGCCTCATTTATTATGCATGAGGATTCTTAGTATCACAGCATGATTATCATCTTCTGCATAATAATAAGTACCACATCTTCACTGGGCAAACTAGAGGAGAAGCTTCCATGTTGACATGAGACACTGACGTCCCTGCACGCAGACACTCCAGGGTCCTTCATTTTCTCCCATCAGGTAATGGGGTTGGCTTTTTCCTAGGGGTATTCTTGGCTTTAAACCTACATACATGCTAAGCACATTTAGGTGCACTTAGGGGGTCATTAGGATGGCGGACGGACTGTTGTCCGTCCGCCATTCTGAGGTAAACCAGGACCGTCCACCATGTATGCGGCGGTCCCGCACACTGGATTAGGATGCGTCCCGTACCATGGCAGACGGATGCTGCAGTTCAACATTGCGGCGGGTGCTGATGACAGCAGCACCCGCCGCAATGCGAAAATGCTGGGTGTTGCATTTCACAGCAGTTCGTAGCAGGCACCACACGGTACCTGCCACGTGGTGCTGTGAAATATAGGGGGGTACCATGGGTACCTCCCAGTGGACCCACACCTCCCCTCCATAAAAGGGGGGCCCACAACGGGCCCCCGTTACAAATCTCTGCCAGCTTTTCTATGGCAGCATCGCCGCCATGGAAATGCTGTCTGCAGCCAGCATCCTAATTTGGTGGATGGTGCCTGCTAGGCACCGCCACCATTTAGGACTCATTGGGTACGATTGCCTGCGGCGGTTCAGTGGCGGACGGTCTTTGCGTCCGCCACTGTCCGTGTCTGGATTCCCCCGCCATCATAAAGTGGCGGGGGCAAAATCCAATTTGGATGGGGGACGGATCTCCACCGCACGGCTGGCGGTGGTGGTCCTTTTGCCATCCTAATTACCCCCTTAGATAGGGATATCATCTTAGGAGTACTCATGATTACTGCCATGTATCTATATGCCTGCATATATCCACTGTTTTAGCACCATGGTAGAATTCTACCTTTTATTTACTCTGTTGGTGCTTGTAATCATATATATCTGTTTCTGTCTCATGGTTGTTGCAGCACATGTATATTATACTAGAATGACACTGGTTCAATAAATACTTATTGAAAACGTCCTCACCGTTCATTCTGTATATCTATCTGAGAAGAAGTGAGCCCGAGCGACTGAGCCAAAAGTACTGTACTGTTTCCACGATCCCTGAGGAGTCAGGGTTGTCATGTTCAATAGTTTCCAGAAACTTTTCACTCCTTGAGAAGGTTGGGGGGCTTATAGGGCCACTGTGAGCTAGCTCGTATACAGGCTTACATATCCTTTGGGGGTGTCTGGAACCAGTCTGGACACCAATCCCTTAGTGTATATTGTCTAAACGCGCAGATCCTATATAGATTTATAGGAACTACATGACAGGCTGCTGGAAGGCTGGATTTGGCTCACAGAAAAGAAAGTTCTATAACTTTTATTCTGTAATATTTATAATAAATCTAACAATGGTAAGTGGTTGGATTTATCATAACTCTTCTTTTAAGTCCTTGAGTTATATTTTTAACTTTTTTCTAACAATAGTTATAGTTTATTAAAATATTCCCATGTTAGCCTATGGAGCCAATGTATTACAATGGGGAAAAACAAAATTGGTAGCTTTTCCCTCACCAGGGCGTATAATTTTTTTTTTCTTTTTCTATTTCCCTCTCCGCGTTCTGCAGGGGAGGGTCCCGTTATTTTGTGTTACACCACTGCCGTTGCCTGACAGATTTTGTGCTTTACACAGAGAGTTTAGCAAGTCTTCTTCTGTACCCTCTTATTGGGCAAACGGAAATGACTATTTATGTTACTGGACATATGAGGACTGGCAGGGCATGTTAGTGGACATGTGAAAATTGGTCATTCATGTTGCAGAGCATTTGGAACCGTGAGAACCCTGTGGACTGGACAAAATGGAATGTCCCACCCATTCAAATTTGTCTTTTGCTCCTGTCAAGTCTTGCCCTCTTTTGCACTCAATTTTCTATGTATGTCGCTTGTAAGCAACCTCAAGTCTACCTGTAAAGTGATTGTAATTCATAACAGATTTAGGTCAGTTTCATTGATGAATAGTGCTTTAAATGAATGCTAATTTTTCCAAAAATGTGCTGAGAGCTAGCTTGTAACCTCGACCCCTCATGGAAAGTAGCATTTACTTTTTTTGCCCAATGTTACTGACCCAATGCACTTTCCAAATTCAGTTTGAACACCCCCTACTAACATTTGAGAACACATATTTGTTGGGAATCCCTTTTTAATTATTTTTTTTTTTTAATTAAATGCTTACATGAAAATAGTACATTCTACAATTAAGATTCATTGTAAGAAAAAAAAGCATAGTTCACAATCTTTACAGAAAAGGCAAAGGAAATCAGAGTGAAGCAAATAATAAATTATTTTTACTTTTTTACCCCCACCCAACCCACCCCAATCGATCCACCCCCCACCCCCAAGGAGTTGGCCTCGCTCTGTTATATTTAGTTCAAGTATAAGTTACTCTGTATCTTACAATTCACCCATTCTTCTCAACCCATCTAGTCACCGGGGCCCAGAATTCTCGGCCTTTTATTCGAGAGCGTTGTCCCCTTTTTGCATATATAGCTTTTCCAAATTATAATTTGCTAGTAGCCGAGAGAGCCATTGCTGGAACCCTGGAGGATTAGGGTCCAGCCAGGTGGATGCCAGACATAGACGTAGAATCGCCATCCCAATAAACACTAGTTCCTCTCCGGGTTTCCCCTGCATATCCTGGGCAACCCCAAGTCCAATCAGAGAAAATAAGCAATACCCAGTGCCTCCTTAAAGAAGCTGGTTATTTCTTGTTTTAGTTTGGTCAGTGCATCACAGGAGGCAAAGATATGGCTGAGGTCCGCCTGATATAGAGCACACCGAGGGCAAAAAGTTCCTCTCCCCGACCCCCATTTAGCAATCCTTTTGGGGGTGTAATAAAGTGAAAAGCATGATTTATAAAATTATGCCTGGAGTCGGGCCGGAATTAAAATATTCCGTGCCAGTTTTACTGAATGAAAAAAATGAGCTTTCCGGGGTTCCCAACTCCGCTTTCCACTTTAGCGCCCGACTCTCCATGTCATCTAGCATTAGTGAATTAAAGAGGTTATAGACAGTTCCGATAGATAAGTCTCTGTTCTTTCTTAATTTATCAATAACATCATTATTATCATTATTGGCGAACCCTATCGGCCCCCCCCTTTCTTGTTCAGAAAATCCCGGATTTGTAGGTATTTGAAAAAGTCTCTCCTGTCTAACCCATACCATTCTCTGAGGTTTTCAAAGGAGGCAAGGCACCAGGGCGTATAAATCATCTTTTATAATGTCCCAGTTTATAGTTACTAAGAACGCTACCTCTGGGACACCTAGGGGAGATCTTAGGGGTGACTTATAAGTAAACATAAGGTAATTTGCTACTCTGGACGTACTTTTAATTCCAAAGTTGAATTTGTATATAATTCTACTTTAAAAGGAGCCTTCAAGGCAGGTCTGGCTTTTAAAATGACAGCAGGCGCCCCAGTAGTGCACACTTAAGTACATTAAGGGGTCGATTCCGATGTCGGCCGGAAGCGCACCTAACAGTATTCGTCCGGAAAAAATACCAGCCGAACGCGTGTTTACCGACCGACTCGAACACTCTACCAAACGAACAAGTACGATGCGCATAACAGCCCAGGTTCCAAGCGAGCCGTACTTACCCATTCCAGCTCCTGTTCCCCGCCCGAGCCAGATCCGTAAACGCCGAATCGAGTCACACGGAACCAAATACACAGCACCTTCCGGCCGGACTAGTACGATGCGTCTTCCGTACGCGCCGAACTCGTCGCTACGTCCAGCACATTTGAGCATCCGGGAGAGCTGTACATAAGCTCCGATTTGCGCCACAAGACGTTCCACGGCTACGAGACGAACAAGCCAGTGACGAGTACGAGTCGAAGCCACGAGAAACCCGAACGAGACGACCCAACCATGAATCCCATCGCGCAGGTCCTACCAATACTCTACATCTATTACCGGGACCGGTACGGACGCGTACGGCGCAGACGGTAAGTCAAACACCCACAACACAAACAAACGACACGTACCCGAAATATGTCACACACACATATGGATGCACAAATGACGTACACTAGCAACAGCAGAACCATAGGGGCGGGATGGCCATCACCAATGCCATACACACCCATAGGGGGATGGATGCCTGCCACTACTACCATCCCCACCCATAGGAGGATGGATGCCTACCACTACTACCATCCCCACTCATGGGGGGCTGGATGCCTGTCACTACTGCCATCCCCACTCATGGGGGGCTGGATGCCTACCACTACTACCATCCCCACTCATGGGGTCTGGATGCCTACCACTACTACCATCCCCACTCATGGGGGGCTGGATGCCTACCACTACTACCATCCCCACTCATGGGGGGCTGGATGCCTGCCACTACAGCCGTCCCCACCCATAGGGGGATGGATGCCTACTACTAACACCACCCCTACTCAGGGGGGGCTGGATGCCTGCCACTACTGCCATCCCCACCAATAGGGGGATGGATGCCTACCACTAACACCACCCCTACTCAGGGGGGGCTGGATGCCTGCCACTACTGCCATCCCCACCCATAGGGGGCTGGATGGCTGTCACTACTACCATCCCCACTCAGGGGGGGCTGGATGCCTACCACTACTACCATCCCCACTCATGGGGTTCTGGATGCCTACCACTACTACCATCCCCACTCATGGGGGGCTGGATGCCTACCACTACTACCATCCCCACTCAGGGGGGGCTGGATGCCTGCCACTACTGCCATCCCCACCCATAGGGGGATGGATGGCTGTCACTACTACCATCCCCACTCAGGGGGGGCTGGAAGCCTGCCACTACTGCCATCCCCACCCATAGGGGGCTGGCTGGCTGTCACTACTACCATCCCCACTCATGGGGGGCTGGATGGCTGTCACTACTACCATCCCCACTCATGGGGGTCTGGATGCCTGTCACTACTGCCATCCCCACCCATAGGGGCTGGATGCCTGCCACTACTACCATCCGCACTCATGGGGGTCTGGATGCCTGTCACTACTGCCATCCCCACCCATAGGGGGCTGGATGCCTGTCACTACTACCATCACCACTCATGGGGGTCTGGATGCCTACCACTACTACCATCCCCACTCATGGGGGGCTGGATGCCTGTCACTATTGCCATCCCCACTCATGGGGGGCTGGATGCCTACCACTACTACCATCCCCACTCATGGGGGTCTGGATGCCTACCACTATTACCATCCCCACTCATGGGGGGCTGGATGCCTACCACCAATACCATCCCCACTCAGGGGGGGCTGGATGCCTGCCACTACTGCCATCCCCACCCATAGGGGGATGGATGCCTACCACTAACACCACCCCTACTCAGGGTGGGCTGGATGCCTGCCACCACTGCCATCCCCACCCATAGGGGTCTGGATGCCTGTCACTACAACCACCCCTACTCATAGGACGGGTAATGCATGACACAACTAGCATACTCCCACATAAGGACTGTCTGAAAATTACATCCCACCCCCAACGCCATGACAAGCGTGTGTGGTCTGTGTCAAATGCATACAACACTGAACATGACATTGAACATACAATGTGACCCCCTAACACATGTGTCACACATAATTGTGTGTGTGGCCTACACAATGCAAGCAGACCATGACCACTGTGGCAATGTGGCCCAAAGCCCCATGATGTACACTAGCAACAGCAGAACCATAGGGGCGGGATGGCCATCACCAATGCTATACACACCCATAGGGGGATGGATGCCTGCCACTACTACCATCCCCACCCATAGGGGGATGGATGCCTACCACTACTACCATCCCCACTCATGGGGGGCTGGATGCCTGACACTACTGCCATCCCCACTCATGGGGGGCTGGATGCCTACCACTACTACCATCCCCACTCATGGGGGGCTGGATGCCTACCACTACTACCATCCCCACTCATGGGGGGCTGGATGCCTGCCACTACTGCCATCCCCACCCATAGGGGGATGGATGCCTACCACTAACACCACCCCTACTCAGGGGGGGCTGGATGCCTGCCACTACTGCCATCCCCACCCATAGGGGGATGGATGCATACCACTAACACCACCCCTACTCAGGGTGGGCTGGATGCCTGCCACTACTGCCATCCCCACCCATAGGGGGCTGGATGGCTGTCACTACTACCATCCCCACTCAGGGGGTGCTGGATGCCTACCACTACTACCATCCCCACTCATGGGGGTCTGGATGCCTACCACTACTACCATCCCCACTCATGGGGGGCTGGATGCCTACCACTACTACCATCCCCACTCAGGGGGGCTGGATGCCTGCCACTACTGCCAACCCCACCCATAGGGGGATGGATGCCTACCACTAACACCACCCCTACTCAGGGGGGCTGGATGCCTGCCACTACTGCCATCCCCACCCATAGGGGGCTGGATGGCTGTCACTACTACCATCCCCACTCATGGGGGGCTGGATGGCTGTCACTACTACCATCCCCACTCATGGGGGTCTGGATGCCTGTCACTACTGCTATCCCCACCCATAGGGGGATGGATGCCTGCCACTACTACCATCCCCACTCATGGGGGTCTGGATGCCTGTCACTACTGCCATCCCCACCCATAGGGGGCTGGATGCCTGTCACTACTCCCATCCCCACTCATGGGGGTCTGGATGCCTTCCACTACTACCATCCCCACTCATGGGGGGCTGGATGCCTGTCACTACTGTCATCCCCACTCATGGGGGGCTGGATGCCTACCACTACTACCATCCCCACTCATGGGGGTCTGGATGCCTACCACTACTACCATACCCACTCATGGGGGGCTGGATGCCTACCACTACTACCATCCCCACTCATGGGGGGATGGATGCCTGCCACTACTAACATCCCCACTCATGGGGGGCTGGATGCCTACCACTACTACCATCCCCACTCATGGGGGTCTGGATGCCTACCACTACTACCATCCCCACTCATGGGGGGCTGGATGCCTACCACTACTACCATCCCCACTCAGGGGGGGCTGGATGCCTGCCACTACTGCCATCCCCACCCATAGGGGGATGGATGCCTACCACTAACACCACCCCATCTCAGGGTGGGCTGGATGCCTGCCACCACTGCCATCCCCACCCATAGGGGGCTGGATGCCTGTCACTACAACCACCCCTACTCATAGGATGGGTAATGCATGACACAACTAGCATACTCCCACATAAGGACTGTCTGAAAATTCCATCCCACCCCCAACACCATGACAAACGTGTGTGGTCTGTGTCAAATTCATACAACACTGAACATGACATTGAACATACAATGTGACCCCCTAACACATGTGTCACACATAATTGTGTGTGTGGCCTACACAATGCAAGCAGACCATGACCACTGTGGCAATGTGGCCCAAAGCCCCATCACCACAGTGCCCAAAAGGTAAGTGTGTGCTCCATAGCTGAAGCACATTTTGAACAGTGTGGCAATGGGGCCCAAAGCCCCATCACCACAGTGCCCAAAAGGGAAGTGTGTGCTCCATAGCTGAAGCACATTTTGAACAGTGTGGCAATGGGGCCCAAAGCCCCATCACCACAGTGACCAAAAGGGAAGTGTGTGCTCCATAGCTGAAGCACATTTTGAACAGTGTGGCAATGTGGCCCAAAGCCCCATCACCACAGTGCCCAAAAGGTAAGTGTGTGCTCCATAGCTGAAGCACATTTTGAACAGTGTGGCAATGGGGCCCAAAGCCCCATCACCACAGTGACCAAAAGGGAAGTGTGTGCTCCATAGCTGAAGCACATTTTGAACAGTGTGGCAATGGGGCCCAAAGCCCCATCACCACAGTGACCAAAGGGAAGTGTGTGCTCCATAGCTGAAGCACATTTTGAACAGTGTGGCAATGTGGCCCAAAGCCCCATCACCACAGTGCCCAAAAGGTAAGTGTGTGCTCCATAGCTGAAGCACATTTTGAACAGTGTGGCAATGGGGCCCAAAGCCCCATCACCACAGTGCCCAAAAGGTAAGTGTAGTCCTGGTAAAAGCTGCAAAAACAAAACTGCAGGGATTATTCCTGGCCACACAACACCAAACACTACAGTGGCATTGTAGTGCTTGTGTCCCATAGCAACATAGATTGTGTGAGGCAAGCAGTGCAGTGCCAATGACACATCGTTCTGGCCATGTGCACACAAACATCAGCCATGGGGGCCCACATTGTCTACATTCACAAATAACACAATGACAGAAGTGAGCATCATAATGCAGACCCACATATCTGCACCAATGGACACACAAATGTAGATATCCTGTGGAGACTGTAGATGTCAGGTGAACAAATACCATACCATGGCAGCAATGGGACATACTAACCATGATCAATGTGCTGACTGATGACCTAGCAGTCCCAGGGCCAGCAGGGGAAAGCCAACAAACAACATACAGCCAATGGCAAACTAAAGATATGCCAATGCAGTGGTGCAAATGCACAAACACAAACAGGCAGACTCACACTGCATATCAAACACAACAGGTGAGGGGGGTTGTGTGCCAGTGTCCCCAGGCAAACACACAACACATGAGGAGGCCAGATTCACTAATACACAGATGTCAACACAGTCACATACAAAAGTAACTCATGGATTGGATTCCCCTATGTGGGCAAACAGGCATTGTGAGATGAGAGGGAGCCCAAATTACACATGTCACACAAGCTTGTAGGAACAGCAACAAACACAGCAAGAGACAGAACCACCACAGCACTCCCCCAGGGACCCCACATTGTGGTGACACTAGCCTGCATGACAATCACACTGTGATGACAAAGGTAGATGTCATCCACACTGTGAACCACAGCCATGTGTCCTGAGCAACAAACTACCATCACACCTATACAAGCACAAAGCACTCAGCATGGCCTGCCAGCCAAGGACAATATGGAGGTAGTGCCCCAGCCGTGCAACAACTCACATTTGCACACACTCAACGCCACACACCTTGATGTCCACCAATGTGCAGCAGTGAAGCTCACATGGACTGCTGACATTGCACATGCACCCATGACAATCCCAGGGGTGGTGGGGGGAAATAAGGTGCAGAAACCCATCACACATGGCCAGTCAACAAGACTTGTGAATGTCTGACACACTGCACAGTATGCCGTACATGGGCATGACGTGAAATCCACCCCAAACAATGGGATCCTGGCCATAGTCACACACCAATGAAGAAGCCAAGCTGACCCACAAAGGACACACATAGACAACTTCCAACATTGCAGCTCTGACCCTGAGGAGTGGCAGCAGTCACACACACAACGTGTCACAATCACTGAAAGCATACACAAACAGAAAATCACATTACTTGTGTAACCAACAAGTGCCAAGAGGAATCCTGACTGTGTCCCATCTGCGTTTGCCCACATCCCCAGCCCTGACAACAAAGACAACTAGGGATGACAACCTCATGAACATTAGTTTGCCATGCACCCACATCCCGGAGAAACCAGGTCCAAGATGCTGGATGAACACAGAACAACTCAGCAAGCATCACAAACAGGATCATCCGTAGGGACACAGCCTGTGTAGGAAAAGGAGAAGGGAACACGCACAGACATGCCTACACAACACACAACACGGGCACAGCCTATATCACGGAATCACGCACTGCCATGAGGGCACTCCACTCCTGTGGAAGGTCAGCTGTGCCAAACCTTGTCTGTGCACGACTCAAACATGTCAGCAGAACACTCGGTCAGTGAGTCAACAACTACAACACACTGAAGGCTCTGCTCATATCAGCCTGGGCACGGGAGTGTCACGTCAGTCATCTGCATACACCCAAGACACGTGTCAAGCAACTTGCACTGTGTACACAGATGAGTCCTCCAAATTTGATGTGCTAAACTGCATGTCCATTGGAGACGGGCACACAGTCAGGGTACTAGGAACATTGGACAGTGGTAAGCCCACCAGATGTGCATCAGTGTAGGACAAAGATGGTAATCTACAAATGCTAAACGTACATCCCTGTGTCAAATGCTGAACATTACACCCTCAGACTGCAGCAAAGGATGCTATAGATCCAGACTAGATTAGGACACATATCCCATGGACCACATGGAGCCCATCACAGCAAAACTTCATTTACCTGATCTGAACACTATTACAACAGCAAATGCATGATTCTACACATCTACATCATGTACCTCCAAAGATTAACCACAAGTAAACAAAAAGAGGCTTTATTCAGCAAGTGTGCAACTCAAATCAAAAGTCCAAAATAAACTAAGGCCAATGGCCAGTCCAAATATACAGTCCCAACAGGGTGATGTGTGACAACTTGTCAACAATTGCTTGCCTGCACAGGTACGGACAGGGGACATCCCCCTTGGAGGGGCATACGAGGGGCAGGCCAGGCACCGCAGGGACAGGATCAGGGGATGCCAGAAGGAGGCAGTGAAGGGGAGGTGGGTGCAGGAGTGTCACCGGCAACTGCAGTGGAGGTGTCTGACTCAGGGGGGCTGGCACCACCGCAGGGCTCAAGTCAGATGGTGTTGGTGCTGCAACCACTGCAGTGGGCTGGTCAGATGGAGTGGACTGGGTCCCCAATGCAGTGCCCGAGTCAGACGGGGTGGTTGTGGACTCCACCGCAGTGCATGACTCCAAGGTAGTGGAAGGGGGGCAGAAGAGCTGGGCAGGACAGAGGGGGGACACGGTCTCCACACCAGTGGCACAAACAGGCAGAGCGTCTGGTTTGGGGGTGGAAGAGCAAGTGGCAGGGGGAGGGCCTAAGCAGTTTGGGGATGCGGTATCGGTGTGTGGGGGAACCTGGGGCAGGGTGTGGCGGTGGAACCTGTGGAGTGGTGGCCTGGGGGATGGAGGTGAGAGACTGGGTGGTTGACTTGCAGGGCGGTGGCGGGGTCTTGCTCTTCCGGGACCGGGGGGACTTGCGGGTGGGGGGCTCACTCTGCCTGCGCCTGGGGGAGGGTGTCCGGGGGCGAGGGGCACTCCCCTCTGTGTGGGTGGACTTCCTCTTCCCCCGGTATGCTGGATCAGCGGGATTGGAGGGGAAGAGGCCGAGGTCACAGAGGAAGAGCTGCTTATCAGGTGGGGTTGCAGGTGAGGCAAGGGAAGGGGTCTTGGAGGGAGAGGATCTTGAGGATTGCGGAGTGACTGTGGTTGCCTGTGTGTGTGTCAGTTCCCCATCCCCTGTGTGTGTGGTATCAGTCCCCTGAGGATGCTTGTGTGCACGTCTTGCCTTGGTTTTGGGTGTGTCTGTGCTGCTCGTGTCTGTGTGTCTGGGTGTTTGTGCAGGTGTGCATGTGCTTGGGACAGGTAGGGTGCCAGGAAGTGTGGATGGGGCAGAGGTAGGAGGGGCGAGGGACTGTTGGAGGAGGGACACTGCTGCCATCAGGGAGGACTCCATGGACCTATTGCTCCTCTGTAGGGCAGACATACCCGTCGAGATGCCCTCCATGAACGACACCAGCTGTGTCAACAGAGTGGTGTGTGCATGGAGGACACTCAGCATTGCTGTCTGCCCTACATGGAGCTGCCGAAGCAGGTACACAGATTCCTCACTCAGGGCAGCAGGGGACACAGGGGCAGGGGGTGCGGTGCCTGGCACAAAGGAGACACGCTCCCGGACACGGGAGCCTCCACGGACCTCTGGAATGGGAGCCAATGGGAGGGCGGTGGTGGTGGTGGTGGTGGCGGGGCCAGACAGACTAGCTGGTGTTTGGTGGCTGCTGACACCCGCCTCCACAAGGGAGTCATCCTCCGAGCTGCTGTGGTCCTCAGCTGAGGTGGATGGTGCTGAGGACTCCTCGGTGTGGCTCCCCTCGCCCTCCGTGCCACTGGGTCCCTCCGACCACTCGTCGGCTGTTGACCCAGTCTGGCTCTGCCGCTCCTCCTGGTCCGTGGAGCTGTCCCCTCCTGTGGCCGTGGATGTATCTGCAAACAATTAGGGAAACAGACAAACATCAGACACCTGCACTGACCGCACACACCACAGTGAGTACAGCACATTACAGAGTAAGACCTGGCATCCCCAGCTGAACATTGCCAAAAGTCCTCACACAGATTAGGAAAAGCCAATTGTCAGTCTGATGGTCAACCATGGAACAGATACCCCTCCTGCCCTTGCACCCATCTGTCTGGTGCCTGTCTGATGGTAATACCCCAGTGTGGACACATGCACCACCTACACAGTTGTTGGACATTGCTGAGAACACGGTGAAGTATGTGAACATGCCCACGTCACATCTCTTGCCACTGAGTCAGTGCAGGTGTCTGGATAAATGGACGGGCAGAGTCTAAATAGAAATGCATGAGATGCATACCAGCACCAGACACCATGAAGCACCCATGTCCGGATAGTCAATGCCACAATGGGGTGCATGTTGCACATGTCACTCCCCTGCAGGATCACTCTTAGGAAGTTGAAAGCCATGACACAGGCATGCCTGCAAAGTCATACATCACTGTCTCCAGTCACATGGCCATGGCAGCCAGCCAACAACAGTCTGCACTGTGTCACAATCCTAGGACATGGGGAAGGCAAGTAATGTAACTGACAAGTGCACATGTCCACCCCCACTAACCACATCATCTGAACCCGTATTTGTCCACTGCACACCAATTGGACAAATGGGAGACATGAAACACAACTCTCTGAACCAGAGCACCTCAGTGTGCTGTGAATGATGAACATCTGCCTGAAAGTCACAGTCGCATACACCTGTCTGCACAGTCAAGTGATCAAACACCTATAAGTCACAGAAGTCTTGTCTCACATGGTCCAATAGCAGATGGCATGCTGACCCCTAACTGATAAACATCACAGGAGTCCCGACAACGTAGTCACAGCACAACGACACAGAGGCAGACACCTGAGGGAACATTTCACTGAGCACAACATGTCAGCTGATACACGGGAGTGGGAGTACAGAGTGTATTGTATGCCCTGTAGTAGGCATGACTGTCCGGCTCCACCTGCAAGAGGGATGAGCCCTGGTCAGTAGGCAGGTGGCTAAGCATGTGTGACACACTTGACATACATACTCCTGAGGCCCAAACATTGTACCCACCCGCAGCATGGGGGTGTGCCAAATACCCCAGGGACATGTGGTGATTCTGATCTGCAAGTGGACCACATATCAAAGTTACACCCAGACTACATTGCACGACTCAGGCATTGTGTGAGCAATTGACCCACCCATGAAGGCCAACACAATGTCACGGGAACAAAAGCTGTCACCCACCTTGACCAAAGCAAAATGCAAGGACCCTGTACCCGAGTGACACAATTATCCTGAGCGTAAGGAGCACACCTGCGTATCAGATGAGGAGTGGGCATGTCACAATAGAGGGACATGGGTACTGGACAACAAGACTGATGTACTGGGGAAGTTTAACCAGGCCAGAGGAGGGCACATAGCATGTTAGACAGAGTTCACAGTGCAGTCTTTGACTCACCCCTCCTTGCTGCTGTCTGGCCTTCAGCTGCCCATCCAGGTCCGGGAAGACCACCGCCAGGATCCGGAGCATGTGGGGGGTCAGGGTCCGGTGTCCGCCCCTCCTGCGAGGAGGCGACAGCTTCAGCTGGACCCTTGCGATCCTCCGGGTCCAGCCACGAAGGTCCTGCCACCTCTTCTGGCAGTTGCGGATCCGGCGCTTGTAGACCCCCACGGATCTTACTGCCCGGACGATGGCCAGCCAGATCTCCTGCTTCTGGTGGGCATCAACCTGTGAGGATGACAAAGTGAAAAGGCCATTACTACACATGCAACATATCCGTGCATCACACAGTTGTAAATACATGTCTCAATCACAGGGGCATATGATGAACACAGGCAGTGCAACGAGGGCTATGGACAGTTTGCCAGCAGTTACTACATGGTATCATTGCATGGGAAGTAAACCTTGTTGGAATGCACTGTTACTGCACTGTACCTGTTCAGTGCATGTGACTACACACTTTGGGGGGTGCGAACTACTCAGTGAGCATGCTAGCCAGTGGTGTGCACACTGTAAATCCTTCTAGTCAGACAACATGCACAATTAGTAAGGCAGTGGACAGCACACTCACCTGCTCCCCTGGTGTCCCATACAGCTTGCTGTACTGTGGAAGGAGGTTGTCCACCAGGGCCTGGTTCTCCTCATGGGTGAAGGCTGGGGCTCTCTCCACAGTACGTGCCATTGCAGTAGCCAGAGGATGCAGGGACAGCAGCAGTGTAGTGGCAGATGTCGTCCTGGAGCATGTAGTGCAGGCAAGTGAGCCCTCAGGGGAACAGCCAGCATTATATGTGTGCTGCAGAGGCAGATACTGTCCCATGTGTCCAAAGTGATAGGTCCAAGTCGTTTGCATCTTCTGAATCTGACCAATCCATGGAATTGCAGCACCAATACACGCCCACAGCATCCTTCAAAAATTCAACTTCATGACACCCATGAATTTGCAACATTGTTGTGGCTGGCCAACTGAATTCACTGCATCAGACTCGTTGAAGCTTCGAAAACGCGTCCGTTGCCATGCCAGGCCCCAGCCAATGCGTGCGCACCGATCGGTCCATTGCTGTACAACGCGTACCCGGGATACAACGCGTACCCGCTCACATCCAATGCAATGGGCCGTGCGGGCACACCGATCGGTCCATTGCTCTACAACGCGTACCCGGGATACAACGCGTACCCGCTCACATCCAATGCAATGGGCCGTGCGGGCACACCGATCGGTCCATTGCTGTACAACGCGTACCGCGCTCACATCCAATGCAATGGGCCGTGCGGGCACACCGATCGGTCCATTGCTCTACCGTACAACGCGTACCCGCTCACATCCAATGCAATGGGCCGTGCGGGCACACCGATCGGTCCATTGCTGTACAACGCGTACCCGGGATACAACGCGTACCCGCTCACATCCAATGCAATGGGCCGTGCGGGCACACCGATCGGTCCATTGCTCTACAACGCGTACCCGGGATACAACGCGTACCCGCTCACATCCAATGCAATGGGCCGTGCGGGCACACCGATCGGTCCATTGCTGTACAACGCGTACCCGGGATACAACGCGTACCCGCTCACATCCAATGCAATGGGCCGTGCGGGCACACCGATCGGTCCATTGCTGTACAACGCGTACCCGGGATACAACGCGTACCCGCTCACATCCAATGCAATGGGCCGTGCGGGCACACCGATCGGTCCATTGCTCTACAACGTGTACCCGGGATACACCGCATACCCGCTCACATCCAATGCAATGGGCCGTGCGGGCACACCGATCGGTCCATTGCTGTACAACGCGTACCCGGGATACAACGCGTACCCGCTCACATCCAATGCAATGGGCCGTGCGGGCACACCGATCGGTCCATTGCTGTACAACGCGTACCCGGGATACAACGCGTACCCGCTCACATCCAATGCAATGGGCCGTGCGGGCACACCGATCGGTCCATTGCTGTACAACGCGTACCCGGGATACAACGCGTACCCGCTCACATCCAATGCAATGAGCCGTGCGGGCACACCGATCGGTCCATTGCTCTACAACGCGTCCCTGGACAGGTCACACGCATATGTCACCATGCTGGTCACTGGTGAACCTATGCCAGCCACATATACTTTCCAGGGACTCAGGGGCACACCTACAACACCACACCCAGTCCACACTGTATCTAAGGCATGTGTGGCAGCATAACCTTATCTGTGTATGTGGGTGAACATGTGGTTTTTGGGGTGGCACTTGGGGGCAGACACACCCAGGCTGTGCACGTGTTCATGGGGACAGGGTCCTTTGTGTGTTGTGCACCTGACCACTGTGGTGTGCAACTTTTCATTTTGGAGCATGTGTCATGGTCACATTTCCAGGTTGTGTATGTGTATGACATGTCACATACCCCCAGGCTCACATGTGGGAAGGCATGTACGTCACAGGGTGGCCCATTGCCACAATAGTGATGTCCCTCCGCAGTCTGTGTGCATGTTGTGTTTCACATGTCTCTGACTCCATGTGCACAATGGGAGACAGTCTCCACATCCACGTGGTTTGTGCATGAACTTTGATGTTGTGTGTGTGTGTGTCACAGACGTCCATGTCTGTCCTGCAGAGGCTACAGGGGCCACTACCTGTGGGTGTCATGTTTGTTTTTCTGACGTGTACATGATACGCCATGTCATGCCAGTGTCCATGTGGCAAGACAGGGTCCCTGGGAATCTACCTGTCAATGAGCTGTGATGCCTGTGGAGCATCTGTCCAGACATGTCACTGTGGTATGTGTGTGGAACGTGAGAGCAGTAAATGGGTACTGTGACACAGCCTAATGGTTTCCCATAGCACACCCTGGAACCTGTTGTCAACACTTGTTGAACAGAGATGTTAGATGATGTCCATGTAGGTGCCATATATGTCCAAACAGAACGACACACACATCAAGTACTTGTGTTTGTTAATGATGTATCATGTGAAATTGAGTATGGTGAACGGCACATAGGTGGGGTGACTGACAATCTTGCTTTCTTCACCTATGCACTGCAGGGCTCCTGCTGTCCATCGACCATTCCCAGACCTGGCAACGATGGTGGAACGTGACAGCATCCGACGGTACCGCTTCACCAGGCAGCTGATTGAGGATTTGGCAGTGCGGTTGGACCCACATTTGCAGCCTGGCCGTCCGTATCCTACAGCGCTGACCCCCAAGGTGAAGGTGATGGCAGCCCTACACTTCTTTGCCACCGGTACCTTTCAACACACTGTGGCGACTGCCGGTGGGATGTCACAGACTATGTTCAGCCGTGTGCTACGCGATGTTTTGGGGGCAATGTTGAGATACCTGAACCAGTACATCTATTTCCCAACACGTCAACGACTCACTGACGTCAAGAGTGACTTCTATGCCCTGGGGAGGATGCCACATGTAATTGGCTCCATTGATGGGACACATGTGGCTTTGATACCACCACAGGCACATGAGCAGGCATACCGGAACCGTAAACATTACCATTCGATCAATGCTCTGGTGGTATGTCTTGCAGATATGACCATCACACATGTGTGTGCCCGTTTCCCCGGTTCGGCACACGATGCCTACGTGATGAGGAGTAGTCGCATCCCGAGGATGATGTCACAGATGCCGAACCAGCGTGCCTGGCTTGTTGGTGTGTACTGACTTTGTACCATTGTGTGTGTTCTGCTATGTTGTTTTCCGCACACATTTTCAAATCGGCTAATGTGCAATTGTCTGTCTGTAGGTGACTCGGGATACCCCAACATGCCGTGGTTGCTGACACCCCTCAGGAACCCTGTGACACCAGCCCAGATGCGCTACAATGAGGCACATGGTCGGACGAGGAGGGTGATTGAGCGGACCTTTGGTCTCCTGAAGAGCCGCTTCCGCTGCCTGGACAAGACAGGAGGGGCCCTCCCATATGCCCCAGCAAAGGTGTGCAAGATTGTCATCGTCTGCTGCATGCTACACAACCTGGCAGTGCGGAAGGAGTTGCCTCTCATCCTGGATGACGATGACCAACGTCCGCCACCTGTGGAAGATCCTGGCCTGGGTCACGATGCCAGTGAAGATGATGATGATGATGATGGTGATGTCCGCACACAGCTCATCACCAACTTCTTCAGCTGAATGTGAGTCTCCAGAGGGTTGTAATGTCAATGATTTGAGTTTGCATGATATGTGTGTGTGGTGCTCTGGTGCTGTTTGAGTGTGGCCATGTGCTACTTGACTGGATGCGTGCAGCGATGTGTCCTTGCAGGTGGTCTGTACTGCCCAACAGTGTTGACATGCTAACTTGGTTTTGTGTAGTTATCTCGTGACATGTATTAGACATGAGTATTGCCGTTCTGTGCTGTTCTTCAGTGGTTTTGACTGTGTGTCATGTCTGTCCTTCACAGGGTGCTGCCGGAGTTGTTTGATCAACTTGGATCCCACGAATCCATGATTCAACTTCCAAGGTGGAAGCAGTCGTTTCCCTACAGGTGATGTGCCACACACCCCTGGACTTTCTATCTTCTGCACTTTTTGACTTTGTGGCCACAGCCAGGTTGGATTAGCTAGCATTTGTAGTGGAAACAACATGTTGCAAATGTGTAATAAACCTGTGCTTCACTTTGGGATGTGCGTTGTCTGTAGTCACACATCTGACTGACATTTGCTTACTGCACCTGTAGTCTAGTTGACACAGACTGTGAATAGGTGGCGTGTCTGTGCATTCCACTGTATTTAGTTGCAACATCAGTATAGGTGATGAGTCTGATGGCCCTGGTGTGTATGTGTTGTGTGGCCCTAGTGGTGTGTCTCCCTCATATGTGTCACGTCGCCATGACTGACATGACGGTGTTGGACTTGCTGTAGCAGTTAGCATGCACAGTGTCATTTTTCTGATCACCATCTCCATGACAGAGAGCACGTTGGAATCACAACAGAGGCAGATATGGTGTATTGGTGAGTTTATTTACATACAGGTGTGAGGATGGTGCACAGGATGGTGGGTGCTGTACATAGAAATTGGAATCCAAAGTTCCCATGTGATTCGGAAGTCTTGGTAGCTGAAATGTCCAGAGTAAAGTCCACAGTCATCTGATAAATTTGGCCAACTATAGCTCCCCATGTCATGTGGGAGAGTTGGGTTGGCTTCGACAGGGCGTGCAGTTTGCACACAGAGGAAAAGTTCCAGAACAGGTGTTGGCTTCCTGGGGGATGTAGATGGCCATCGGCCTCTCAGTTTGGCCTCCTCGGACGGCCCCTCTTCTTGGGGGGGACCCTCAGGTGCAGGCTGCGGCGGTGCAGGGGACTCTCTGCCAGAGTCCTCCTCCCTCCCTGTGGCATTTGCAGTTGTTTCAGCAGCAGATGTTGTGGGCACACAGGGAGGTGAGGCCATGTTGGTGCTGATCTGGCGGAGGCATGTCAGTATGTCCCTATGCACCGCTGTCAGTTGTTCCAATGTGTCCCACTTGGACTCCATGCCAGACATGTGTGTCTCGACATGTGACATGTGTGTCTCGACACGGGACATGTGGGAGTCCAAGCGGGCATGATGGGCAGCCTGCTGCTGTTGTATGTCCTTGAGGATCCCCACTACCTGGCTGACCTCTCCGGTGCTAGTCTGGTACGCATCCGCGATGCGTGCCAGTTGTGGGTCATCATGCAGTCCAGACCCCTCTGCAAAGAGCGACCTATGTCTACCACCCCTCCCACCACCCCTGGCGACACGTGCAGGACCTGCGGTGGCACGCACAGGTGACCGTGGGCCCACTTGGGTGTTGTTCCTGGGCTCGTTGTCACCAGCTCCAGTTTGGGTCTGGGTCCCTGCGCTGTTGTCATCTGTGGTCCTTGGTCTGTCCGTGTTGGCAGGGGTGGCCTGTGTGTTGGCAGTTGTTGGAGGGGTGGGTGCAGGGGGTGCAGATGTTGGTCCTGCTGGTGCTGCATGATGACTCACACCGGAGGGTCCAGCTGGTTCTTCGCCATCCGAGGAGTGCAGAGGCTGATCCACACCAGTGAGCTCAGTGTTCCCCGGAGCCTGGGACAGGGACTCCTCCTCGTCTGCTGCTGTGTCCCCATCATCACCTGTTTTGGGGAGAGACACAGATTGTATGTTATGTTTCTACTGGCATCAATTGTTCAAACACCTGACAGTTGTGACTGTACCTCTGGATGTGGGCCTGGACATTGCATTCTCCTAAATTGTGACAGTCAGAGAGTGATATTGGTGTAGCACATTGTCCTGCCAACCTGTGGCATGTCAATGTGAATGTTGAGGTGTGTGCATGACCAGCATTGGTGGTATTTGCTTGCCATCCGGGCCTCCTTCTCCCCCAGCCCAGTTATCCCACCATGAAGCGTGCTTCCATTGCAGGGAGTGCAAGTTGTCTTTCAGGATGTCAGTCAGTGGTGTCCTGCTGTTGGTTGTTGCACAGTTCCCAGCAGGGCCTTGTGCTCCCCCCAGCAGTACCCAGTGTCAGCCATCTTGTGAGTCCTTTTCCACTCCCTGTGATGTGAGCATGGTTCAGGGTGGTGTTGATGGGCCAATTGTGAGGCTGACCAATATCTGTGACTACCACTCCCATCATGCTATTGCCTCCACCCCCCTTCCCAGCATGCCCATCCTTCCTTCCTTTTGACTCTGCTTCCCTGTGGGGTGGGGTGCCTGTGCTGACAGGATGGTTGGGAGTGTTGTCCTGGCAGTTGTTTGGCTACAAGTCCCAACAGTGTCCCTGTGCTTCACACAGCATAACCCAGGGTAGGGTGGTGGTTCTTTGTGGGATCTTCAGTTAGGATGTGAGGCATTGCATTCTCCCAGGTGGGTTATGTGGAGTTAGTGTTGAGGGTGTGTGTGAGGGGAGGTGCTTGTAACTATGGTCAGTGCTGTGAGTCCTCCTTCCCACCCAGCCAGATATCCCACCATGGAACGTGCTTCCATTGCAGGGAGTGCAAGTTGTCTTTCAGGATGTCAGTCAGTGGTGTCCTGCTGTTGGTTGTTGCACAGTTCCCAGCAGGGCCTTGTGCTCCCCCAGCAGTACCCAGTGTCAGCCATCTTGTGAGTCCTTTTCCACTCCCTGTGATGTGAGCATGGTTCAGGGTGGTGTTGATGGGCCAATTGTGAGGCTGACCAATATCTGTGACTACCACTCCCATCATGCTATTGCCTCCACCCCCTTCCCAGCATGCCCATCCTTCCTTCCTTTTGACTCTGCTTCCCTGTGGGGTGGGGTGCCTGTGCTGACAGGATGGCTGGGAGTGTTGTCCTGGCAGTTGTTTGGCTACAAGTCCCAAGAGTGTCCCTGTGCTTCACACAGCATAACCCAGGGTGGTGGTTCTTTGTGGGATCTTCAGTTAGGATGTGAGGCATTGCATTCTCCCAGGTGGGTTATGTGGAGTTAGTGTTGAGGGGTGTGTGAGGGGAGGTGCTTGTAACTATGGTCAGTGCTGTGAGACCTCCTTCCCACCCAGCCAGATATCCCACCATGGAACGTGCTTCCATTGCAGGGAGTGCAAGTTGTCTTTCAGGATGTCAGTCAGTGGTGTCCTGCTGTTGGTTGTTTCACAGTTCCCAGCAGGGCCTTGTGCTCCCCCAGCAGTACCCAGTGTCAGCCATCTTGTGAGTCCTTTTCCACTCCCTGTGATGTGAGCATGGTTCAGGGTGGTGTTGATGGGCCAATTGTGAGGCTGACCAATATCTGTGACTACCACTCCCATCATGCTATTGCCTCCACCCCCTTCCCAGCATGCCCTTCCTTCCTTCCTTTTGACTCTGCTTCCCTGTGGGGTGGGGTGCCTGTGCTGACAGGATGGCTGGGAGTGTTGTCCTGGCAGTTGTTTGGCTACAAGTCCCAAGAGTGTCCCTGTGCTTCACACAGCATAACCCAGGGTGGAGGTTCTTTGTGTGATCTTCAGTTAGGATGTGAGGCATTGCATTCTCCCAGGTGGGTTATGTGGAGTTAGTGTTGAGGGGGTGTGTGAGGGGAGGTGCTTGTAACTATGGTCAGTGCTGTGTGTCCTCCTTCCCACCCAGCCAGATATCCCACCATGGAACGTGCTTCCATTGCAGGGACTGCAAGTTGTCTTTCAGGATGTCAGTCAGTGGTGTCCTGCTGTTGGTTGTTGCACAGTTCCCAGCAGCGGCCTTGTGCTCCCCCCAGCAGTACCCAGTGTCAGCCATCTTGTCAGTTGTTTTCCACTCCCTGTGATGTGAGCATGGTTCAGAGTGGTGTTGATGGGCCAATTGTGAGGCTGACCAATATCTGTGCCTACAACTCCCATCATTCTATTGCCTCCACCCCCCTTCCCAGCATGCCCATACTTCCTTCCTTTTGAGTAGACTTCACTGTGTGTGAGTGTGACAGCAATGGCAAGATGGCTGACAGTGTGGTCCTGTTGTTTGTTGGTGCCCAGTTCCCATCAGGGTCTTGTGCTCCCCACAGCAGTACCCAGTGTCAGCCATCTTGTCAGTTGTTTTCCACTCCCTGTGATGTGAGCATGGTTCAGAGTGGTGTTGATGGGCCAATTGTGGGTGTGACCAATATCTGTGACTACCACTCCCATCATGCTATTGGCTACACTGACTTCACCAGCATACACAGAATTCCTTCCTTTCAGTGAGCTTCCCTGTGAGGTGGTGTTCTAGTGGTGGGTAAATATCTGGGAGTGTTTGTTGGTTCTATTTGTGCCACTGCCTTGCTGTATTTGTTGTTAGGTTTGTACATGTCATGACACAGTTACATATCACTATGAGATGGCAGGTATTGTGTTTGTCTGACTAGCATTCACATCTTGGGATGAATATCTTTTGGTTGCTGTGTATTTGCTAAGGGTGCATGGTTTGGCTATCCCCTTGACTGTGATGTGTGTGTGTTGTCACACCATATTGTGTATATTAGTTGTGTACTTACCAGGCTCTGGGATGTCTGTTAGTCCGTATACGCTCACTGGTGGTAGGATGGCCCGCACCTTCTCCTCCCAGGGCCTGAGGTATACTGGTTTTGCAGGAGGGCCACTGCCGGTGTGCTGGCTGAGGAGGTAGTCCTTTTGAGTAGGTCCCGGACCCTCCTGCGCACATCATACCACCTGTTCTGGATGTCTTCCTTTGTGCGCAAACATGGTGATTGTGCGTTCACCCTGTCGACAATCCTCGCCCACATCTTGGTTTTCTGCGACATGGGGGATTGTTGTACCAATGTACCAAACAACTGTGGCTCTACCCTGAGGATCTCATCTACCATGACTTCCAATTCACTGTCTAGGAACTTATGATTCTTCTTTGGGGGCATGGTGATGGGTGGTGGTGGTGATTGATGTGTGTGTGTGTGCAAGTGGGGGGTGTGAGTGTAGGTTTAGCTGGGTGTGTGGGAGGGTGCTATTTGTAGGTGTGGTAATGGTGTGTGGCTTGTGTGATGTATGAGCTGTGAGTGTGTCTGTGGTTGCTGTGTGATGGTGTTCTGTGCTGGAAGGTCAGTGGAATTTGCAAAGGATCATGGTAGGGATTTGTGGCCTTTATGTAGGTGGAGTTGGAGGTGTGTCCTTGTTCCATTTTTTTTTCCTCCCTGTATTTATTGGCTTTGTGGTTGCTTGTTTGGCCCTTTAAAAAAAAAAAAAAAATTCCATGGTGTTTTTGGTGCATGTAGGAGTCGTTCTTGTGTCCGAGTAGGACGCTGCAGTTGTCTGGTGCGATCTTGTCCGACTCGTTCCCGCTGTGTGTCAGCTAGGTTTCATATGCGGCGTACGAGTCGGTCGCGGAGTATTGGGTTGCTTCGGCTGGGTTTTGTATGCGTGTCGGTCGTACGGCTTGTGCTCCGGGCGAGTCGGTCGTGTTTTGCACGCACAGCATCGTACTACGCGGGTCAGAGTTCGCGGGTACATTTCGTTCGGGTTAAATCCGGGTGCATGTCGGTCGGTTCGTTTCGCGTGATTTCCCGGCCGGATGGCTTGTTTACGTCCGGCTTGGTCGGTCGTTTTGTATTCCGTCCGAGTCGGTCGGATTTCACATGCATTTCATCGTACTACCCGGGTCGTACGGCGCCGGTCCGAGTCGGTCGGACTAAATTCCCGTACCGAGTCGGTCAGTATTTTTGCCGGCCCGAATCGGAATCGGCCCCTAAGTCTATTGGGCCTCTAACCCAACATGCCCTATCATATACTAGGGACTTTCAGCCAATACCAATTGTAATTTTACCTGATTACCATGTACTTTTATCAGAGCACAGGCCATGGGTCGGGTTAGCAGAGCCCAGGGCACAATCAGAGTCAGAAAACCAGCATCTAGTAGTCAAAACAGGGATAAAAAGTGGGGTCACTGCAAACAGGTCCTGGTTTCTCACAGGGCATATTTACAAGAATCTTGTGCACTGCAGTTCAGTGCAACAAGTCACCTTCCTGTGCTGCACTGCATGACAGGGAAAGGGCAGGAATGCATAATATTTAAGCCAATATGGTGCATCCCTGCACTGGCACCCTTTTGGCAGCCTAGTGCCAATGCAGGCACCCTTGCACCATGGTGCAAGGGTGCCTCAGCTGCATGCAGAATAGTTATTGTGCAGGAAGGGGCACCTTCATGCACAAAAACAATCCCCTGAGGCATATTCCTTAATCTTTGTGTGCTGCAAAATGCAGCACACATAGAAAGAGGAAGTAACAAGAAGAAATAAAGATATTTCTCCTTGTTGCGCCTCACCTGGGAAGGCGTAGCATTTTGGTGCATTCCTAGGTTTACCAATTCTGGTACGTCTGGGAATGTGTCAAAATACATGGGAGTTTCATGGGAACACCCATGCAAAGCCCATGGATCGCCTTTCCAGGGCAGTGTAAGCAAACTCAGTGATTTGCGCTGCGTTGCTTTACTCCATTAATGCTTACTTTTATTGAAATTGCTATTTTTTTTATTGAAACTTTATTGAAAGTCTTGTACATCTGCTTATTTGCACTTTAAGGGACACAGTGGGGTGTTAACTGTTTGCTGCATTTGTTTTCTTTTACGTTCTGCTTGTACTTTTGGCAGTTGCTGAGTCCCGGTTGGTCCAGGGAGAACCAATTGATGATGGAACTGGGCAGAGCCTGTTAGAACTCCCCAGGTATTTGATGCATGCCATGGTGTGGATGCACTGCTGGTGCGCCGGAGGCATGCGAAAGACAAGCCTGTCTGCACCCATTTGCACCTGGACAACTCCAGGGGCCAGGCACCCTGCCACCCTTAAACATCAGAGGTTAGCTTACTCCTCTCATAAATTTCATGTTTTCAGGTCTTCTACACAACCTTGTGATGAGCATAGGTGGGTTCCAGGTGGACCTCCTTCCAGCTGTATGACCTGCAGTTTTAAGATTAGCCCTCCTGGACCCACTACCTGTTTGCTCCCCCAGGTCACTGACTACAAGCTCTATAGCTTTAACTCCCTGCTTAAACATCTTGCCAAGGTCATTGATTTTATTCAGGACAACACCCCAGATAAATTGCTTCTTACAGATACAGAGCTGACCCATGCCTTGGTAGCTGAACCTACTTTGGCACTTACCCCTGGATATTATTTGAAGACTGTCAATAGAACTAGCGGCAGAGGAGGTGGCATACCAGGGATTTATATAGATAGATACACCTGCAGGTTGACCCTCCGCAATATTCCTGATTGTGATAATGCCTTTCTTAAAATTGTGCTGAACAGCAATTTTACACTATCAGGTATTCTCATTTACTGCCCTCGGGTCCTTTAAAGCCTTTAAGGAGGCACTGATAGATCTTACCACCTCACTAGTTATCAGATAAGCTAACTTTAACATCTTGGGAGATCTTCACCTTCATCTGGATGCCAATCACAATGGCAATATTTCCAATTTCAGAGATGGTCTCGCTGCTCTCCAGCTAATACATGTAGTTATTGCTGCCACTCATTCATCATCATCAAAATACTTTATTTGGGTCCAATGACCATAAAAGTGCAAATGCAATAAATACATTCAGTACATGAAAATAGCCACCGTTATGACTGCACATTAACATAATCAATGAATGCCTTTGTGTGCATTCTGTGATACCCTCCAAAATTGAAATGAACTCAAAAGAACATAAACCCTCCAAAATACTAAAAACTGGACTAAAGGGGGTCCGCCATGTTCGATGTCTGGTCCATGCCTATCTGTGGATAACTTGCTCCTGAGACTGATTGTTTGGTATATACACTGTCTACTGTCTGTTGGTTCAAAATAGTATTTAGACCGATGGGGAATAACTCCTCCTTCAGCTCGGCACCTCTTAGACCCATTGTGTTTCTAATCTTTTCTCCATTAGGGTTTTGACACCCCTTCCCTTCCCATGGACTAACCATTTTGCTATCCCTATGTCTATCTGCCTGCCTTGCCAATCACAGAGCACCTTCTCTGTTCCGATCCTTAAACGTTTGTGGCACAGGCTCAACATCCAAAAATGTGGGGACTTTATTCAGGCCTGTCATCCTCAGCTGGGCTCTGATGTAGAATAGCAGACAATTCTCTGGAGGCAAGAATAATTTCCAGGAATAATCAAAAATGGATATGTAGTACACTTTTAATCAATCATATATATATGCGTGGAAATTTAGCCCCACTGGGGTAATCCTCAATGGCTGTACATGAAAACAAACAGGCATGAGACAATAAATGACAATCAGTTGTATCCACAATGGGGGGGTCACTTATTTACATCAAGGAGAACACTACTGCACCCAGAAGGTAGTATTTACATAGGCAAATATAAGCATAATCCACACTGCGGAGTACTACATATCCATTTTTGAATACCCCTGGACATTATTCTTGTCTCCAGGGCATTGTTTTCTATTCATTGACTGTAGGGACTTATGTTCCTGAAAATACTTACTACCCTTGGTATCGATTCTTGGGTTCCCTTGTACTTATTAACAACTCTGATGTAGAGTCAGTGAATTACAATCCTGTCTTACTTCAACCTTAGATACCTTTATCCCTGTAAGACAGGTTTGTGATAGGAAAGAGCATGCAGTTCCCTGGTTTAATGAAACTTTGTTTTTGGCCATAAAGCATTGTAAGGCCCTAGAATGAGCATCGAGGAAACCATATGACACCTCCCTATAAACTTGATGTAGAGCAGCCATTAAATCCTACCATAAACTGATTAGGAAATCTAGGGCAGACTATGTTTCACATAAAATCAGGACTAGGAACAACCCCGCAAAATACATTTTTGATTTAGTAAATAGCCGCGCAAAATCTACACTCTCAGCAGACTCCATTGAAGCATCTAATGCACACTGCGAGAAGCTAGCAGAATATTTTATTAGCAAGGGATCACAGACATAACATCGACACTCATAATATCGACCTATAAAATTATCGACACACAAATATCGATAACATAAATATCAATATTCTATACTTATTTAAAATAAAATACACAAATATCGACACAAAAATATTGTCAAACATTAACATCGATATCACTAATATCGATCAAAGAAATATTGTTATAACTAATATCACAAACATTAAATAAACATACAAAATGACACAAATATCGATAACAAAAATATAGACCACACAATTATCGCCAAAAACAAAATATTGACACCTTAAAAATATTTTTAATAACAGGATATATATCGAAAAAATATATAAACAATATCACAAACACACACAACATATTAATTAAATAAAATAAAAGTTAAATAAATTATAATTGAAAAATAAATTTAACATAATTAAATCCACCAAATTAATTACTCCTTACAAACAGACTATATAAAATAAATAATAATTATTATACATTCAATACAATATAAATTACAAATTATATACTATTATACTTTTAAATAAAGTAAGAATAAAAAAAGTTAACTAAACACTAATTAGCGTTTCTCATATAAGGAAACAACTGCCAAATTAATTGAAAACATTAGTAACAACCAATGAAAAACACCTACAACTTAAATAACCCAATAAGATTGAAAGGACAATTAAACAAACACTATATAAACTAAAGAAAATTTAACATTATTTTATTCTACAACAACAAAACCAAGAATAAGGGGAATCTCTGCCGGATTGCATCTACAACATTGAACCTCCTCATTGAAAACTATGATTTCAACTTCACAAAGTAAGTAAAATATCAATTCAATGTTACAACTGTATAAAATAATAGTAAAGAACTTTTTACAATAATTAAATAACTAATGTATTATTTTCTAAAATTATATCTCCTCCACAGAAACTCCAAAAGACAATCAACTAACTACAAAAATCATCAAAAAACCACCTTGCAAAAAAAGTAAGTATAAATCACAAATAAACTAATACAACAACTAAAAATCCCAACCCAAAGCGCCCACTAACCACACAAACCCCAAAATACAGAAAATGCTGTTAAACAAATTGTATTAAAATTATTATTTTTTTCTGCAGGAAATAAAAAGAAACACTAAAGCCAAGCACCAACAGAAACGCCTCAGCGTCAAAAAACGTTCAACATATTCAAGCATGTAAGTATAATTTTGTATATGGAAATGTGTATTACAATAAAAACAGTTACAATACATTTAATATTTTTTATATACATTTCTCATAGCATTTGAAACATCAGAATGACTGAAGGTGCAAAATTCATTACTTCCCAGAAAGGAAAACTGTTATTATGCTATATGGGATATGTCTACACCCAAGAAAAACAGACAGGCGAAAATATTAATTGGGAATGCAACAAATATTATGCTAATGCATGTTATGGGAGGGCTACAACAAAAGAAACTACTGTATTAAATGTTAAGGAACATAACCACCCCCCTAACATAGCTGAAATAGAAGTGAGAGACACTTTAGAGACTCTGAAAGAAGGTAGCACTAGCTCTCATAAACCTACTACTGAAATACTAAAAGACATACTACCCAGAGTTCCAGAACATGTAACTGGCCAATTACCCTCTGTCTCAACGTTAAAAAGGCAAATAGGTAGAACAAAATAATCAACTGCTACCACCCCACCTACCCCCAAAACTCTCAGTGAAATTCAAATACCACCTGAACTCATTTAACTCATAATGAAGAGCAATTTCTTCTTTATGACAATAAATCTAACGACAAAAAGATTATAATATTTGCAACTCCCACAAACTTACTTAAACTACAGAATTGTGAGACATGGATGATGGACGGAACATTTAAAATATGTCCCAAACCATTTTACCAATTATACACAATCCATGGACTGTATCACAATACCAACATCCCCTTTATATATGCCCTGTTACCAAACAAACAAACCACTACCTATGTAGAAGTAAAGCAAGAAACTAATAATTACTATCCTCCAAAAATTATCATAGACTTTGAACAGTCAATGATACAAGCCATCCTGAAAAACTACCCTCACACAGCAATACAAGGTTGCTATTACCACTTTAATCAATGCATATGGAGACACCTTCATAAATCTACACTTAGGGGCCGATTACGATCTCTCTCGGAAAGCCCTACGGCCAACTCAGTCCCGTAGAGCTTTCCGAGCGACCGAGTACAATGCAATTGAGCGCTGACGGACTCGGGTCGCTCCCATAGAGAAAAAGGTAGGTCGTGGAAAAGGGTGGCCCCTGTTGCGGGGAAGCCTCGGTGCTGGCCGCCCTGTGAATGCATGTGTAGAGTGACCGAGTCATAGGGCTACGGGTGAAGGGGGGCCCGCTACGGCCCCCCAAAGTCTGCTTCCCAACGCTGTCTCGTTTAGGAGGCTCCGACTCGATCCGGTTATTCGGCGCACGCATCATACTTGGTCGCTTGGAAATCGGCCTCATTGTGCTGCGCGCGTCGGCCATGTCGGAGTCGTCTGGAGGGCCTCGCTGACGGGTAAGAGTCATTCGGAGCGCGAGGCTATATTCGCATCGTACTTGCTCGCTCGTACAGCGGTACGAGTCATCCAGAAATCGCGCTTACGACTCAGACTCGCTCCTGACGGATGCCGTCAGGAGCCCTTCCGAGCGAGATTGTAATCGGCCCCTTAGTGTAGAATGTGCAACTAATAGCAATTTTGCATATGAAATTAAAAAACTAATAGCACTAGCATACGTCCCAATAACTGATGTAGCAGAACACTACAATCTATTAATAGAAAGCCCCTACTACCAAACAAATGAACATAAACTAAGTACCCTACTGGACTATTTGGAGGATACCTGGGTGGGAAGGCTACACAGATCTGGACACAGAAGACAGCCCAAATACCACATTCCATGGTGGAATGTATATAACAGTACCCTAAACAAAGAAGCAAAAACTAATAATGCTGTGGAAGGATGGCATAATGCTTTCCAAGCCACAACAGGCAGAACCCAACCAACCCTACATAAATTATTACAATCAATACAAAAAGAACAAAGCTACCAACAACTAAGACTTGAACAGTCTGTAACACAGCTAGGTCCAAAACTAACTAAACAAACTAAAACAATGTTCGAGCACTTACAATACAAAGTAAGACTCTACCCAAACACTAAAGAGCTAGAATATCTAGAAACAATAGCTAAATCCCTACATTAAAACAGTAATACATAAACATACAAAAATTGTAATTGTGAACTGAGTTCTTAACTAAACATTGCTTTTCAAACATCTAAAATATAAATATTATGTCAATAAATTTTAACATTTTTAAAAAATTATTTGACATAATAAATATATTTAATATATTAAAAAATATCAATAACAATTACAAAAATTACATTTCCCTCCCATTATAAATAATTTAAAATAACTTACTTTTTTATAGCTGAATTATTAAATCCAAACTGCCACAAATAAATCCAAACGTGTAAAAATCCCAATACTTAGTTTAAAGTCCCACAACAAAATGGAAAAATACAACTGTGTAAAATGTAATCTGCCGGCAATATATCCATGAGACTAGAATCCATACAAAACCTGAAAAATGTAATTAAAAATAGAAACGCTCCAGGAATACCTGAAAAATAAAGAAACTGTAAAATAATTATTAGTTTACTAGAAACTAATACACAGTTCCTTAAAAAAAAGCAAACTTCTCCCAACGGCAACTTTCAAACGACAAAAACCTGTGGAAAAAAGAACACAATCCCTCCCGCACAAATATACCATAAAATCATTAAAAAACACACATAAACATACTAATAACACCATACTCTAAACATAATTAAACATATATAGCAAACCCTAACACCTACCTATCAACGCACTAACCGCATTTCGCATGCGCAAAACTACAAACGAAACCTCACCAAAAACTCACAATACAAACATTACATATACTATAGACTAACCTAACTACCTTTGCCCTACTTCTAAATTAAGCCTAAAACGTAATTAAATTAAACTTACCTTAATCGATGCAACGCAGCTTCCAACTGTGAGCTTCTCCCCTCAGAAATTACCTAAAACAACACAGATAGCCTACAAAATAGAACTTAGTTTAAAAAATGGCTGCCTAATTGAAATAAGAAAAATACTTTTCTACATTAAACTCAATGTACATTAGAAATGTAATACAATTTTTATTTTTTTTAAATACTAATTAATATTAATAATGTACAAAATGTTTTTTCTTTGCTGTTTAAAATTGTTAAATTATAACAGCAAATATTAGAACAAATAGAATGCTTATTATGATACATTAAAAAATGTATGTTAACTTACCAATGTAAGAAAAAATATTGTACTGCTTGCTAAAAATGTGAAAAAATGTATTAATGTTAAAAAATATTTTTCTTTTACAAAATGCTCTCTTACCTTTATAATATTATTTATATTTACAATTGAAATAATATTATACAAAATATAGGGGCTCATTAGGATGGCGGAAGGCCCGCCACCGCCAGCCATGTGGTGGCGGGCTCTCCGCCATCTGAATGCCTATTTCGCCCCACCACATTAGGATGGCGATGGGGAATCGTTCCGCAAGCGTGGCAGGCGCAAAGACCGCCCGCCACGCTTCCGCCACAGGCAATCGTTACGATTGCCTGGCGGAGCGGAAAGGACCGTGGAAATGGTGGCGGTGCTTAGCAGACACCGCCCGCCAGATTACAATGCTGGCGTCAGCCAGCCTTTCCATGGCGGTGGAACCGCCATGTAAAGGCTGGCGGAGGCTGGATTTGGGGTCCCGTTGCGGGCCCCCTCTGTGTTGGGGGAGGTGTTGCTGCATTGGGGGGGTACCCCTGGTACCCCCCTGCATTTCCCTGCAGTACGTGGCAGGCACCGCGTGGTGCCTGCCACATAGTGCAGGGAAATGCACAGCATGACATTTTGATATTGCGTACAGTACTGCAGCCAGCAGCACCTTCCTCAATGTTAAATGCCCTGGATTTAGGCCCAGATCTCTGTACAGGGGTGAATGTATGACATTGTTCTGCATTCTGTCCATCAACTGTTGTTTTTGCAAATGCCCTGGATGCGCCCGCCAGTATGGCGGGCGCATCGTAATTGCAGTGGTGGGACCGCCGCATGTCTTGCGGGCGGTCCCAAACACCACAACGATGGCGGGCGGACTCAGGTCCGCCCGTCATCGTAATGAGCCCCATAATATTATTTATTAGGAATTATGCAAAACATATATAAATACGTTTACAATGAAAAAATTGTAACAAAATGTATGTTATTAAAAATATACACTATATGTAATTATGTAATGCATATTTACAATATAAATACATATTCTATAAATGTTACCAAAAAAATATGTATTAAAATAATGTATAAAAATCAGAGGATAACTGCATCTTTTATTTGTAAAAAATGTACATATTTACCAACTTCTCCATTATATAAAACATAAAAATGTTTCATGCTGACTATACTTAAAATGTATATGTTTATATTTAAATATGTACTAAGGGGCTGATTACGATGGTGGGCGGAAAAGCATACCGACCGCCGTGCTAGCAGGAAATTTCCGCCCGCAGGTACCGCGGCAA
The DNA here is from genome assembly GCA_963921515.1 of Calotriton arnoldi. Taxonomy (NCBI): domain Eukaryota; kingdom Metazoa; phylum Chordata; class Amphibia; order Caudata; family Salamandridae; genus Calotriton; species Calotriton arnoldi. The sequence goes on from CAWUFW010015951.1 coordinate 153,501, forward strand.
AACCGCCAGCCAGATTAGGATGCACTGCCAGAAACTCCCTTCTGCGGCGGTCGGATTCCAGGATTCAGCGGCGGAAAAGCTGAAAATCCGTCTGCGGCGGTCGGATTTGCTGCGGAAAGGCCAAAGACCTCTGTTTCCCAGCGGTCTGGAACGCATGGAGCTATCCGCAGTATTGCCACCGCCATCCCCGAATGGCCGGAATCTCTGCAGCGGTATGATGGGCTGTTTGTGGCATCGTAATACAACCGGCGGTCGTAACCGCATTCCACACGGCGGTCCCTCCCTTTTGGCTCCGTCCGCCACCGCTGCGGAAGGGGATTTCTGGCGGATCCCGAAACAGCGCAGCGGACGGGAAATGGGCTATCTTTGCCCATCGTAATACGGCGGACGCAAGGACCACCGATGAAGTGCAGAAAAGGGCATTTTCCACCAGCACCGTGGATGTGCTTCCGCCCGCCATCGTAATCAGCCCCTAAATATGCAATGTATCCAAAAATAAAAAATGTATTATTATTTCTCTGTATAACAATATATATATATCAAACAATGTAAATAGAATAAAATGCATAATATTTCGTTGCTTGAGTATTTGAATGAAAATAAAGACATAAATAAACTATAAACATTGTTCTGTATTTAATTCCTATATTATTTTTTTCTATATTTACAATAAAATAATTATCTTACATTAATTGTTAGTTATAAATATATTTTTTAATACACTTATATAACATACTATTACCACTTAAACATACATTTTTATCATTAACCTTACTTCAAAATAAAGGACTCATTATTTACTATTCCCACTCTACACTATATCAACTCAGGGAAAGTGCTGAACACTATAAACATATATAATTTACTATTCCCACTCCAAACTATATTAACTCAGGGAAGGTGCTGGACACTAAACATATTTAATTTACTATTCCCACTCCAAACTATATGAACTCAGGGAAAATGCTGGACACTAAGGGGCTGATTCCGATCTCGGTCGGAGGCGCACCCAATACCATTCGGTCGGGAAAAAAGCCATGCGAATGCCTGTTTCCCGACCGATACGTACATCATACCGAACGAGTAAGTACGATGCGCACAACAGCACAGAATCCGGCCGAGTCGTACTCACCCAATCCAGGTCCTGTTCTCCGACCGAGGCGAATCCGGAAACGCAGAATCGAGTCGCACGGAAGGGAAAATGCAGCCCCGTCCGGCCGAACAAGTACGATGCGCTTCCCGTACGCGCCGAACCCGTCGCTACGCACGGCACGTCAAAGCATCCGGGAGAGGCGCACATAAGCTCCGATTCGCTCCACAACACGATCCACGGCTACGAGGCGAACACGCCAGCGACGAGGACGACGCGAAGCGACGAGAAAGACGAACAACACGAACCAACCATGAATCCCTTCGTCCCGATCCTACCAATATTCTACATTTACTACCGGAACAGGCACGGACGCGTACGGCGCAGAAGGTAAGTCAGACACCAATCACAAAACACATACAACACGTACACGACACATCACACACACACAGAGGGATGCAGAATTTACTTACACCAGCAACAGCAGCACCATAGGGGCGGGATGCCCATCACCAATGCCACATATGCACACAGGGGCCTGAATGCGACCACCACCACCACCCCTACCCAGGGGGGGCCGGATGCCAACCACTACTACCACCCTTAGCCAGGGGGTGCCAGATGCCCACCACCACTACCACCCTTACCCAGGGGGCTGGATGCCTACCACTACTACCACCCTTAGCCAGGGGGTGCCAGATGCCTACCACCACTACCAGCCCTTACCCAGGGGGCTGGATGCCTACCACTACTACCACCCTTAGCCATGGGGGTGCCAGATGCCTACCATTACTACCACCCTTACCCAGGGGGCTGGATGCCTACCACTACTACCACCCTTAGCCAGGGGGCTGGATGCCTACCACTACTACCACCCTTAGCCATGGGGGTGCCAGATGCCTACCACTACTACCACCCTAAGCCAGGGGGCTGGATGCCTACCACTACTACCACACTTAGCCATGGGGGTGCCAGATGCCCACCACTACTACCACCTTTACCCAGGGGGGCTGGATGCCTACCACTACTACCACCCTTAGCCAGGGGGCTGGATGCCTACCACTACTACCACCCTTAGCCAGGGGGTGCCAGATGCCTACCACCACTACCACCCTTACCCAGGGGGCTGGATGCCTACCACTACTACCACCCTTAGCCAGGGGGTGCCAGATGCCCACCACCACTACCACCCGTACCCAGGGGGCTGGATGCCTACCACTACTACCACCCTTAGCCATGGGGGTGCCAGATGCCTACCACTACTACCACCCTAAGCCAGGGGGCTAGATGCCTACCACTACTACCACCCTTAGCCATGGGGGTGCCAGATGCCTACCACTACTACCACCCTTACCCAGGGGGCTGGATGCCTACCACTACTACCACCCTTAGCCAGGGGGCTGGATGCCTACCACTACTACCACCCTTAGCCATGGGGGTGCCAGATGCCTACCACTACTACCACCCTAAGCCAGGGGGCTGGATGCCTACCACTACTACCACCCTTAGCCATGGGGGTGCCAGATGCCTACCACTACTACCACCCTTACCCAGGGGGCTGGATGCCTACCACTACTACCACCCTTAGCCAGGGGGCTGGATGCCTACCACTACTACCACCCTTAGCCAGGGGGTACCAGATGCCCACCACCACTACCACCCTTACCCAGGGGGCTGGATGCCTACCACTACTACCACCCTTAGCCATGGGGGTGCCAGATGCCTACCACTACTACCACCCTTAGACAGGGGGCTGGATGCCTACCACTACTACCACCCTAAGCCAGGGGGCTGGATGCCTACCACTACTACCACCCTTAGCCATGGGGGTGCCAGATGCCTACCACTACTACCACCCTTACCCAGGGGGCTGGATGCCTACCACTACTACCACCCTTAGCCATGGGGGTGCCAGATGCCTACCACTACTACCACCCTTAGCCAGGGGGGCTGGATGCCTACCACTACTACCACCCTAAGCCAGGGGGGCTGGATGCCTAACACTACTACCACCCTTAGCCATGGGGGTGCCAGATGCCTACCACTACTACCACCCTTACCCAGGGGGCTGGATGCCTACCACTACTACCACCCTTAGCCAGGGGGCTGGATGCCTACCACTACTACCACCCTTAGCCATGGGGGTGCCAGATGCCTACCACTACTACCACCCTTACCCAGGGGGGGCTGGATGCCTACCACTACTACCACCCTTAGCCAGGGGGGCTGGATGCCTACCACTACTACCACCCTTAGCCATGTGGGTGCCAGATGCCTACCACTACTACCACCCTTAGCCATGGGGTGCCAGATGCCTACCACTACTACCACCCTTACCCAGGGGGGCTGGATGCCTGTCACTACTACCACCTCTACCCATGGGGGGCTGGATGCCTACCACCAACACCACCCCCACTCATAGGATGGACAATGCATGACACAACCAGTACACCACAACCTAGGGAATGCAAGAAAAAGACATCCCCCCAACACCATGACAAGCGTGTGTAGACTGTGTCAAATGCCTACAACACTGAACATGACTTTGAACATACAATGTGACCACCTATCACATGTGCCACACATATATGTGTGTGGCCCCCACAATGCAAGCAGGCCATGACCATTGTGGCAATGGGGTCCAAACCCCCATCATCACAGTGACCAAAATGTAAGTGTGGGGTCCATAGCTGAAGCACATTTTGAACATTGTGGCAATGGGGTCCAAACCCCCATCATCACAGTGACCAAAATGTAAGTGTGGGGTCCATAGCTGAAGCACATTTTGAACAGTGTGGCAATGGGGTCCAACCCCCATCATCACAGTGACCAAAAGGTAAGTGTGGGGTCCATAGCTGAAGCACATTTTGAACAGTGTGGCAATGGGGTCCAAACCCCCATCATCACAGTGACCAAAAGGTAAGTGTGGGGTCCATAGCTGAAGCACATTTTGAACAGTGTGGCAATGGGGTCCAAACCCCCATCATCACAGTGACCAAAAGGTAAGTGTGGGGTCCATAGCTGAAGCACATTTTGAACAGTGTGGCAATGGGGTCCAAACCCCCATCATCACAGTGACCAAAATGTAAGTGTGGGGTCCATATGCTGAAGCACATTTTGAACATTGTGGCAATGGGGTCCAAACCCCCATCATCACAGTGACCAAAATGTAAGTGTTGACAAAGAAAAAGCTGCAACTGCCAAACTGCATGGATGATTCCTGGTCACAGAACATAAAACACATCAGTGGCAAAGTAGTGCATGTGTCCCATTGCAACATAGATTGGGGGAGGCAAATACTGCAGTGCAAATAAGACATACCTTTGGCCATGTGCAGACAAACAACACCCATGGGGGCTGACACTGTCAACATTCATCAATGACACAATGACAGAAGTGACCATCAGAATGCAGACCCACATATTTGCACCAATGGGCACACAAATGCAGATACCCTGTGGAGACTGTAGATGTAGAGGTGAACAGATACCATACCATGGCAGCAATGGGACACACAAACCATGATCATTGTGCTGACCGATGACCTAGGAGTCCCAGGGACAGCAGGGGAAACCCACCAAACTACATACAGCCAATGGCACACCCAAGATATGCCAATGCAGTGGTGCAGATGCACAAACACAAACAGGCAGACCCACACTGCACATCATACACAACAGGTGAGGGGGGTGCCAGTGTCCCCAGGCAACCACACAACACATGAGGAGGCCTGAATACCAATCATACAGATGTGCATACAGTGCCACACAAAGGTAACTCATGGATCCAAATCCCCTATGTGGGCAAGCAGGCATTGTCAGATGAGAGGGAGCACAAATCACACATGTCACACAGGCACGTAGGAACAGCAACTGACACAGCAAGACACAGACACACCACAGCACTACCCCCAGGGCCCCCACAATGTGGTGACCCTGGGCTGCATTACAATCCCACTGTGATGACAAAGCTAAATGTCGTTCACACTGTGAACCACAGTCATGTGTCCTGAGCAACAAACTACCATCACACCTACACAAGCACAAATCAATCAGCACGGCCAGTAAGCCAAGGCCAACATGGAGGCAGGGGTCTAGCCGGGCAACAACTCTCATCTGCACACACTCAACACCACACACCTCGACCTCCAACAATGTGCAGCAGTGAAGCACACATGCACTGGTGACATTGCACATGCACCCATGACTATTCCAGGGTGGTGGGTGGGAACCAAGGTGCAGAAACACATCACACATGGCCACTCAACAAGACTCCTGAATGTCTGACACACTGCACACTACGCTGTACATGGACATGACGGCAATACCACACCAACCAATGGGATCCCAGCCACAGTCACACACCAATGAAGAAGCCAAGGTCACCCACAAAGAACACACATAGACAACAACCAACATTGCAGCCCGGACCCTGAGGAGTGCCAGCAGTCACACACACAACGTGTCACAATCACTGAAAGATAACACAAACTGGAAATCACATGACAGGTGCAAACAACAAGTGCCAAGGGGAAACCTGACTGTGACCCATCTGCGTCTGCACACAAACTCAGCCCTGACAGCAAACACACCTATGGGTGACACCCTGATGACCAGTAATGTGCCATGCACCCACATCACAGAGAACCCAGGGAGAAGACTTTGGGGGAACATAGGTCAACTCAGCAAGCATCACAAACAGGTACAACACTAGGGATCACAGCATGCACAGCTAAACGGAAGTGAACACACAGACATGCTCATACAACACACACCTTGGGCGCAGGCAATGTCACAGGAGTACACACTGCCATGAGGGGACTCCACTCCTGTGTGAGGAAAGCTGTGCCATATGTTGCCTCAGTAGGGCCCCATCATGTCAGCTGAGCACTTGGTCACACAATCAACAATTAGCACCAAATGAAGGCTCCTGTCACATCAGCCTGGTCATGGAAGTGCCAACGAAATCATCAGCACAGATCCAACACACTTGTATAGCAATGTTGCACTGACAACACAGATGAGTCCTTCCCCATTGATGCCCAAACCTGCATGTCCAGTGGAGATGGCCACACGGTCAGGGAAGTAGACGAATTGAACAATGGCAGGCACAACAGATGTGCAGGGGTGGAAGCCACAGATGTGAAATTGCTAATGTAAGTAGGAAATCCCATTGCCAAATACTGAACACATGACACCCTCAGATGCTGCTATGGATGACATGGATACACCACAGGATAGGACACATTCCCCCTGGACCACATGGGTTCCTGCACAGTAACACTTCATTATCATGAGACCAAATATCACCATCACTGCAGCAAGGGCATGGTTAGCATCATCAACAACATGTACATCAGAAGCATAAGCACTAGAGAACAGAAAGTTGCTTTATTCAGCATATGTGTGTTTAAAAGTGAAAGTCCAGAAAAAACACAAAGGCCAATGGCCAGTCCATTGTCAAAGTCCAAACAGGGTGACAGTGGCAGATGTCACCCTACGCATGCCTGCACTGCACAAAACCAGGGACAATCCACTAGGAGGGGCAACCGGGGGGCAGGCCAGGCACCGCAGGGACAGGATCAGGGCTCACCAGGAGGAGGCAGGGAAGGGGTGGTGGGTGCTGGAGAGCCACTGACAACTGCAGTGGAGGTGTCTGACATGGTGTGTGCCGGCACAACTGGGGGGCATGACTCAGATGTTGTGGGTGCCGGCACGACTGCAGTGGACCCTGCAGATGGAGTGGACAGGTCCGCCACTGCAGTGCCCAAGTCAGACAGGGTGGTAGTGGACTCCACTGCAGTGCCTACCACCAGGGGAGGAGAATGGGGAACAGGCAAGGTGGGCTGGACAGAGGGGGAGGACACCCTCACCACATCAGTGGCACAGACAAGCGCAGCGAGGGGTGTGGTGCCGGGAGAGCAAGTGGCAGGGGAGAAGGCCGGATCCTCTTGGGGATGGTATATCTGTGGGTGGGGGAACCTGGGGCAGGGTGTGGTGGGGGCACCTGTGGAGTGGGGGCCTGAGGGATGGAGGAAGGAGACCTGGTGCCTGAGCTGCAGGGCGGCGGCGGGGTCTTGCTCTTACGACTCCGGGGGACTTGCGGGTGGGGGCCTCAGTCTGTCTGCGCCTGGGGGAGGGTGTCCGGGGGCGAGGGGCACTCTGCTCCGTGTGGGTGGGCTTCCTCTTCCCCCTGAATGCTGTATCAGCTGGATCGGAGGGGAAGAGGCCGAGGTCACTGAGGAAGAGCCGCTGGGTCTTTGGGGTTGCAGGTGAGGCAAGGGAGGGTGCTTTGGAGGGAGAGGCAACTGAGGACTGCGCAGTGCTCGTGGATGCGTGTGTGTGTTCCAGGGCCCCATCCCCTGTGAGTCTGGTTTCAGTCCCCTGACTGTGCGTGCGTGTGCGTTTTGTTTGTGGCGTGTGTGTCTGTGTGCTGGACGTGTGTGTGCTGGTGTGTGCCTGTGCCGGTGTGTGTGTGCTTGGGACGGGTAAGGTGCTGGGGAGTGTGGATGGAGCAGAGGCAGGAGGGGTGAGGGACTGTCTGAGGAGGGACACTGCTGCCGTCAGGGAGGAGTCCATGGACCTATTGCCCCTCTGTAGGTCAGACATGCCCGATGAGATGCCCTCCATGAACGACACCAGCTGAGTCAACAGAGCGGTGTGCGCATGGAGGACACTCAGCATGGCTGTCTGCCCTACATGGAGCTGGCGAAGGAGGTACACAGACTCCTCACTCAGGGCAGCAGGGGACACAGGGGCAGGGGTGCGGTGCCTGGCCCAAAGGAGACACGCTCCCGAACATGGGAGCCTCCACGGACCTGGGGAATGGGAGCCGATGGGAGGGCGGTGGTGGTGCTGGTGGTGGCGGGGACAGCAACACTAGCTGGGGTGTGGTGGCTGCTGACACCCGCCTCCATAAGGGAGTCATCCTCCGAGCCGCTGTGGTCCTCAGCTGAGGTGGATGCTGCTGAGGACTCCTCGGTGTGGCTCCCCTCGCCCTCCGTGCCACTGGGTCCCTCCGACCACTCCTCGGCTGCTGACCCAGTCTGGCTCTCCGGCTCCTCCTGGTCCGTGGAGCTGTCCCCTTCCGTGGCCGTGGATGTATCTGCAAACAATGGGGAAACAGACAGACATCAGTCACCTGCACCAAACGCACACACCACTGTGAGCACAGCACATTACAGAGCAAGCCCTGGCATCATTAGTTGAACATTGCTAAAAGTGCCCTAACTGAACAGGAGAAGCCAATTGTCAGTCTGATGCCAACCATGGCACTCACATCCCACATGGCCTTGCACCCATCTGTCTGGTGTCTGTTGGATAGCAACACCCCAGTGTGGACACATGCACCACCTACACAGTAGTTGGACAGTGCAGAGGACACGGTGTAGCATGTGGACATGCACACATCACAACTCTTGCCACTGAGTCAGTACAGGTTTCCGGATGAAAGGGATGCCCAGAGTCAAATAGGAAATGCATGTGATGCATACCAGCGACAGACACCATGATGCACCCATGTCCTGATAGCCATCGCCACAATGGTGTGCATGTAGCACATGTCACTCCCCTGCAGGATCACCAATAAGTAGACACATGCCATGGCGGAGGCATGACTGCTAAGTCATACATCACTGTCTCAGTGATGTATGACTTGGCAGCCAGACAACAACACTCTGCACTGTGTCACAATAGTAGGTCATGGGGAATGCAAGTCCTGGAGCTGCACAAGTGCACATGTACATCCCCCACACAACACATCATCTTAACCCTCATCTGTCCAGGTCATACCGATTGGACATATGGGAGACCTGTGACACTACCCTCTGAACCTGAGCCCCTCACAATCTGCTGTGAATGGGAAACAGCTGCCTGAACTTCACATTCGCATACCCCAGTCTGCACGGGCAGCTGATCAAACACCTATGTGACACACAAGTATCGTCTCCTATGGTCACATCTCCAGTGGCATGCTGAGCCCCTACCGAGAAACACCCCAGCAGTCCTGGCAACAAATCCACAGCACACTGACACAGAGGCAGACACCTGAGGGGTCAAATCACTGCGCACAATGTGTCAGCTGATACACGGGAGTGGGAGTACAGGTGTATTGGATGGGCTGGAGTAGGCATGACTGTCCTGCCCCACATGAATGAGGGATGAGCCCTGGACAGTGGATAGCTGGCTATGTATGTGTGACACACGTAATCTGCACACTCCTGGGGCCCAAACATTGTTCCCACCCGCTGCATGGGTGTGTGCCAGATACCCCAGGCACATGTGGTGGCTCAGCTCAGCAAGTGGACCGCATATCAAAGCAACACGCAGATTACATGTCCGAACACAGGCGTTGTGTGAACAATGGACCCACCCATGATGCCCACAACAGAGTTAGGGAAACAGATGCTGTCCCCCACCTTGAGTGAAGCAAACTGCAAGGACACAGTCCCAAGTGACACAATTCCCTGAATGTAAGGGCCACACCTGGGTATCAGATGAGGAGTGGGCAGTGCACAATAGAGGGACATGGCTCCTGGACAACATGACTGCTGTACTGTGGCAGTTTAACCAGGCCAGAGGAGGGCACATAGCATGTAATACAGAGTTCACAGTGCAGTCTTTGACTCACCCCCTCCTTGCTGCTGTCTGGCCTTCAGCTGCCCATCCAGGTCTGGAAACACCACCGCCAGGATCTGGAGCATGTGGGTGGTCAGGGTCCGTGTTCCGCCCCTCCTGCGAGGAGGCGACAGCTTCAGCTGGACCCGTGCAATCCTCCGGGTCCAGCCCCGAAGGTCCTGCCACCTCTTCTGGCAGTTGCGGATCCGGCGCTTGTAGACCCCCACGGACCGGACAGCCCGGACGATGTCCTTCCAGATCTCCTGCTTCCGATGGGCATTAACCTGTCAGGATGACAAAGTGAAAAGGCCATTACTACACATGCAACATATCCGTGCATGACACAGTTGTATATACATGTCTCAATCACAGGGGCACATGATGTACACAGGCAGTGCAACGCTGCCCATGGACAGTTTGCCAGAAGTCACTACATGGTATCATTGCATGGGAAGTAAAACCTTGTTCAAATGCACTGTCACTGCACCATACCTGTCCAGTGCATGTCACTACACACTATGGGGGGTGACAACTACTCAGTGAGCCTGCTAGCCAGTGGCGTGCAGACTTTCAGCCTTGCTAGTCAGACAAAATGCACATTCAGAAAGGCAGTGCACAGAACACTCACCTGCTCCCCTGGTGTCCCATACAGCTTGCTGTACTGTGGAAGTAGGCTGTCCAGCAGGGCCTGGTTCTCCTCAAGGCTGAAGGCTGGGGCTCTCTCCACAGTACGTGCCATTGCAGGGTCCAGAGGGGGCAGAGACAGCAGCAGTGCAGTGGCAGATGTCGTCCTGGAGCATGTAGTGCAGGCAAGTGAGCTCTCAGGGGAACAGCCAGCAATATATATGTGCTGGAGAGGCAGATACTGTCCCATGTGTCCAAAGTGATAGGTCCAAGTCGTTTGCATCTTCTGAATCTGGCCAATCCATGGAATAGCAGCACCAATACACGCCCACAGCATCCTTCAAATCTTCAACTTCATGACATACATGATTTTGCAACATTGTTGTGGGTGACCAACTGAATTTCCAGCAACCGACTCGTTCGAATTTCGAAAACGCGTCCGTTGCCAGGCTAGGCCATTGTCAATGGGTGCGCACCGATCGGTCCATTGCTGTTCAACGCGTACAGGGGTACAACGCGTACCCGCACACATTGAATGCAATGGGCCGGCCGGGGGCACCGATCGGTCCATTGCTGTTCAACGCGTACAGGGGTACAACGCGTACCCGCACACATTGAATGCAATGGGCCGGCCGGGTGCACCGATCGGTCCATTGCGGTACAACGCGTACAGGGGTACAACGCGTACCCGCACACATTGAATGCAATGGGCCGGCCGGGTGCACCGATCGGTCCATTGCTGTTCAACGCGTACAGGGGTACAACGCGTACCCGCACACATTGAATGCAATGGGCCGGCCGGGGGCACCGATCGGTCCATTGCTGTTCAACGCGTACAGGGGTACAACGCGTACCCGCACACATTGAATGCAATGGGCCGGCCGGGGCACCGATCGGTCCATTGCGGTACAACGCATACAGGGTACAACGCGTACCCGCACACATTGAATGCAATGGGTCGGCCAGGTGCACCGATCGGTCCATTGCTGTTCAACGCGTACAGGGGTACAACGCGTACCCGCACACATTGAATGCAATGGGCCGGCCGGGGGCACCGATCGGTCCATTGCTGTTCAACGCGTACAGGGGTACAACGCGTACCCGCACACATTGAATGCAATGGGCCGGCCGGGGGCACCGATCGGTCCATTGCTGTTCAACGCGTACAGGGATACAACGCGTACCCGCACACATTGAATGCAATGGGCCGGCCGGGTGCACCGATCGGTCCATTGCTGTTAAACGCGTACAGGGGTACAACGCGTACCCGCACACATTGAATGCAATGGGCCGGCCGGGTGCACCGATCGGTCCATTGCTGTTCAACGCATCCCTGTACAAGTGACTGGCATATGTCACCATGCCTGTCTCAGATGAACATATGCCAGCCACAGATAGCTCCCAGGGAGTGAGGGGCACACCTACAACACGACAGCCTGTCCAAACTGTATCATAAGGCATGTAAGGCTGCATTTCCTATTGTGTGTATGTTGGTGTACATGTTGTCCTGTGGGTGTCACCTGGGGGCAGCCACCCCCAGGCTGTGCACGTGTTCATGGGGACAGGATCCTGGGTGTTACGTGTACATGACCACTGTGATGTGCAACTGTTCATATCTGTGCATGTGCCATGGTCACATTTCACGGTGGTGTATGTGTATGTCATGTCACATACCCCGTGAGTCCCATGTGGGACGGTATGTTTGAGCCAGGGTGTCCCAGTGGCACAATAGTGATGGTCCTCCACAGTCTGTGTGCATGTAGTGTTTACAATGTCTCTGATTTCATGTGCACAATGGGAGACAGTCTCCACATCCACGTTGTGTGTGCATGGACTTTGATGTTGTGCGTGTGTGTGTCACAGACGTCCATGTCTGTCCTGCAGTGGCAAGTGGGACCACTACCTGTGGGGGTCATGGTTGTTTTGCTGTGGTGTATACATGATACTCCATGTAATGCCAGTGTCCATGTGGCAATACAGGGTCCCTGGGAATGTACCTGTCGTTGAGCTGTGATGCCTGGGGCACATCTGTCCTCACATGTCACTGTGGGGGGTGATTGTGACACGGCAGCAGGAGATGGGAACTGTGACACGGCCTCATGATATCCAATGGGCCAACCTGGGACTTATTGATGCCACTTGTTGAACCGTGATGACAGATGTTGGCCATGTATGTACCATACATGTCCTTACGGAACTGCACACTTCATGTAGTTGTGCCTCATAATGATGTATGTTGTGATATTGAGTGTGTTCAATGCCGCATATGTGGGGTGACTGACAATCTTGCTTTCTTCTCCTCTGCACTGCAGGGCTCCTGCTGTCCATAGACCATTCCCAGACCTGGCAACGATGGTGGAACGGGACAGCATCCGACGGTACCGCTTCACCAGGCAGCTGATTGAGGATTTGGCAGTGCAGTTGGCCCCACATTTGCAGCCTGGCCGGCCGTATCCTACAGCGCTGACCCCCAAGGTGAAGGTGATGGCAGCCCTACACTTCTTTGCCACCGGTACCTTCCAACATACTGTGGCGACTGCTGGTGGGATGTCACAGACCATGTTGAGCCGTGTGCTCCGCGATGTTTTGGAGGCAATGTTGCTATTCCTGAACCGGTACATCTATTTCCCTAGACTGCAACGACTCACTGACGTGAAGAGTGACTTCTATGCCCTGGGGAGGATGCCGCATGTCATTGGCTCCATTGATGGGACACATGTGGCTTTGGTACCACCACAGGCCCAGGAGCAGGCCTACCGTAACCGCAAGCACTACCACTCGGTCAATGCACTGGTGGTGTGTCTTGCAGATATGACCATCACACACGTGTGTGCCCGTTTCCCTGGTTCAGCACACGATGCCTTTGTGATGAGGAGTAGTCGCATCCCCAGGATGATGGCACAGATGCAGAACCAGCGTGCCTGGCTTGTCGGTGTGTACTGACTTTGTGCCATTGTGTGTGATCTGATCTGTAGTATTCCGCCCACTTTTCCAAGTCAGCTAATGTGCACTTGTCTGTCCGTAGGTGACTCGGGATACCCCAACATGCCGTGGTTGCTGACACCCCTCAGGAACCCTGTGACACCAGCCCAGATGCGCTACAATGAGGCACATGGTCGGACCAGGAGAGTGATTGAGCGGACATTTGGTCTCCTGAAGAGCCGCTTCCGCTGCCTGGACAAGACAGGAGGGTCCCTCCCATATGCCCCAGCGAAGGTGTGCAAGATTATCATCGTCTGCTGCATGCTCCACAACCTGGCAGTGCGGAAGGAGTTGCCTCTCATCCAGGATGACAATGACCAACATCCGCCACCTGTGGAGGATCCTGGCCTGGACCACGATGCCAGTGATGATGATGATGATGAGGGTGATGTCCGCACACAGCTCATCACCAACTTCTTTAGCTGAATGTGAGTATCCTGAGGTGTCATGTCAATGATGTGAGTTGGCATGATATGTGTAGGTGGTGCTCTGGTGCTGTTGGAGTGTGTCCATGGGCTACTTGACTGGATGTGTGTAGCGATGTGTGCTTACAGGTGGTCTGTACTCCCCAACAGTGTTGACATGCTAACTTGGTTCTGGGTGGGTATCTTGTAACATGTATTGTGCATGAGTTTTGCTGTTCTGTCCTGTTCTCCATTGCTTTTGACTGTGTGTCATTTCTGTCCTTCACAGGGTACTTTCAGATTCGTTTGGTCAACTGTGTCCACCGACGACGTGATTGTACTTCCAGGGTGGTAGCTGTTGTGTCCCTACAGGTGATGTGCGCCACACCCATGGACTTCCTTCCTTCTACAGTTGTTGACTGTGTGCCCGCTGCCAGGTGGGATTACCTTGCATCTGTAGTGGTTACGACATGTTGCAACTGTGTAATAAACCTGTGCTTCACTTTGTGATGTGCGTTGTCTGTGGTCACACATTTGACTGCCATTTGCTTACTGCACCTGTGGGCTACTTGACTACAACTGGGAATAGGTGTGGTGTCTGTGCATTGCACCGTCTTCCCTGGCAACATCAGTGTAGGCAATGAGTCAGATGGCCTAGGTGTGTATGTGTTGTGTAGCCCTGGTGGTGTGTCTCCCTCATATGTGTCACGTTGCCTTTACTCACATGCCTGTGTTGTACTTGCTGTTGCAGTTCGCATACACAGTGTAATTTTGCAGTTCATCATCCCCATGACAGCACCCACGTTGGAATCACAACAGAGGCAAGTATGGTGTATTAGTGTGTTTATTGTGATACATTTGTGTGAATAGTGCATAGGATGGTTAGTGCTGTACATATATATTGCAATCAGAAGTTCCTAGGTGAATTGAAAGTCCTGGTAGACAAAATCCCCAGTATCGGGGCCACAGTTGTCTGAGACATTGGTCCAACTTGTACTCCCCATGTCATGTGTGGGAGTTGTGTTGCCGTCAACAGGGTGAACAGTTTGTGCACAAAGGTGAACATCCAGAACAGGTTCAGGCTTCCTGGGGGTTGCACTTGGCCATCGGCCTCTCACTTGCCCCTCCTCGGACGACCCCTCTTCTTTGGGGGGCCCCTCAAGTACAGGCTGCTGCGGTGCAGGGGACTCTCCGCCAGAGTCATCCTCCCTCCCTGTGGCAGTTGCAGTTTGTTCAGCACCAGATGTTGTTGGCACACAGGGAGGTGTGGACTGGTTGCTGTTCATCTGGCGGAGGCATTGTAATATGTCCCTGTGCACCGCCGTCATCTCTTGCAGTGCGTCCCACTTGGACTCCACGCGGGACATGTGTGAGTCCAAGCGGGCATGATGGGCAGCCTGCTGCTGTTTCATGTCTCTGAGGAGCCCCACTACCTGGCTGAGATCTCCGGTGCTGGACTGGTACGCATCGGCTATGCGTACCAGTTGTGGGTCATCATGCACACCAGCAACCTCTGCAAGCAGCGACCTCTGTCTCCCACCCCTCCCACCACCCCTGCCGACATGTGCAGTGCGTGCAGTGGCACGCACAGATGACCCTGGTCCCCCTTGGGGGTTGGTGGTGGTGGTGGTGTCCATGGCCCCACGTTGGTCCAGGGTCCCTGTGCTGGTGGTGCTCCTTGTTCTGTCCATGTCGGCAGGGATGGTATTTGTGGTGACAGTCGTTGGAGGGGTGGGTGCAGGGGGTGCAGCTGGTGGTCCTGCTGGTGCTGCAGCTGGTGGTCCTGCTGGTGCTGCATGTTGACTTGCACCGGATGTGCCAGGTTGGTCTTCTTCGTCCGAGGAGGGCAGAGGCTGTACGACACCAGTGAGCTCCGTATCCTCTTGAGCCTGGGACTGGGACTCCTCAGCGTCTGCTGCTGTGTCCCCATCATCACCTGTTTTTGGGAGACACACACAATGTATGTTATGTTTCTGCAGGCATCAATGGTTGACACACCTGACAGTTGTGACTGTGCCTCTGGGTGCGGGCCTGTACATTGCATTGTCCTAAGTTGTCACAGTCAGGGGTTGATATTGGTGTAGCACATTGTCCTGCATTATTTGGGCATTTCTATGTATTTGTTGGGGTGTGAACATGGTCTGCATTGGTTGTATTTGGTTGACAGCCGGCCCTCCTTCCCACCCAGCCAGTCAGTTATCCCACCATGGACTGTGCTTGCATTGCAGGGAGTGAAAGTTGTCTTTCAGGATGTCAGTCAGTGGTGTCCTGCTGTTGGTTGTTGCACAGTTGCCAGCAGGGCCTTGTGCTCCCCACAGCAGTAGCCAGTGTCAGCCATCTTGTCAGTTGTTTTCCACTCCCTGTGATGTGAGCATGGTTCAGGGTGGTGTTGATGGGACAGTTGTGAGGCTGAGCAATATCTGTGCCTACTACTCCCATCATGCTATTGCCTCCACCCCCCTTCCCAGCATGCCCATGCTTCCTTCCTTTTGACTCTGCTTCCCTGTGGGGTGGGCTGCCTGTGCTGACAGGATGGCTGGGAGTGTTGTCCTGGCAGTTGTTTGGCTAAAAGTCCCAAGAGTGTCCCTGTGCTTCACACAACATAACCCAGGGTGGTGGTTCTTTGTGGGATCTTGAGTTAGGATGTGAGGCATTGCATTCTCCCAGGTGGGTTATGTGGAGTATGTGTTGAGGGGGTGTGTGAGGGGAGGTGCTTGTGACTATGGTCAGTGCTGCAAGTCCTCCTTCCCACCCAGCCAGATATCCCACCATGGAACGTGCTTGCATTGCAGAGAGTGCAAGTTGGCTTTCAGGATGTCAGGCAGTGGTGTTGTGCTGTTTGTTGGTGCACAGTTCCCAGCAGGGCCTTGTGCTCCCCACAGCAGTAGCCAGTGTCAGCCATCTTGTCAGTCCTTATCCACTCCCTGTGATGTGAGCATGGTTCAGGGTGGTGTTGATGGGACAGTTGTGGGGGTGAGCTATGTCTGTGACTATGACTCCCATCATGCTATTGCCTCCACCCCACTTCCCAGCATTCCCATACTTACTTGCTTTTGTGGGGAGTTCAGTGTGTGTGGGTGTGAGAGCAATGGCAAGATGGCTGACAGTGGTGTCCTGCTGTTGGTTGGTGTGCAGTTCCCAGCATGCCCTTGTGCTCCCCACGACAGCAGCAACAGTGTCAGACATCTTTGATCGGGCCTTATCCACTCTCTGTGGGATGTGGCATGCGTGCAGTGTGATGCTTGCTGGGCCATGTGGTGGGGGATGTAGCTATGTCTGTGCCTACGACTCCCATCATGCTATTGCCTCCACCCCCTTCCCAGCATGCCCATGCTTCCTTCCTTTTGACTCTGCTTCCCTGTGGGGTGGGCTGCCTGTGCTGACAGGATGGCTGGGAGTGTTGTCCTGGCAGTTGTTTGGCTAAAAGTCCCAAGAGTGTCCCTGTGCTTCACACAACATAACCCAGGGTGGAGGTTCTTTGTGGGATCTTGAGTTAGGATGTGAGGCATTGCATTCTCCCAGGTGGGTTATGTGGAGTATGTGTTGAGGGGGTGTGTGAGGGGAGGTGCTTGTGACTATGGTCAGTGCTGCAAGTCCTCCTTCCCACCCAGCCAGATATCCCACCATGGAACGTGCTTGCATTGCAGAGAGTGCAAGTTGGCTTTCAGGATGTCAGGCAGTGGTGTTGTGCTGTTTGTTGGTGCACAGTTCCCAGCAGGGCCTTGTGCTCCCCACAGCAGTAGCCAGTGTCAGCCATCTTGTCAGTCCTTATCCACTCCCTGTGATGTGAGCATGGTTCAGGGTGGTGTTGATGGGACAGTTGTGAGGCTGAGCAATATCTGTGCCTACTACTCCCATCATGCTATTGCCTCCACCCCCTTCCCAGCATGCCCATGCTTCCTTCCTTTTGACTCTGCTTCTCTGTGGGGTGGGCTGCCTGGGCTGACAGGATGGCTGGGAGTGTTGTCCTGGCAGTTGTTTGGCTAAAAGTCCCAGGAGTGTCCCTGTGCTTCACACAACATAACCCAGGGTGGTGGTTCTTTGTGGGATCTTGAGTTAGGATGTGAGGCATTGCATTCTCCCAGGTGGGTTATGTGGAGTATGTGTTGAGGGGGTGTGTGAGGAGAGGTGCTTGTGACTATGGTCAGTGCTGCAAGTCCTTCTTCCCACCCAGCCAGATATCCCACCATGGAACGTGCTTGCATTGCAGAGAGTGCAAGTTGGCTTTCAGGATGTCAGGCAGTGGTGTTGTGCTGTTTGTTGGTGCACAGTTCCCAGCAGGGCCTTGTGCTCCCCACAGCAGTAGCCAGTGTCAGCCATCTTGTCAGTCCTTATCCACTCCCTGTGATGTGAGCATGGTTCAGGGTGGTGTTGATGGGACAGTTGTGAGGCTGAGCGATATCTGTGCCTACTACTCCCATCATGCTATTGCACTCCACCCCCTTCCCAGCATGCCCATGCTTCCTTCCTTTTGACTCTGCTTCCCTGTGGGGTGGGCTGCCTGTGCTGACAGGATGGCTGGGAGTGTTGTCCTGGCAGTTGTTTGGCTAAAAGTCCAAAGAGTGTCCCTGTGCTTCACACAACATTACCCAGGGTGGAGGTTCTTTGTGGGATCTTGAGTTAGGATGTGAGGCATTGCATTCTCCCAGGTGGGTTCTGTGGAGTTTGTGTTGAGGGGGTGTGTGAGGGGAGGTGCTTGTGACTATGGTCAGTGCTGCGAGTCCTCCTTCCCACCCAGCCAGATATCCCACCATGGAACGTGCTTCCATTGCAGGGAGTGGAAGTTGTCTCTCAGGATGTCAGTCAGTGGTGTCCTGCTGTTGGTTGTTGCACAGTTGCCAGCAGGGCCTTGTGCTCCCCACAGCAGTAGCCAGTGTCAGCCATCTTGTGAGTCCTTTTCCACTCCCTGTGATGTGCGCATGGTTCATGGTGGTGTTGATGGGACAGTTGTGGGGGTGAGCAATATCTGTGACTACGACTCCCATGATGCTATTGGCTACACTGACTTGCCCAGCATACACAGAATTCCTTCCTTTCAGTGGTCTTCACTGTGTGTTGGTGTTGTAGTGGTGGCTACATGTCTGGATGTGTTTGTTAGTTCTATTTGTGCCACTGCCTAGCTGTAGTTGTAGTTGTGTTTGTACATGTGATGACATGGTTAAATGTAACTTTGAGATGGCATGTGTTGTGTTTATCTGACTGACATACACATTTTGGGATGATTCTGTTCTGGTTGCTGTGTAATTGCTATGAGTGCATGGTTTGACTCTCCCCTTGACAGTGATGTGTGTGTGTATTGTGGCAGAATATTGTGTACATTTGTTGTGTACTCACCAGGCTCTGGGATGTTCTCTAGTCTATAGACGCTCACTGGCGGAAGGATGGCCCGCACCTTCTCCTCCCAGGGCCTGAGGTATACTGGCTTGGCAGAAGGCCCACTGCCGGTGTATTGGCTCAGGAAGTAGTCCTTCTTGAGCAGCTCCCGTACCCTCCTGCGCACGTCATACCACCTGTTCTGGATGTCAGTCTTTGTGCGCAGACATGGTGATTGTGCGTTCACCCTGTTGATGATCCTCTCCCACATCTTGGTTTTCTGGGAGATGGGTGTCTGTTGGACCAGTGTGCCAAACAGCTGTGGCTCTACCCTGAGGATCTCGTCTACCAGGACTTCCAATTCACAATCTAGGAACTTGTGATTCTTCTTGGGGGGCATGGTGATGGGTGGTGATGGTGAGTGATGTGTGTGTTGGTGTGCAGGTGAGGGTGTGTGAGTGTGTGTTTTGCTGGGTGTATGTGAGGTAGCTATTTGTTGCTGTGCTGATGGTGTGTGGCTTGTGTGAGGGATGAGCTGTGGGTGTGTGGTTGCTGTCTGTTGAGTGCTGGCAGTAGAATAGCATTTGCAAAGGATCATGGTTGGGATTTGTGTCCTTTATATGGGTGGAGTTGTGGGTGTGTCTTTGTTCTCTGTCCCCACCCCCCCCAGTATTTATTGGCTTTGTAATTGCTTGTTTGGCCTTTTTTTGTGTATTTTTCCTCAGTACTTTCTGTGCATGTTGGAACCGTTCTTGTGACTGAGTCGGACCCTGCATTTGTCTCGTACGGTCTTCTCCATTTCGTTCACGCTGTGTTTGTGCAGTTTTCTATGCTGCGTACGCGTCGGTCGCGGTGTTTTGTGTTACTTCGGCTCGGTTTTGTATGCGTGTCGGTCGTACGGCTTGTCCTCCGTACGACTCGGTCGTGGTTTTCGCGCCTTGCATCGTACTTAGCGGTTTGGAGTTCGCGTGTACGTTTCGGTTGGATTTGTTCCGGGTGCGTGTCGGTCGGTTCGATTCGCGTGTTTTTCCGGCTGGATTGCTGTTTTCCGTGCGGCTCGGTCGTTCGGCTTGGGTTCAGTACGTGTCGGTCGGATTTTGCACGCCTTGCATCGTACTTGGCGTGTCGGGCGCCACAGGTACGTGTCGGTCGGAATTAATTCCGGCTCCGAGTCGGTCGGTGCTTTTTCCGGCCCGAATCGGAATCGACCCCTAAACATATATAATTTACTATTCCCACTACAAACTATGGGGGTCATTAGGATGGCGGACGGACTTGAGTCCGTCCGCCATCCTGCTGTAAACCGGGACCGTCCACCATGCATGCGGCGGTCCCGCACATCCGATCACGATGCGACTGCCACCATGGCGGTCGGATCTTGATCATTAACATTGCGGCGGGTGCTGCTGAAAGCAGCACCCGCCACATATCAATATGTCATGTACTGCATTTCACAGCACTATGTGGCAGGCACCATGCGGTGCCTGCCACGTAGTGCTGTGAAACTGTAGAGAGTACCATGGGTACCCCCCAAGTGCACCCTCCCCTCCCCCCAACACAAGGGGGGCCCACAACGGTCCCCCTTCACTGATTCCCACCAGCCTTTCTATGGCGGCATCGCCGCATAGAAATGCTGGATCTAGCCAGCATCGTGATTTGGTGGACGGTGCCTGCTAGGCACCACCACCATTTCTGGCTATGGGGACCGTCCCCCAGGCAATCTGTAAGATTGCTTTTGGAGGACCCGTGGCGGATGGTCTTTGCGTCCACCATGGTCCGAGCGTGATTTCCTCCGCCATCGTAATGTGGCGGGGGAAAAGCGCTGTACGATTGCGGAAGGACCACCACCGCATGGCTGGTGGTGACGGGCCTTCCGCAATCGTAATCGGCCCCTATATTAGTTAAGGGAAGGTGCTGGACACTTAACATATATAATTTGCTATTCCCACTCCAAAGTACAAAAAGTCAGGGAAGGTGCTGGACACTAAACATATATAATTTACTATTCCCACTCCAAACTATATTAACTCAGGGAAGGTGCTGGACACTAAACATATATAATTTACTATTCCAACTCCAAACTATATTAACTCAGGGAAGGTGCTGGACACTAAACATTTTTAATTTACTTTTCCCACTCCAAACTATATTAACTCAGGGAAGGTGCTGGAGACTAAACATATACAATTTACTATTCCCACTCCAAACTAGAAAAAGTCAGGGAAGGTGCTGGACACTAAACATATATAATTTACTATTCCCACTACAAACTAGAAAAAGTCAGGGAAGGTGCTGGACACTAAACATATATAATTTACTATTCCCACTCCAAACTATATTAACTCAAAGAAAGTGCAAAACAATATAATATACTCATTAAATGTAATATTCCCCAAAAATTTACATAAACACATATAAAAGAATGCACATTATACATATATATTAACCTATCCCCAATTCTAAAAACATATCCAGAACAAAGGGGCCCATTATGATATCGGGCGGATCGCAACCGCCGGGCCGGCGGTGGCGATCCGCCCGCCAGATGCTTCTGTTTCACCCCCATCATATTAGTATGGCGGGGGGCACCGCGGCGGACGGTAAGACCGTCTGCCGCTTTTCCGCCGGTCGGATCCCCGGCCGGGCGGAAAAGGACCTCAATATGGTGACGGTGCCTTGCGGGCACCGCCATCCATTGAGGATGTGCAATTACAAAGGCCTTGCCATTGCGGCGATGCCGCAATGGAAAGGCATGCAGGAATTGCTTTGGGGGCCCGTTATGGGCCGCCGGGGGCGTGGGGGGCTGCACTTGGGTGGTACCTATGGTACCCCCCTTCATTGGCATACACAAGGTGGCAGGCACCGTGCGGTGCCTGTCACATCGTGCATGCCAATGCACAACATGCCTTTTTAACATTGTGGCGGGTGCTGCTTACAGCACCGCCCGCGACAATGTTAAATATGCGGAATGCGACCGCCAGGGTGGCGGTCGCATCCTAATAGGCACAGCGGGACCGCCGCACCTCTGGCGGTCAGTTCCGTGTACCGTTACGGTGGCGTGCGGACTTTGTCCGCCCGCCATCGTAATAAACCCCAAAGTTATGAGATTTTTTAAAGTATTTTTATACATTTTCTTGCATTTATAAATGACACAATAAAGAAATAATACACATTTTTTATTATAAAATAAAATATAATTAATAATTTTATCTAAAAATATTAAAGTTAGAAAAAAGTTAACTTTTCCATTTTATAACATTAACAATTTAAAACCCAAACATTAAACATCTTCAAAGTTTACAGTTTATAAATTTTTTGATTACAATATTGACTTACATTTTTTTTTACTACCAATTGTATTAAAAAAAGCACAATAATCCCATCTCAACACAAAACACCTCTAAATTAAATATTTATTTATTTTTTATAAATTTATATTTTTCACTACTGTAATACCATTTAAAAAAACAAATCATTGTACATTTTTTTCAAATTTTGTTTCAGCTTTTCACTTTTTCCAATTATTTTTTAAATTTAAACATTACTCCACAAAATTATCTGCAAAATCCACAAATTTTCACTATTAATAAAAAAGTTTTATTAAAATTTGTAAAAAAAAATGTTTTAATTTTTAAATGTTTAATTTTTTACTTAAAAACTACCCCCTCATCCCCTATAAACCCAACATCCCAATCCCAAAAACATTTTTTAATTTCTTTATTACTTAAAAAAATGTTTTGAAATAAAAATTTTTTAAAACACTCCCCACCCTTATCCCCTATAACCCGAACATCCCGCTCCTAAAATCCAATTATAAATTTATTTATTATAAAATACAATATTTTTTTTGAATTTTCATTTTTTTAAACACTCCCCACCCTTATACCCTATAACCCCAACATCCTGCTCCTAAAACAAAATAAAAAATTATTTAATAGAATAAAAAAAAAAAAAACATTCTTTTTAAACTCTCCCCACCCTTATCCCCTATAACCCCAACATCCCGCTCCTAAAACACAATTTTAAATTTCTTTAATATTAATTAAGAAATGTTTACATTAAAAAAATTGAAAACACTCCCCACCCTTTCCCCTATAAACCCAACATCACGCTCCTAAAACAATTTTTCAATAAAACATATCCAATTTATTAAAAATGATTAATACATTTGCAAATATATTATAATAAAAATTTCACTACATTTACAAAATCAATATTTTTAAATAACGATATTTTCAAAATCTATATTTTTAACAACGATATTTTATTCAACACACTAAATCAATATTCTTGACATCGATATTAAAAACAACGATATTTTTGACTTTCATCATTTAAAACTCGATAATATAGCACAACGATATTTAAAACTCGATATTACGTCTACTTGCCATTAGCAAGATGGAGAGGATCTACCAGCATTTTAACACTGATGTTTCTGCAGTGAGGCTTGATGGCATTACGGGTATCTCTCCGCGTCTGCTCACCTCAATTCCCCTTTGAGTCTGCCTGAGTTGTGGACACTATGGGGCCGATTCCGATTCGGGTCGGAAATCTCTCCGACCGAGCCGGACTCGGAGACATTTCCGACCGAATCGGACTCTGGCAGCCCGACCGAACGAGTACGATGCGCACGTATGCCATCGGACTCGAGTCGGTCGGACTCCCATTGAAGTCAATGGGAGCCTGTCGTACAACACGTACGCGGGCTCCCATTCACTCAATGGGTGCGAGGCGGTCAAGGGCGCCCCCTACAGCGGGTACGCATCAAAGCAACTCGCGCCGTACACGCACAGGTAGGGGGGACCCATGTGTCCCCCCTGTGTGCGACTCGCACGGCTACGCGTACAGGGGGGTCCGACACGGACCCCCAAAGTACGTCTCCGACTGCTCTTTGGAGCCGGAGTGCGCGTATCGGTCGGACTGCTCGCGGCGCGCATCGTACTCACCCGGCCGGGGAACGTCTCCATTGCGCGGTGCGAGTTGAGTCCGAGCAAGTCGGTCGGTGCGGTTCGACCCGGGAACGAGTCAGTCGGAGCGGTCGGGACGCCCGGACGAGTCGGTCAGCGAAATCGCATCGTACTCGCTCGCCCGGACGCGCGTACGAATCAGTCAGGAAATAGGGCTCCGAATCGGATCCGGTTAAGCCGAATCCGATTCGGAGCCCTACCAGCCGAGATCGGAATCGGCCCCTATGTAGTCTGGTTAAGTCGGGTTCACCTGCTGACCCATTTAAACCTGACTTGTTTCTTAAACTTGAGGATTTCCTCCTCCCACCCTGTTTAGAACTGGTCAATCTCTCTCTCTCTCTTCTCTCTCTGTGCCTGGGCCTTGGAAACATGCCAAAGTGATCTCCCTTTTAAAGAAGCCATCTCTGGAGGCCTCCAAGCCTGAAACGTTTGGCCCTATCTCTCTCTTGTCTTTTCTTGCTAAGGTAATAGAGAGACATGTCAATGCTTTTCTCACTCAGTTTCTGGAAGATAACTAGATTCTGGACATTTCTCAAAATGGCTTCAGACCAGCACATAGTATGAAGTCTCCACTTCTTGCGGTTACAGAGCAACTCCATTGCACTTTGGATGAAGGCAGATCTTCAGCCTTGATTTTGCTTGATTTAAGCACCGCATTCGATATGGTGTCCCACAGGATCTTGCTTCAATTCTTACAGAACATTGGTATAGGTGGGTCTGCATTGTCCTATTTTGACTCGTTTTATCCGAGCAAACTTTTCAGGTTATTTTCCCTCCCTATAGATCCCTACCTCATGCTCTGCATCATGATGTTCCCCAGGGCTCTTCCTTGAGCCCTACTCTGTTTAATTTTTACATTCAACCCCTGGCTCAGGTCGTCAAAACCTTGGGGTTTATGCTGGTGTCGTATGCAAACGACACTCAGCTCGTGCTTTCCTTCTCATATAATCATTTGTTAGACGTGGACAACTTTCAGACGGGAATATCGACTGTCGCAGAGTGGATCAATGCTAATTGCTTACACTTGAATACGAGAAAAACACAAATCATCCTTTTAGAAAAAGACACCCACTGGGATGACCATTAGAGGCCTCACTCTCTAGGACCCCTCCCCTTCCAAAGACCACCACAAAAAATCTAGGAGTTTGGGTGGATAGCACTCTATCATTTAAAGCACAGACAAAATCAGTAGCAGGCACATGTTTTGGGCTCATGAGAGGGCTTAAATCTATCCTGGGTTAATTTTACCCGGACAGTCGTCAAACTATTATTATTCCCAGTTGGATTACTGCAACATTCTGTACCTGGGAGTCAATAAATCAGTAACTAGAAGACTCCTGCTGGCACAGAATGCTGCGGCCTGATTACTGTTCTCTCTCCCAAAATTTTGATTGGCTTGTGATCTTCCCCACAATTTGCATTGGCTCCCAGAGGATAGGCGGATTCATTTCAAGATCTTGTGTATTACCTATAAGATCTTGCCCCTAACCTGTCCATATTGAACATCACATCCCTTGCATTTGGCCAATCTTAATCTGGCCACTATCCCACGGGTCAAGAGAGTAAGAGCAGGAGGCTGCTCCTTCCATGCTAAGGCCCCAGCTCTCTGTCAGGTCCATTCAGAACCAATTGTACTTCAGAAAAACATTGAAGACCTGATTCTTCTCTGCTTAGGGTTTTTTTTTTATTTGGCCTTCGTCATTTCTCTGCAGTTTGTTTTTTTCATTGGACTAGCGCAGGGAATCCCTGCGGCTGGAGCAGCTACACACTCTAGAAATTTGATAACATAACATATAACATAACTCCAGATTTATGGAGCCACTCAAGGCCATGCAAAGTGGTCATGTGTGGCTTCATAAATCTCACGTAAGGTTTGCGTTGTGCATGTACCACGTTGTGTAGTTTAAATGGAATGCAAACCGGGTCACACATTTTCCCCATTGTGTCTCAAGTGAATGGATCAGGAAGCACTTAGATAGCAGGATGGAGATGTATGTTGCATCAACATATAGAAACCGTGATTTACTTTCCTTCATTTACTTTGTGGTTGTACACACACTTCAGCCTGAAGCTCGTTGCTCCATTCCTTTACTTTATTTTTCACATGTTCTTAAAAGAAAACACTGTTTTTGTTAGATTGCATGCCAATTGTAAACTACAATCCAAAACAATATATGTTAAGAAATATAATATATGATGTAAAAATATTGTGTATATATATATATATATGTATATTTATATATATATATTACCTACTAGCGGTCGCCAGTAGGTAGTTATAGTTAGGACCTTGTTTCTATTCAAAAAGTGTTTTTTCTTTTGCCAATATCTTTGGCGCCATTTGACGAATCTTCGTGAAACTAATGACCAGCTCAGGTCAGCTCCTGTCTTGAAAGTTTGGAGGTGATTCGTCAAGCGGGGGCCGAGAAAAAAGGGGGGTCCCAAAACGCGTTTTCCCAATGTTAATTTCCATAGAAAATTTTGGAACAGGCTACAGCCCGAACTGCTGAACAGAATTACACCAAATTTGGCAAAAAGTTAGCTCTTGGTTCAGAAAGCGCCCTTTTTTTAAATGGTGTAAATCCGTTCAGTAGTTGCTGACAAATTAAAAAAAAAAAACCATATATCTGAGCACCGAGGAGGAGCCGCAAATCCTCCCGAGCACGAGCTTCATTCTGATTGGCTGCCAACTCTCCAAACCAGGAAGTGTTGGCAGCCATCTTGTGACTCGGGACTGGGTAACCGAGTCACAAGAAAAAGGTAAAAAAAAAGATCAATAACAAGAAAAGGGGGCAGGGTAGAAACACCCTAACCCCCTAGGCCTGCTCAGGGGGTCCCACAAGGACCCCGAGGGCCAAAAAAAGCATTTTTTTTTTTTTAAACGGCCAAATTCGCACTGGGTGCGTGAATCCGGCTGAAAAAATTAAAAGCCCCCGGGTGGGCCAGGTCCCCGGGGCAATGCGCAATTAATTAGCAGGGGCCTGTGGGGCCTCTGCAGCCCCAGGGACCGCCACCTCCCCGTGGCTTAGATTATTATATGCGGGGGCACCTGGCCCCCCCACAGCCCCGGGGACTGCCACCTCCCCAGGACTTTTTTTAAACTGCGTGGAGGGGCTCCTTCCCCCCCCCACGCTGCCCCGGGGACCACCACCTCCCCGGGGTATTCTTATTTTAAGGTGGGGGGCCTCGCGGGCCCCCCCAATCCCCGGGGACCACCACCTTCCCCGGGGCTATTATTAATTTTGAGCGGGGGGACATTTCCGTTTGCTATGGCAGGGCGAGAGCACGGCTCCCGCCCTGTCATAGCAAACTTCTGCTTTGCTTCTTGGAAGCGAGAGCAGGAAGCCTGCTCTCGCTTCCAAGAAGCAAAGCAGAATTGTTTTTGGGCAAGGGGAGCTGCATGTTAATAGCTCCCCTTGCCCAAAAGCAATGCCGGCTCCCGCAAGAGGCGGTGAGCCGGTGGGGACCGTGGGGGCATTGGGGCTCCCCCACGGTCCCCAACTTGAGGGCCGGCCCTGGGGGATGGGGTCTTGGGGCCAGAAGTGGGCCAGGGAAGGGGGGCCATGTGGCCCCCCACCCATTAATAATTTTAAATAAACAGGCCAGGGCCCGGGGGATGTGGTTCCCGGGGTCAGAAGTGGCCCAGGGAAGGGGGGCCACGCGGCCCCCGTCCCTTTTAGAATTTTTTTTTTTTTTAAATACATAAGACCGGGCCCCGGGGGATGGGGTCCCCGGGGCCATATTTGGCCTCAGAAGGGGGGCCACACGGCCCCCCTCACCAAAAAAAACCGGACTGGCCAGGCCCCGGGGATGGGGTCCCCAGGGGCGTAATCGGCCTCGGGAGGAGGGGCTGCGCGGCCCCCTTCCCGTTTTTAATAAAAAAAAAAAATGGCTCAAGCCCTGGGGGATGGGGTCCCCAGGGCCCCAAAAATAATAAGAGAAGGGGTGCCACACAGCCCCCCTTCTAAAAAAGAAAAACAAAACAGAAGCCAGAATCTCGATGGAGGCCCCGCCACCTCCCTGCACCACTCTGCAAACGTACCTCCTGGCGCGTTTTGGGTTGGGGGATCAAGTCCCCTAGAGTCTTATGGGTCCTTAGGGGCCAACTAGCCCACCAGGTAGGTCCAGTAAGCCCCACACAGTGGGATTGATGAGAGGTGGTCCGAGGTCATGCCCCTTTTTACACCACTCTGCAAATGCGCCTCTTGGTGCATTGCTGGTGGGGCGATGAGCTCCTGTTGTGTCCTGAGGACCTCAGGACTAAAGTGGACTTCATCCCCCGAGCAGCAGTGTGCCAGGAGGTGCGTTTGCAGAGTGGTGTAAAAAGGGGGCGTGGCCTCCGACCACTCTCAGCAATACAGCAGTGTGGGGCTTACTGGAGGTACCTGGTGGGCTAGTTGGCCCCCAGGGACCTTCACGAGGCAAGGGGACTTCATTCCCCAACCAAGAGCGTGCCAGGAGGCGCATTTGCAGAGTGGTGGACAAAGGGGGCATGGCCTGTGTCTACCTATCGGCAATCCCACTATCTGGGGCATACTGGAGGTATCAGGTAGGCTAGTTGGCCCCTAAGGACCCCCAGCAGCGAAGGGGACTTTAATCCCCATCCAAGAGCATGCCAGGGAGTGCGTTTTCAGAGTGGTGGGGAAAGGGGGCGTGGCCTGCTATGACAACTTAGCAATCCCACTGTGTGGGACTTTCTGCAGGTAGTAGGAGGGGTAGTTGGCCCCCAAGGTTGTCCTTGGGGCCCAACTACCTCTCCTATTACCTCCACTAAGTCCCACACAGTAGGATTGCTAAGAGGTCTTCAGAGGCTACGCCCCCCTTTCTCCACCACTCTGCAAACGCGACTCCTGGCACAGTACTGGTTGGGGGATGAAGTTTACTTTACTCCTGAGGGACTTTAGGGGTCAAGAAGCCCTCCTGGTACCTCGTATAAGTCCTATGCAGCGGAATTCCTGAGCGCTGGTCGGAGGCCCAGTCCCCTTTCTGCACCACTCTGCAAACGTGACTACCAGTTAAAGCAGCATTTGTAATGTAATAGGTCTCGCATTTGTGAGAGTTAGAGCTATTGATGTTGTAAATGTAAAAGATTTTTACTAATGGTTTTTGGTGTAGAGTGGATGTACTTTGTGTGTAGTGGAATTATGTGGTATGTTGTGCAGTGAAATTATGTGAATAGAAAGTATGTGGTATTTAGTTTATAGGAATTATGTGAAGTGGGATTATGTGTTTTGGAGAGTAATTATGTGGTATTGTAGTCTGTGTGGGCGAGTGGTAACTTAAGGTTTAGTCTTCCTCGTTTCCATAGAAGCTAAACTATAAATTCAATGAGACACCAAAAAAAAAGGAACCACTGAGGAGCACTACTGGACCTAGTCGGAGGTATGAGCAGGGCCACTGGAATTATGTGACTGTTCGGCTGCACCAATTTTCACATCATTAAATATTTTCCGCATTTGACAAATATTCCCTCATCTGTGCCTAATCTGCAGATTTGAACAAGAAAAGCCTTGTTTCTAGCTCAAACGGCTTAAATGTTCCCAAAAATGCAGCGTCACGTGTTACAGCGTGGTGGAAGGTCCTTTGCAAAGCTGGAATGGTCATGTGTTACTTATTGCTAAATGTGGGTGTTAAATTGGTACTAATGGTGCACAAACCTCTGTTCTTTCTGTGCCTCTCTTGCCTCTTTCTGCATTTCTCTTACTTCTTTCTGCACCTTTCTTCCTCTTTCTACAGCTCACTGTCTTCTTTCTGCACTTAACTTGCCTCTTTCTGCACTTCTATTGCCCCTTTCTGCACCTCACTTGCC
This sequence comes from Calotriton arnoldi, assembly GCA_963921515.1. NCBI lineage: Eukaryota > Metazoa > Chordata > Amphibia > Caudata > Salamandridae > Calotriton > Calotriton arnoldi. The sequence continues at coordinate 183,308 of CAWUFW010015951.1, forward strand.
TCTTTCAGCACCTCTGTTGCTTTTTCTGCATATCTCTTGCCTCTTTCTGCACTTCTCTTGCCTCTTTCTGCACCTCTCTTGCCTCTTTCTGCACCTCATTTGCCTCGTTCTGCACTTCTCTTGCTTCTTTCCACACTTCGCTTGACTCTTTCTGCTCCTCTCTTGCCTCTTTGTGCATTTCTCTTGCCTGTTTCTGCACTTCCCTTGGCACTTCCCTTGCCTCTTTCTGTACCTCTCTTGCCTCTTTCTGTACCTCACTTGCCTCTTTTTGCACCTCATTCTCTTCCTTCTGCACCTCTCTTACCTCTTTCTGCACTTCTCTTGCCTCTTTCTGCACCTCTCTTACCTCTTTCTGCACTTCTCTTGCCTCTTTCTGCACCTCAAGTGCCTCTTTCTGCACCTCTCTTGCCTCTTTCTACACAGATCTTGCCTCTTTCTATACCTCTCCTGCCTCTTTCTGCACCTCACTTGCCACTTTCTGCTCTTCTCTTGCCTCCTTCTGCACCTCACTCACTTCTTTCTGCACCTCTCTTGCCTCCTTCTGCACCTCACTTGCTTCTTTCTGCATCTCTCTTGCCTCTTTCTGCACCTCTATTGCCTCTTTCTGCAACTCTGTTGCTTCTTTCTGCACTCCTCTTGCCTCTCTCTGCACCATTCTTGTCTCTTTCAGCACCTCTGTTGCTTCTTTCTGCACCTCTCTTGCCTTTTTCTGCTGTTCTCGTGCCTCTTTCTGCACCTCTTTTGCTTCTTTCTGCACTTCTCTTGCCTCTTTCTGTACCTCTCTTGTCTCTTTCTGCACCTCTGTTGGTTCATTCTGCACTGCTCTTGCTTCTTTCTGCACCTCTGTTGCAAATTTATGCATCCCTATTGCCTTTATCAGCAGCCCTCTTCCCTCTTTCTGCACCCCTTTTGTCTGTTTCTGCAACTCTCTTGCCTCTTTCTGCAGTTCTTTTGCCTCCTTCTGCAAGTCTCTTGCTTCTTTCTACACCTCTCTTGCCTCTTTCTGCTCCTCCTGTGCCTCTTTGTGCATTTCTCTTGCCTGTTTCTGCACTTCCCTTGCCTCTTTCTGTACCTCTCTTGCCTCTTTCTGCACCTCACTAGCCTCTTTCTGCACCTCATTCTCTTCCTTCTGCACCTCTCTTACCTCTTTCTGCACTTCTCTTGCCTCTTTCTGCACTTCTCGAGCCTCTTTCTGTACCTCTCTTGCCTCTTTCTGCACCTCAAGTGCCTCTTTCTGCACTTCTCTTGCCTCTTTCTACACGTATCTTGCCTCTTTCTATACCTCACCCTCTTCTTTCTGCACCTCTCTTGCCTCTTTCTGCACCTCACTTGCTTCTTTCTGCATCTCTCTTGCCTCTTTCTGCACCTCTATTGCCTCTTTCTGCAACTCTGTTGCTTCTTTCTGCACCTCTCTTGCCTTTTTCTGCTGTTCTCTTGCCTCTTTCTGCACCTCTTTTGCTTCTTTCTGCACTTCTCTTGCCTCTTTCTGTACCTCTCTTGCCTCTTTCTGCGCCTCTGCTGGTTCATTCTGCACTGCTCTTGCTTCTTTCTGTACCACTGTTGCACATTTATGCATCCCTCTTGCCTCTTTCAGCACCTCTCTTCCCTGTACCCCTTTTGCCTGTTTCTGCAACTCTCTTGACTCCTGCTGCAGTTCTTTTGCCTCCTTCTGCACCTCTGTTGCTTCTTTCTGCACTTCTCTTGCCTCTTTTTGCACCCCTCTAGCCTCTTTCTGCACCACGTTGCTTCTTTCTGCACTTCTCTTGCTTCTTTCTGCACCCATCATGCCTCTTTTGCCCCCTCCTCCCTCTTTCTGCACCTCTCTTGCCTCTTTCTGTACCTCTGTTGCTTCTTTCTGCAATTCTTTTGCCTCTTTCTACACCTCCCTTGCTTTTTTCTGCACCCTGTTGTCTCTTTCTGCACTCGTCTTCCCTCTTTCTGCACCTCTCTTGCTTCTTTCTGTACTTCTCTTGCTTCTTTATGCACCCTTCTTCCCTTTTTGCATCCCTTTTGCCTCTTCCTGCAGTTCTCTTGCCATTTTCTGCACCTCTATTGCCTATTTCTGCACATCTCTTGCTTCTTTCCACACCTCTGTTGCTTCTTTCTACACCTCTGTTGCTTCTTTCAGAAATTCTCTTGCCTCTTTCTGCACTTCTCTTGCTTATTTCTGCACCTCTCTTGCGTCTTTCTGCACCTCTGTTGGCTGCTTCTGCACCTAACTTGCTTGTTTCTGCACCCCTCTTGCATCTTTCTGCGCCCCTCTCCCCTCTTTCTGCACCTCTCTTGCCTCTTTCTGCACCCCTGTTCCCTCTTTCTGCATCTTTCCTGCCTGTTTCTGCACCTCTCTTTCCTCTTTCTGTACCTCTGTTGCTTCTTTCTGCACTCCTCTTGCCTCTTTCTACACCCTTCCGCCTCTTTCAGCACCTCTTTTGCTTCTTTCTGCACTTCTCTTCCTTCTTTCTGCACCTCTCCTGCCTCTTTCTGTACCCCTCTTGCCTCTTTGTGCAGCTCTCCTACCTATTCTATTTCTGCACCCCTCTTGCTTCTTTTGCACCTCTGTTGGTTCTTTCTGAATCCCTCATGCCTCTTTCAGTGCCCCTCTTCCCTATTTCTCCACCTCTCTTGCTTCTTTCTGCACTTCTCTTCATTCTTTCTGCACTGCTGTTGCTTCTTTCTGCATCTCTCTTGCAAATTTCTGTATCCCTCTTGCCTCTTTCAGAACCTCTGTTGCTTCTTTCTGTACCTCTCTTGCCTCTGTCTGCATACCTGTTCCTCTTTCTGCACCCCTTTTGCCTGTTTCTGCAACTCTTTTGCCTCTTTCTGCAGTTCTCTTGCCTCCTTCTGCACCTCACTTGACTCTTTCTGCACTTCTCTTGCTTTTTTCTTCACCCTTCTTCCTTTTTCTGCACATCTCTTGCCTCTTTCTGCCCCTCTCTTGCCTCATTCTGCACCCATCTTGCCTCTTTGTCCACCTCTTTTGCTTCTTTCTGCACTTCTCTTGTCCTCTTTCTGTACTTCTATTGCCTCTTTCTGCACCTGTCTTGCTTCTTTCTGCACCCCTGCTGTCTCTTTCCGCACCGCTGTTGTATCTTTCTGTACTCGTCTTCCCTCTTTCTGCACCGTTCTTGCTTCTTTCTGCACCTTCTCTTGCCTCTTTCTGCACCCCTCTAGCCTCTTTCTGCACTCTCTGTGCTTCTTTCTGCACTTCTCTTGCTTCTTTCTTTACCTCTCTTGCTTCTTTCTGCACCTATCTTGCCTCTTTCTGCACCCCTCCTCCCTCTTTCGGCACCTCTCTTGCCTCTTTCTGTACCTCTGTTGCTTTTTCTGCACTTCTTTTGCCCCTTTCTGCACCTCTCTTGCTTCTTTCTGCACCCCTGTTTGTCTCTTTCTGCACTCGTCTTGCCTCTTTCTGCACCTCTCTTACTTCTTTCTGCAAGTCTCTTGCATCTTTCTACACCTCTCTTGCCTCTTTCTGCTCCTCCTTTGCCTCTTTGTGCATTTCTCTTGCCTGTTTCTGCACTTCCCTTGCCTCTTTCTGTACCTCTCTTGCCTCTTTCTGTACCTCACTTGCCTCTTTCTGCACCTCATTCTCTTCCTTCTGCACCTCTCTTACCTCTTTCTGCACTTCTCTTGCCTCTTTCTGCACTTCTCGAGCCTCTTTCTGCACCTCTCTTGCCTCTTTCTGCACCTCAAGTGCCTCTTTCTGCACTTCTCTTGCCTCTTTCTACACATATCTTTCCTCTTTCTATACCTCACCCTCTTCTTTCTGCACCTCTCTTGCCTCTTTCTGCACATCACTTGCTTCTTTCTACATCTCTCTTGCCTCTTTCTGCACCGCTCTTGCCTCTTTCAGCACCTCTGTTGCCTCTTTGTGCACCTCTCTTGCCTTTTTCTGCTGTTCTCTTGCCTCTTTCTGCACCTCTTTTGCTTCTTTCTGCACTTCTCTTGCCTCTTTCTGTACCTCTCTTGCCTCTTTCTGCGCCTCTGCTGGTTCATTCTGCACTGCTCTTGCTTCTTTCTGTACCACTGTTGCACATTTATGCATCCCTCTTGCCTCTTTCAGCACCTCTCTTCCTGTACCCCTTTTGCCTGTTTCTGCAACTCTCTTGACTCCTGCTGCAGTTCTTTTGCCTCCTTCTGCACCTCTGTTGCTTCTTTCTGCACTTCTCTTGCCTCTTTTGCACCCCTCTAGCCTCTTTCTGCACCACGTTGCTTCTTTCTGCACTTCTCTTGCTTCTTTCTGCACCCATCATGCCTCTTTTTGCCCCCTCCTCCCTCTTTCTGCACCTCTCTTGCCTCTTTCTGTACCTCTGTTGCTTCTTTCTGCAATTCTTTTGCCTCTTTCTACACCTCCCTTGCTTTTTTCTGCACCCTGTTGTCTCTTTCTGCACTCGTCTTCCCTCTTTCTGCACCTCTCTTGCTTCTTTCTGTACTTCTGTTGCTTCTTTATGCACCCTTCTTCCCTTTTTTGCATCCCTTTTGCCTCTTCCTGCAGTTCTCTTGCCATTTTCTGCACCTCTATTGCCTATTTCTGCACATCTCTTGCTTCTTTCTACACCTCTGTTGCTTCTTTCTACACCTCTGTTGCTTCTTTCAGAAATTCTCTTGCCTCTTTCTGCACTTCTCTTGCTTGTTTCTGCACCTCTCTTGCGTCTTTCTGCACCTCTGTTGGCTGCTTCTGCACCTAACTTGCTTGTTTCTGCACCCCTCTTGCATCTTTCTGCGCCCCTCTCCCCTCTTTCTGCACCTCTCTTGCCTCTTTCTGCACCCCTGTTCCCTCTTTCTGCATCTTTCCTGCCTGTTTCTGCACCTCTCTTTCCTCTTTCTGTACCTCTGTTGCTTCTTTCTGCACTCCTCTTGCCTCTTTCTACACCCTTCGCGCCTCTTTCAGCACCTCTTTTGCTTCTTTCTGCACTTCTCTTCCTTCTTTCTGCACCCCTCCTGCCTCTTTCTGTACCCCTCTTGCCTCTTTGTGCAGCTCTCCTACCTATTCTATTTCTGCACCCCTCTTGCTTCTTTTGCACCTCTGTTGGTTCTTTCTGAATCCCTCATGCCTCTTTCAGTGCCCCTCTTCCCTATTTCTCCACCTCTCTTGCTTCTTTCTGCACTTCTCTTCATTCTTTCTACACTGCTGTTGCTTCTTTCTGCATCTCTCTTGCAAATTTCTGTATCCCTCTTGCCTCTTTAAGAACCTCTGTTGCTTCTTTCTGTACCTCTCTTGCCTCTGTCTGCATACCTGTTCCTCTTTCTGCACCCCTTTTGCCTGTTTCTGCAACTCTTTTGCCTCTTTCTGCAGTTCTCTTGCCTCTCCTTCTGCACCTCACTTGACTCTTTCTGCACTTCTCTTGCTTTTTTCTTCACCCTTCTTCCTTTTTCTGCACATCTCTTGCCTCTTTCTGCCCCTCTCTTGCCTCATTCTGCACCCATCTTGCCTCTTTGTCCACCTCTTTTGCTTCTTTTTGCACTTCTCTGTCCTCTTTCTGTACTTCTATTGCCTCTTTCTGCACCTGTCTTGCTTCTTTCTGCACCCCTGCTGTCTCTTTCCGCACCGCTGTTGTATCTTTCTGTACTCGTCTTCCCTCTTTCTGCACCGTTCTTGCTTCTTTCTGCGCTTCTCTTGCCTCTTTCTGCACCCCTCTAGCCTCTTTCTGCACTCCTGTGCTTCTTTCTGCACTTCTCTTGCTTCTTTCTTTACCTCTCTTGCTTCTTTCTGCACCTATCTTGCCTCTTTTTGCCCCCTCCTCCCTCTTTCGGCACCTCTCTTGCCTCTTTCTGTACCTCTGTTGCTTTTTTCTGCACTTCTTTTGCCCCTTTCTGCACCTCTCTTGCTTCTTTCTGCACCCCTGTTGTCTCTTTCTGCACTCGTCTTCCCTCTTTCTGCACCTCTCTTACTTCTTTCTGCAAGTCTCTTGCATCTTTCTACACCTCTCTTGCCTCTTTCTGCTCCTCCTTTGCCTCTTTGTGCATTTCTCTTGCCTGTTTCTGCACTTCCCTTGCCTCTTTCTGTACCTCTCTTGCCTCTTTCTGTACCTCACTTGCCTCTTTCTGCACCTCATTCTCTTCCTTCTGCACCTCTCTTACCTCTTTCTGCACTTCTCTTGCCTCTTTCTGCACTTCTCGAGCCTCTTTCTGTACCTCTCTTGCCTCTTTCTGCACCTCAAGTGCCTCTTTCTGCACTTCTCTTGCCTCTTTCTACACATATCTTTCCTCTTTCTATACCTCACCCTCTTCTTTCTGCACCTCTCTTGCCTCTTTCTGCACATCACTTGCTTCTTTCTACATCTCTCTTGCCTCTTTCTGCACCGCTATTGCCTCTTTCTGCAACTCTGTTGCTTCCTTCTGCACTCCTCTTGCCTTTTCTGCACCATTCTTGTCTCTTTCAGCACCTCTGTTGCTTCTTTCTGCACCTCTCTTGCCTTTTTCTGCTGTTCTCTTGCCTCTTTCTGCACCTCTTTTGCTTCTTTCTGCACTTCTCTTGCCTCTTTCTGTACCTCTCTTGCCTCTTTCTGCGCCTCTGCTGGTTCATTCTGCACTGCTCTTGCTTCTTTCTGTACCACTGTTGCACATTTATGCATCCCTCTTGCCTCTTTCAGCACCTCTCTTCCTGTACCCCTTTTGCCTGTTTCTGCAACTCTCTTGACTCCTGCTGCAGTTCTTTTGCCTCCTTCTGCACCTCTGTTGCTTCTTTCTGCACTTCTCTTGCCTCTTTTTGCACCCCTCTAGCCTCTTTCTGCACCCCGTTGCTTCTTTCTGCACTTCTCTTGCTTCTTTCTGCACCCATCATGCCTTTTTTGCCCCCTCCTCCCTCTTTCTGCACCTCTCTTGCCTCTTTCTGTACCTCTGTTGCTTCTTTCTGCAATTCTTTTGCCTCTTTCTACACCTCTCTTGCTTTTTTCTGCACCCTGTTGTCTCTTTCTGCACTCGTCTTCCCTCTTTCTGCACCTCTCTTGCTTCTTTCTGTACTTCTGTTGCTTCTTTATGCACCCTTCTTCCCTTTTTTGCATCCCTTTTGCCTCTTCCTGCAGTTCTCTTGCCATTTTCTGCACCTCTATTGCCTATTTCTGCACGTCTCTTGCTTCTTTCTACACCTCTGTTGCTTCTTTCTATACCTCTGTTGCTTCTTTCAGCAATTCTCTTGCCTCTTTCTGCACTTCTCTTGCTTGTTTCTGCACCTTTTTTGCGTCTTTCTGCACCTCTGTTGGCTGCTTCTGCACCCAACTTGCTTGTTTCTGCACCCCTCTTGCATCTTTCTGCGCCCCTCTCCCCTCTTTCTGCACCTCTCTTGCCTCTTTCTGCACCCCTGTTCCCTCTTTCTGCACCTTTCCTGCCTGTTTCTGCACCTCTCTTTCCTCTTTCTGTACCTCTGTTGCTTCTTTCTGCACACCTCTTGCCTCTTTCTACACCCTTCGCGCCTCTTTCAGCACCTCTTTTGCTTCTTTCTGCACTTCTCTTCCTTCTTTCTGCACCCCTCCTGCCTCTTTCTGTACCCCTCTTGCCTCTTTGTGCAGCTCTCCTACCTATTCTATTTCAGCACCCCTCTTGCTTCTTTTTGCACCTCTGTTGGTTCTTTCTGAATCCCTCATGCCTCTTTCAGTGCCCCTCTTCCCTATTTCTCCACCTCTCTTGCTTCTTTCTGCACTTCTCTTCATTCTTTCTACACTGCTGTTGCTTCTTTCTGCATCTCTCTTGCAAATTTCTGTATCCCTCTTGCCTCTTTAAGAACCTCTGTTGCTTCTTTCTGTACCTCTCTTGCCTCTGTCTGCATACCTGTTCCTCTTTCTGCACCCCTTTTGCCTGTTTCTGCAACTCTTTTGCCTCTTTCTGCAGTTCTCTTGCCTCCTTCTGCACCTCACTTGACTCTTTCTGCACTTCTCTTGCTTTTTATTCACCCTTCTTCCTTTTTCTGCACATCTCTTGCCTCTTTCTGCCCCTCTCTTGCCTCATTCTGCACCCATCTTGCCTCTTTGTCCACCTCTTTTGCTTCTTTTTGCACTTCTCTGTCCTCTTTCTGTACTTCTATTGCCTCTTTCTGCACCTGTCTTGCTTCTTTCTGCACCCCTGCTGTCTCTTTCCGCACCGCTGTTGTATCTTTCTGTACTCGTCTTCCCTCTTTCTGCACCGTTCTTGCTTCTTTCTGCGCTTCTCTTGCCTCTTTCTGCACCCTCTAGCCTCTTTCTGTACTCCTGTGCTTCTTTATGCACTTCTCTTGCTTCTTTCTTTACCTCTCTTGCTTCTTTCTGCACCTATCTTGCCTCTTTTGCCCCCTCCTCCCTCTTTCGGCACCTCTCTTGCCTCTTTCTGTACCTCTGTTGCTTTTTCTGCACTTCTTTTGCCCCTTTCTGCACCTCTCTTGCTTCTTTCTGCACCCCTGTTGTCTCTTTCTGCACTCGTCTTCCCTCTTTCTGCACCTCTCTTACTTCTTTCTGCAAGTCTCTTGCATCTTTCTACACCTCTCTTGCCTCTTTCTGCTCCTCCTTTGCCTCTTTGTGCATTTCTCTTGCCTGTTTCTGCACTTCCCTTGCCTCTTTCTGTACCTCTCTTGCCTCTTTCTGTATCTCACTTGCCTCTTTCTGCACCTCATTCTCTTCCTTCTGCACCTCTCTTACCTCTTTCTGCACTTCTCTTGCCTCTTTCTGCACTTCTCGAGCCTCTTTCTGTACCTCTCTTGCCTCTTTCTGCACCTCAAGTGCCTCTTTCTGCACTTCTCTTGCCTCTTTCTACACATATCTTTCCTCTTTCTATACCTCACCCTCTTCTTTCTGCACCTCTCTTGCCTCTTTCTGCACATCACTTGCTTCTTTCTACATCTCTCTTGCCTCTTTCTGCACCGCTATTGCCTCTTTCTGCAACTCTGTTGCTTCCTTCTGCACTCCTCTTGCCTTTTTCTGCACCATTCTTGTCTCTTTCAGCACCTCTGTTGCTTCTTTCTGCACCTCTCTTGCCTTTTTCTGCTGTTCTCTTGCCTCTTTCTGCACCTCTTTTGCTTCTTTCTGCACTTCTCTTGCCTCTTTCTGTACCTCTCTTGCCTCTTTCTGCGCCTCTGCTGGTTCATTCTGCACTGCTCTTGCTTCTTTCTGTACCACTGTTGCACATTTATGCATCCCTCTTGCCTCTTTCAGCACCTCTCTTCCTGTACCCCTTTTGCCTGTTTCTGCAACTCTCTTGACTCCTGCTGCAGTTCTTTTGCCTCCTTCTGCACCTCTGTTGCTTCTTTCTGCACTTCTCTTGCCTCTTTTTGCACCCCTCTAGCCTCTTTCTGCACCCCGTTGCTTCTTTCTGCACTTCTCTTGCTTCTTTCTGCACCCATCATGCCTCTTTTGCCCCCTCCTCCCTCTTTCTGCACCTCTCTTGCCTCTTTCTGTACCTCTGTTGCTTCTTTCTGCAATTCTTTTGCCTCTTTCTACACCTCTCTTGCTTTTTCTGCACCCTGTTGTCTCTTTCTGCACTCGTCTTCCCTCTTTCTGCACCTCTCTTGCTTCTTTCTGTACTTCTGTTGCTTCTTTATGCACCCTTCTTCCCTTTTTGCATCCCTTTTGCCTCTTCCTGCAGTTCTCTTGCCATTTTCTGCACCTCTATTGCCTATTTCTGCCACGTCTCTTGCTTCTTTCTACACCTCTGTTGCTTCTTTCTATACCTCTGTTGCTTCTTTCAGCAATTCTCTTGCCTCTTTCTGCACTTCTCTTGCTTGTTTCTGCACCTTTTTTGCGTCTTTCTGCACCTCTGTTGGCTGCTTCTGCACCCAACTTGCTTGTTTCTGCACCCCTCTTGCATCTTTCTGCGCCCCTCTCCCCTCTTTCTGCACCTCTCTTGCCTCTTTCTGCACCCCTGTTCCCTCTTTCTGCACCTTTCCTGCCTGTTTCTGCACCTCTCTTTCCTCTTTCTGTACCTCTGTTGCTTCTTTCTGCACACCTCTTGCCTCTTTCTACACCCTTCGCGCCTCTTTCAGCACCTCTTTTGCTTCTTTCTGCACTTCTCTTCCTTCTTTCTGCACCCCTCCTGCCTCTTTCTGTACCCCTCTTGCCTCTTTGTGCAGCTCTCCTACCTATTCTATTTCAGCACCCCTCTTGCTTCTTTTTGCACCTCTGTTGGTTCTTTCTGAATCCCTCATGCCTCTTTCAGTGCCCCTCTTCCCTATTTCTCCACCTCTCTTGCTTCTTTCTGCACTTCTCTTCATTCTTTCTACACTGCTGTTGCTTCTTTCTGCATCTCTCTTGCAAATTTCTGTATCCCTCTTGCCTCTTTAAGAACCTCTGTTGCTTCTTTCTGTACCTCTCTTGCCTCTGTCTGCATACCTGTTCCTCTTTCTGCACCCCTTTTGCCTGTTTCTGCAACTCTTTTGCCTCTTTCTGCAGTTCTCTTGCCTCCTTCTGCACCTCACTTGACTCTTTCTGCACTTCTCTTGCTTTTTATTCACCCTTCTTCCTTTTTCTGCACATCTCTTGCCTCTTTCTGCCCCTCTCTTGCCTCATTCTGCACCCATCTTGCCTCTTTGTCCACCTCTTTTGCTTCTTTTTGCACTTCTCTGTCCTCTTTCTGTACTTCTATTGCCTCTTTCTGCACCTGTCTTGCTTCTTTCTGCACCCCTGCTGTCTCTTTCCGCACCGCTGTTGTATCTTTCTGTACTCGTCTTCCCTCTTTCTGCACCGTTCTTGCTTCTTTCTGCGCTTCTCTTGCCTCTTTCTGCACCCCTCTAGCCTCTTTCTGCACTCCTGTGCTTCTTTCTGCACTTCTCTTGCTTCTTTCTTTACCTCTCTTGCTTCTTTCTGCACCTATCTTGCCTCTTTTTGCCCCCTCCTCCCTCTTTCGGCACCTCTCTTGCCTCTTTCTGTACCTCTGTTGCTTTTTTCTGCACTTCTTTTGCCCCTTTCTGCACCTCTCTTGCTTCTTTCTGCACCCCTGTTGTCTCTTTCTGCACTCGTCTTCCCTCTTTCTGCACCTCTATTACTTCTTTCTGCACTTCTCTTGCTTCTTTCTGCACCCTTGCTTCTTTACCTTCTTCCTTTTTGTATCCCTTTTTCCTCTTTCTGCAGTTCTCTTGCCATTTTCTGCACCTCTCTTGCCTCTTTCTGCACCTCACTTCCCTCTGTCTGCACTTCTCTTGCTTCTTTCCACACCTCTGTTTCTTCTTTAAGCAATTCTCTTGCCTTTCTGCAGTTCTCTTGATTGTTTCTGCACCTCTCTTGCGTCTTTCTGCACCTCTGTTGCCTCTTTCTGTACCTCACTTGCGTCTTTCTGCACCCCACTTGCCTCTTTCTGCACCCCTCTTTTCTCTTTCTGCACCTCTCTTGTCTCTTTCTGCACCCCTGTTCCCTCTTTCTGCACTTTTCCTGCCTGTTTCTGCACCTCTCTTGCCTCTTTCTGTACCTCTGTTGCTTCTTTCTGCACTTCTCTTGCTCTTTCTGCACCCTTCGTGCCTCTTTCAGCACCTCTGTTTCTTATTTCTGCACTTCTCTTCCTTCTTTCTGCACCCCTCCTGCCTCTTTCTGTACCTCTCTTCCCTCTTTGTGCACCTCTCCTACCTTTTTCTGCACCCCTCTTGCCTCTTTTTGCACCTCTGTTGGTTCTTTCTGCACTGCTCTTGCTTCTTTCTGCACCTCACTTGCCTCTTTCTACACCTCTGTTGCTTTTTTCAGCAATTCTCTTGCCTCTTTCTACACTTCACTTTCTTCTTTCTGTACCCCTCCTGCCTCTTTCTGTACCTCTCTTGCCTCTTTCTGCATCCCTTCTGCCTCTTTATGTACCTCTCTTGCCTCTTTGTGCACCTATCCTACCTCTTTCTGCACCCCTCTTGCCTCTTTTTGCACCTCTGTTGGTTCTTTCTGCACTGCTATTGCTTCTTTCTGTACCTCACTTGCCTCTTTCTGCACTTCTCTTGCTTCTTTCTACACCTCTCTTGCCTCTGTCTGCACACCTGTTCCCTCTTTCTGCACTCCTTTTGCCTGTTTCTGCACTGCTTCTTTTTGCACCAATGTTGCAAATTTCTGCATTCCTCTTGCCTCTTTCTGTACCCCTCTTCCCTCTTTCTGCACCTCTGTTGCCTCTGTCTGCACACCTGTTCCCTCTTTCTGCACACCTTTTGCCTGTTTCTGCAGCTCTCTTGCCTGTTTCTGCAGTTCTCTTGCCTCCTTCTGCACCTCACTTGCCTCTTTCTGCACTTCTCTTGATTCTTTCTGTACCCTTCTTCCCTTTTTCTGTACATCTCTTGCCTCTTTATGCACCTCTCTTGCCTCATTCTGCACATCTCTTGGTTCTTTCTGCACTTCTCTTCCTTCTTTCTGCACCCTCCTGCCTCTTTCTGTACCTCTCTTGCCTCTTTGTGCACCTCTCCTACCTCTTTCTGCATCTCTCCTACCTCTTTCTGCACTGCTCTTGCCTCTTTTTGCACCTCTGTTGGTTCTTTCTGCACTGCTCTTTCTTCTTTCAGCAGAGCAAGCCCAAGGAACCAATAAATAGGCTGGACAAAAGAGAGCAGAAAGGGAATAGTAGCTCAGACTCCCAAATGCGTGAAGAAGGCCCCAGCCCACAAGACCAGGGCAGTAAAACAACAGTTAATAGGCAGCCAACACAAGAGGGTGGCAGTGATTTGCATACAAACCAAAGGCCTAAACTCTGTACTATAAACCTCCCCCCCGCCTGTTCGCCTTATGTAGTAATCCTAACAGGCACCCCGCAATTGTCACACAATGAAAAGGAGTCCCATTTAGAGCTGAGGAATAAGTGCCTGTTCTGGCTTACCAAGCACAAGTACCTTGAATATGCAAAAGCAAGGGAGATTATAATGGTGCGTCGTGTCGAGTGGGTGGGGAATCGTAGGAAGGATGAGCCTGGAGATTGCATAGTCATACATTTTAGCAATCCAGACACTGTGGAGAACCTGCTCAGACCAATATCGGATGTCACTATGCTCCCACCAGAATGAGCCTAAGATCGCTAGGGTTTTTCTACCCCCAAGACCTGCTGGGACAAAGAAGATATGTACCATCCACAAGACCGGTAAGGAACAAGGGACCGTATTATGAGGGAAGTAGAGACACCTTTAGCGAGCCCCCCCAATTCGGAATACCAGTCCACAACAGATATGACATATTAGAGGAGGTAGACTGACTGGGGGAGGGCTCGACGCAGCTAGGGAACTCTGAACTGGTGAGGGAAACTGTAATGAGCAGAGATGAATGTAATCTAGTCCAATTAACAAGTAGCGGTAGATTAGATCACATACAACAGTTAGTCCCACAGGGAGTGAAGTTGCAATGCCTTGAGGCCTCTACCTTTAAAGATCCTGCTGTACAAGGGGGTACAGTGACTAAAGAAGAAAAAGGTATGGGGGCTGACGGTCGGTGCGGGCCCGTATGAATGATCCTATAGATCCCAGGGACAGCTATACTGTGGGTGCGACAGACGAACTAGATCAGGGCACCGGGTTGAAGATTCTGTCATGGAACTTAGCAGGGCTAAAGAATAAACTCCCATGCCCGGATTGGGGGGAATTCATGGATAACTATGACATTTGTCTCTTTCAAGAGACGTGGGCGACAGAGAGTGTGCAGAGGGTGGGTTTTGCTACATTCAATAAGCTGGCACTCAAGGGGAGCAGGGGAGACCCTCGGGTGGACTGTTGATTTGGGTGGGTACGTACCTAGGATGCACAGCGGAAGCGCTGATAACTCCCTCTAGGGACATTCAGTGTGTACTCCTCTCTTTTCCATCTAAGCTAAAAATTGCCCTAGTTAATGTATACTCTCGCCCGGTAAACAATAGCCAAGAATCATTTACCATTGATCAGTTAGGCCAATTCATACCGTCATTGGACCCAGGAATACGGGTAATCGTGGGAGGTGATTTCAACTGCCACTTTGAACCACTCACGGACACTGTTCACTCAGACCCTGCAGAAGAAGATCTACTTTGGTCCATCCCTGACCCACAGATTACCCCGATTAAAGTTTGGTCTCCTCTGGCATTGCAGCTAAACGCACTTACTCTGACCCTGTCACTAAGAGCCTGCAATGGGCGGACTAAATCAGATCAGCCGGGGCAGTCTACATTCAATAGACCAGGTCAATCCTCGCTCTTGAACTATATCATGGTAGAAACCAGATTTTGGAACAGGGTGTCAAATTTTTACATTACACAGAGGGAGGATTGTGACCATAATGCGTTGAGCTTGATTTTAAAACCTTGCAAGCTGGGGATTGGTAACCAATCCCAAGGTCATACAATCGAGACCAGTCCATTGGTGGTAACAAACAACAGAAGGAAGGTCAGGTGGGACCGCATACAGGAATCTCCATTTAAAATAGCAAAAGTACATCAGTTAGCACTTCCAATGCTAACCAGGATGAGGGACTTTACGCTGGCGGAAGGGTGTAGTACAGATCAGGGCGAGGTAGGAAAAATCCACACGGAACTAACCCTGAAATTGGCGGACATCTTTTTTCCGATGGGGAGATGCAGGAAAAGTGTTGGTAACAAATGCCCCTGGTATAACGGGGATTGCCGTAAGGCAAAACAAGAGCTTCTGCTGGCAGTAAAAGAGCAGGATAGGCAGCGAGTAAAAGTAGCAAGGGCTAACTATAAACGGTCTATCCAGAAGGGTAAAAAGGAATGGGAGGAGGGGAGGTGGGAAGGCCTTAGGATAGCCCTTAAAGAGAAGGATATGAAATCTTTCTGGGCCATAGTGACATCGGGTGACAGGGAGGGAGCCCGGCCGCTGCACCTAATATAGCTCCAGAAGCCTGGGAATCATACTTGGGTCACTATATGCAATAAGGGGAGATGAGTATGACAGTGGAGATTTCAGTGTAATAGAGTGCATGCGATTTGAGGAATGGAGTTTAGTGTGTTGGAGGTGAGCAATGCCATCTGCAAGCTCAGTCCTAATAAGGCGCCCGGACTAGATAAACTGCCAGGGGACCTCTTCCGGTATGAACCCAAGATCTGGGCCCCTTGCTTTTGCGCCTTATTTAACGCAATTGCTAAGGGTATGGATCTTCCGGATACATGGCGTGGGGCCGAGATAGTGCCTATATTTAAGAAAGGATGCCCCCTTACGCCATCCAATTATAGGCCAATCAGTCTTATTGATATTTCACAGAAACTCTTTGGCCGAGTGCTCTTGGACCGTTTACAGGACTGGGTAGAGCAAGAACAAATACTCAGCCCATACCAGGCTGGCTTCAGATCCAAGATGTCAACCGTAGACCAGATATTTAGGCTACAGCTACTATTCTGAAAACGGTTGTCTTAGAGGGTGGCAGCCTCTACTTAATATTCATGGATCTGAAGTCGGCCTTTGATATGGTTGCGAGGGCGAAGCTTTGAGGGTTCTGAGGGATCTTGGGATTCCCCCGTACTTGCTTGAGATTATCATAAGACTTCATACGGCCAATTTTGCGCAGGTTCGATGTGGGAAATTTGGTGAGCTATCTGCCCGGTTCCCTGTTCTCAATGGTGTCCGGCAGGGATGTGTCCTTGCTCCCACCTTGTTCTGCCTTTTTATAAACGGGCTTATTGATTTTCTAAGGAAAATTAAGGATAGTGATGTCCCAAAGTTAGCCACTGGAAGGGTTCCCGCATTGATGTTTGCGGACGACACGCTGTTACTTTCAAAAACCCCAATGGGTATCCAGCGGATTTTAGATGGAGTTCGCAGAGTTTTGTAAGATGTGGGGACTGGAGATAAATCTAGTAAAAACCAAGTTTATGGTCTTTAACCCGCCCAAACTGAAGCGTTCCAACCCAGTTTTACATGGCACCCCTCTGGAGAGAGTGCAGACATTTGAGTACCTGGGTGTTACTTTGGCTGAGTATTTTAACTGGGAGGCATCAGTGGCAAAAGCCAGCCTTAGGTTAACACAGACGATGGGTGGCATACTGAAGCTACATAGAACCTCAGGCCTGAAACCCATTGCCCCGGCACTTGAAATCTATATTGCCCAAGCCAGAGGGGCTGCACTATATGGGGTGGAGCTGTGGGGTCACTGCCATGTACCTAATTTAATGAAGGCGGAAAACAATTTCATAAGGCAACTTATAGTCCTACCGAGCAGCACTCCACTTATCCCCCTTCGTATGGACCTGGGCATTAGGCCTCTGGATGACGAGATAGCACTGAGACCCCTTATGTTTTGGAGGCGATTATGGGTAACTCCCGAGCTGTCCGATATTAGGGCTGAGCTAAATGAGATATTGCCCCAGTGTCGTACCAAGGAAATTCCCTGGCTTTGTCATATAAAGGATCTTACTCTGAAACTAAAGAACCTAGGGGCATATTAGCAAGACCGGCGATAAAATTATCGCCATTTTAGCGGCAGGAAACTGCTGCTAAAACGGCGATAATGGGCTTACTAATATGCGTTATAGAATTCCAATAGAAGCCCAGGTTAGATGTCCTGCACATCTAACCTGGGCTTCTGTTGAATTCTATAGCGCATATTAGCAAGCCCATTATCGCCGTTTTAGCGGCAGTTTCCTGCCGCTAAAACTGCGATAATTTATCGCCGGTCTTGCTAATATGCCCCTAGACTTGTGGAGTTCTCCTGAAACTTCATGCACTCTGATCTCCAGATTGGAGCTAGTAAGACAATATAGAGAAATGAAACTCGCCCATATTCAAAATAGTTCTTTACATGGGCGTCTTACATCAGAGTTTTTGCTTATAAAAGACTCATATAATAAGGAACCCTTTTTGGATTTTATCCAACCCCCTAGGGCTAGGAAATTATATTTGCAATTTAGACTAGGGACCCTCCCAATCCATGCATACATGAGTAGATGGGCAAAAGATTCAAAGAAGGAATGCCTCGCATGTAATTATAAGGAGGAATCTGAAATTCATGTTCTTTTTCTTTGCCCTGCTTACCGGATACAGCGTAAGCGCTGGATAACACAACTTTGTAAAAATTTGGGTTTTAAGCAATGTACAGCGGCACTGAGAATTTTAAAATATGATACGAGCCTACCAACTGTATTTAGCGGTATCACACTTCCTAAACAGCGTGTGGCATATCAGGCGAGTCGCTAAGATATAACTGTTCAGGAGGAATCAATTGTTTAGCTTCAGTTTGATGTCCGCTACCTTTATTATGTAAATCACACTGGTTTTAATCTTTGATAGTTTTAAGATGTTCTTATTCTTTTATATCCAGTGTCTCTTTAAAGATCCATGATTGTTGCTGCTATAGAGATGTTTGAAGCACAAGGATGTAAACAGCCTGTAAATATATTTGAACCTGCGTTTCTTTTTAAAAATAATGTAGTACTTTTATGGCCTAGTGCCGAAATAAAGTTTTACTGACTGACTGACTTTCTTCTTTCTGCACCTCACTTGCCTCATTTTGCACTTCTCTTGCTTCTTTCTACACCTCTGTTGCTTCTTTCAGCAATTATCTTGCCTCTTTCTGCACTTTCCTTGCTTGTTTCTGCACCTCTCTTGCATCTTTCTCCACCACTGTTGCCTCTTTCTGTACCTCACTTGCTTCTTTCTGCACCCCTCTTGCCTCTTTCTGCACCCCTCTCCCCTCTTTCTGCACCTCTCTTGCCTCTTTCTGTATCCCTGTTCCCTCTTTCTGCACCTTTCCTGTCTGTTTCTGCACCTCTCTTGCCTCCTTATGTACCTCTGTTGCTTCTTTCTGCACTTGTCTTGCCTCTTTCTGCACCCTTCACGCCTCTTTCAGCACCTCTGTTGCTTCTTTCTGCACTTCTCTTCCTTCCTTCTGCACCCCTCCTGCCTCTTTCTGTACCCCTCTTGCCTATTTCTCCACCTCTCTTGCTTCTTTCTGCACTTCTCTTGCTTCTTTCTGCACTGCTCTTGCTTCTTTCTGCACCTCTGTTGCAAGTTTCTGTATCCCTCTTACCTCTTTCTGCACCATTGTTCCCTCTTTCTGTACCTTTCTTGTCTGTTTCTGCACCTCTCTTGCCTCTTTCGGCACCTCTGTTGCTTCTTTCTGGACTTCTCTTGCCTCTTTCTGCACCCCTCTTGCTTCTTTAAGCACCTCGGTCGCTTCTTTCTGCACTTCTCTCGCTTCTTTCTGCACCCTTGTTCCCTCTTTCTGTACCCCTTTTGCATCTTTGTGCACCTCTCCTGCCTCTTTCTGCACATCTCTTGCCTTTTTCTGCAGTTCTCTTGCCTCTTTCTGCACCTCTTTTGCTTCTTTTGCACTTTTCATGCCTCTTTCTGTACCCCTCTTGCCTCTTTCTGTACCTCTCTTGCCTCTGTCTGCACACCTGTACCCTCTTTCTGCACTCCTTGTGTCTGTTTCTGCCCTGCGCTTGCTTCTTTTTGCACATATGTTGCAAATTTCTGCATCCCTCTTGCCTCTTTCTATACCCCTCTTCCCTCTTTCTGCACCTCTCTTGCCTCTGTCTGCACACATGTTCCCTCTTTCTGCTCTCCTTTTGCCTGTTTCTGCAACTCTCTTGCCTCTTTCTGCAGTTCTCTTGCCTCCTTCTGCACCTCACTTGCTTCTTTCTGCACTTCTCTTGCTTCTTTCTGCACCCTTCTTCCCTTTTTCTGCACATCTCTTGCCTCTTTATGCACCCCTCTTGCCTCATTCTGCACATCTCTTGGTTCTTTCTGCACTGCTCTTGCCTCTTTCTGCACCCCTCTTGCCTCTTTGTGCACCTCTATTGCTTCTTTCTTCACTTCACTGTCCTCTTTCTGCACTTATATTGGCTCTTTCTGCACCTCTCTTGCTTCTTTCTGCACCCCTGTTGTCTCTTTCTGCACCTCTGTTGTCTCTTTCTGCACTTGTCTTGCATCCTTCTGCACCTCACTTGCCTCTTTCTGCACTTCTCTTGCTTCTTTCTGCACCCTTCTTCCATTTTTCTGCACATCTCTTGCCTCTTTATGCACCTCTCTTGCCTCATTCTACACATCTCTTGGTTCTTTCTGCACTGCTCTTGCCTCTTTCTGCACCCCTCTTGCCTCTTTGTGCAACTTTTTTGCTTCTTTCTTCACGTCTCTCTAATCTTTCTGCACTTCTATTGCCCCTTTCTGCACCTCTCTTGCTTCTTTCTGCACCCCTGTTGTCTCTTTCTGCACCCCTGTTGTCTCTTTCTGCACTTGTCTTCCCTCTTTCTGCACCTCTCTTCCTTCTTTTTTTATTTTGTTCATATTTATACATCGTTGTCATGGCAAATATTTAACAAATATTTAACACATAATACAATTCCATTCTATGATTTCATCTCACATAGTTCATAAAACATGATAAATTGTACAAAAAAAAAAAAGAATATAGATGAAGGGACCCCCAAAAACAGAATATAGAAAGACAAGCCAAAACGGAAAAGAAAGAAAGGAATAAAGAAGAAAATGAGAAGGAATATTGCGGTTATGAAAATAGGGACCGGAAGAGAAGAAGAAGCACTCTTCTATGGAGTCGACCCTATTTACAATTTGTTTTACTCCAGCCACCTAGTAATTGGGGCCCAGATTTTCCGCCCCATATCCCGCCTCCTTCGACCTCTCAACCTATAGACAGCTATTTCCATATTATATACTGCTAATAATCGAATGCGCCAATTAATAAATGTGGGGGAATCAGGGCTGATCCATTGAGAGGTTATACATAGTCTCAAAATAGCCATTGCTAAGAACACAAATCCAATCTCGGACCTAGTCTGAGCATTAATTACCAGATGACCTTCTATACCCAAAATAATTAAATCCGATGTTAATATTACTGGAATAACAAGAATCTGATTTAAAAAGGCTTCAATTTACTGTAAAAAATTAGCTAAGTTTGGGCAAGCAAAAAACATATGTATAGCATCAGCCGCCCATGTCCCACACCTACCACACACACTACCCTGTGAACTCCCCATTTAGAGACCTTTGCAGGAGTATAATATAAGTCGAAAACAGACATAAAATGTTGAGTCCTCAGACTCCCAGTTATTACAATTTTATTCGCTAACTCCAGGGATCCCTCTAGACCCACAAATTCCATCCCAAACTTTCTCTCCCATTTGGCATTCTGCTCACTCACATCATCGGGAAGACCTTCAATTAATTTTTGGTATATTGCCCCAATTCAGACTCTATTCCCGATAATATCAATCAGATCAATTTTGCCCATATTCGCCTCCGACCGTTGATTAATTCCAGCCAGGAAACTCCTAATCTGTAAAAATTTGAAAAAATCATTTCGGAGGAGGCCAAACTTCTCTTGTAAGTCAGTAAAAGAGGCGATTTGACCATCCAAACAAAGATCACCCAGAGTATTAATTCCCAACTTCTCCCAGCTAAAAGTAATGTGGTCTTGAAATATTGATGGTAGCAAAGCATAAGATGAGAAGGGAGTATAGGCATTTATATTAGAGATCTTATACCTACGTCTTATCTTTCTCCAAATTGAATAAACCGACTGCATTATTTTAAATTTTGTTTTTTTATAATAGCTTGGTTCTAAGACTTTGACTAGACACTGCCTAGCCTCATCCCCCATGACTATTTCATAAATGGTTGGGACAGTGGCTGGCGGAATTTTTGCCTTTGCCCCTACCAACAATACCCCCAAATGCTGTAAAAGGCGGCCCAGTGGTATAAGAGAAGGCTAGGTACACCCCAGCCACCCCTCAGTCTTGGTAACCTCATCCATTTACTAGCCCTTCTAAATCTGTGATATCCCCATATGAATCTATAGCATGTTCTTTCTGCTTTAGTAATATAAGATAAGGGGATTTCCAAAGGTATAGCCCGGAACAAATAAAGAAACTTCGGAAAGATCGTCATCTTAATTACATTATTTCGACCGTGCATAGATAGGTGTAGATGGTCCAATCTTTCCAATGTCTTATTGACTTCGCTGATCACTGGTAATATGTTTAATTCTGGTATACATCCCACTGCAGCTGATATCTTTACCCCCAAGTACGTTGCTACAGGGACAGTTGAAACACCTGCTGGCAGCCCTATATCTGTATGCAAAACCTGTGTTTTGTCTATATTTAGTTTATATCCCTACACCATACCAAATTGTTCAGCTAAATCCTTAACTGCCGAAAGGGCTGTCTGAATGTCAGTCGTAAATATTGCAATATCATCGGCGAATGCCAATGATTTAAATTCACTATTATTCACCTTAACCCCTTTAATGTTTTGGCTAGCATCCAATTTATTGAGAAAAACATCTATATATAATGAAAATAGCAATGGGGAGCAGGGACAACCCTGCCTAGTTCCTCTACTTATACTGAAGGGGTTCGATTCTTGAGCAGATATACGGATACGAGCTTCAGGCAGTACATAAAGTGCCTGTATAGCTGAAACGAACTCCCTGGATATTCCCTTCCAATGTAAGACCGACCATAGGAACCTCCAGGAGACCCTGTCGAACGCTTTCTCTGCGTCCAGCAGGATCATCCCAAGAGGCACCTTCATGGTCTGGGCCCAATCGAAGAGGGCTATAGCTCGCCTCACATGGTCAGTAGTGTCCCGTCCGGGAATAAACCCATGCTGATGAATGGACACCAATGGAGTAATAACCTTAGCCAGCCTTGACGCAATAATTTTAAAGAAAATCTTACTGTCCGCATTTATAAGAGAAATGGGCCTATAGGACGATGGATTGAGTGCAGGTTTATCTTTTTTAAAAACTACTATAGTAGTCTGCCTCCAAGAGTCTGGAGTCTGACCCTGTTGAGCTAGTTGGAATAAAGGCACGAGCTCAGTTCGAAGTACCTGCCGAAATGTCCGATAGAATTCTAAGGGTAGACCATCAGGCCCCACCGCCTTGCCCGCAGCTAAAGATGTTATTGCATGCTCTATCTCTTCCCAGATAATCGGGGCAGCTAAAGTCTCATTATGTTCTTGCGTAACCTTGACTGTTTCGTGATCCATAAAATATTCTTCAACCGGTATTGCTTCCATTCCACCTTCCTCTGTATATAATGTCTGAAAATAATTCTGAAATACCCGCAAGACTTCTGATGGCGTATCCTGGATCTGACCCAGATGATCTATAATCCTGTCAATCCTATTAGAATTCCCCTTCTGTAGTAACTGTTTAGCCAGTAATCTGCCCATATTTTCCCCGAATTCATATATATCCATACGAGATTGTAGATATTTAGCTGCAAGATCTTCCCCAAAGTGCTGATATAGCCTAGCTTTTGTTACCGCAATATGCTGGAGAGCCTGGCCCGTATTTTGATCCTCCCTAATCATCCGCATTAGCTCTATCTCAGCCATCCTGAGTTGTTCCACCCATCCTTTAACTTTTTCCTGTATCATTCTCTGCCGATTTATAGAAAAGATTAAGGTCTCTCCCCGAACAGCGGCTTTAAAAGCATCCCACACAATAACTGCAGAAGTAGAGCCATTATTTATTTTAAAGAATTCCGTAATCCATTTTGCCATGTGCACACAGTATGTCTGGTCTAATAATAATTTTCTTTCGAACGTCCAAGTAATCTGAGATCGAGGAAATCGACTAACCGGAACTTCCACAACTAACGGGTTATGGTCAGAAATTAGCCTAGGGTACAACTCAATATTGACATTCTCAGCAATTTGACTAGAAATAAAAAATAGTCCAGTCGGACAAATTTATTGTGAGGAGCCGAAAAAAAGTGTACCCTGGGTCTTCCTGTCTATGCCTGTACCAAACATCGGTCAAACCATATTCTCTGACCAACCCCTGTAAAGCCTTAAATGTCTTGCCCTTTCTGCCCATATACAGAGAGTTATTAGATAAATCAAAGCTACTTTCAAGATGAATGTTAAAATCACCACACAAGAGTAAAGGAGATGGGTATAGAGCTAATTCAACACTTAAAAATCCAGCACCGCTGAGTCATCTAAATTTGATCCATACAGGGAACAAAGTGATATCCTAGTATCATTAATTCCAGCCTCTAAAATCACCCACCGTCCTAATTTATCCTCCTTAATATGGTAAGGTGTTACCAGCCCATGCTTTGCTAATATAGCCACCCCCCGAGTAGTAGTACCTTGCCGTGAGCTAGCCAGAAGATCAAGGCCCAAAGCCTTAAGCCACCCGCGATTATTCCAAGAAACATGAGTTTCTTGTAAGCATAACATGTCTATCTTCATAAACCGTATTAATTTAGCTACCAAACTCCTTTTTTTCCGATCATTGAGACCACATATGTTTAGTGAGAAAAATTCTAATTTTGCCATCTTTATCCATCATCTTTATAAGTAAAACATCCACTAACAAAACACAAAATAGTACAATAGATCCCAATAGAAATTGTTATATACATACACTTTAACGTATAGATTTTTGCCATGACAACTTAAATAAAGCAGCATTGATATCCACCAATCCATAGCCCTCACCCCCGTGTCCACCCCCACCCCCTCTCCCATCCAACCTGAATCCCCCTTTCCCCCACCCTCTACCCCCACCTCATAAGGACCAACGGTCCCTGATGATGAAGAGCTGGACCTTCGTCCCCTCCACAAAGCCAACCCCCCTTCCAATAAGTGGCCGGCATTTCATTGGTATATCAAACAAATGCTTACAAAATCAACCCCCATGAGACAATCAAGCTAAGACTAAAGAGGAGCAGAAGGAGACCACTTAAGAAAGAAATAATGCCACCTGCAAATCGAATTGTTATAAGTGCTCCGTCCAGCCCCCTACCCTAAAGAACCAGAGTGCTAAACCATACTAATCCGAAATAGTTCCATTTCCTATAGTGACAACATAAACTCCTTTGCCTGGACTTCAGATTGAAAAAAGTGCGTGTGCCCGTGTACTACTACCTTCAATTTAGCCGGATTGAGTAAGAAAACCTGAGCACTTTTAGCCTGAAATTGAGGGATTAATTGGCGTAATAGCCATCTCTTCTCAACAGTCGCCTGACAAAAGTCAGGTCGCACAAAAAATCACAGCCCTTGCCCCCCCCTTTTCCGATCCGGTCTGGCCAAATCATATAGGGCCTCTCTAGCCAAGAAATTATTAAGACAGATAAGAATTGCCCTTGGCCGGTTATCATTTTGCCCCCCTTTCCTACGTATATTGAAAGGGAATCGGTGTGCCCTCTGTATTTCAGTTTTCCAGTCCCAGTGCTTAAGTTCTGGAAAAGCTTCTTCAAAGAGCTCGATAACAAACTGCCGGGCATCCGCCCCCTCCTTGTTCTCAGGTATACCCAGGATTCGTAGATTGTTCCTTCTTGATCTATTTTCAAGGTCAGTCAACTTCCACAATGTATCCTCTTTCTGGGATTTTAAAGACTCAGTCAAAGTTTTCTGTGTGGCCAACTCATCTTCAAGTAGGGAGATTCTAGTCTCTGCTTCCCCTACTCGTACTGCGAAATCCGAACAGGTCTTTGCGACCCTCCGTATAGCGTTTTGTAGCTTGCGACCCGCACCTTGCGTGCGAGAACTCTCCGCTCTGGTCTCCTCTCGATGAGCCATAATAGTCTGGTATATTGTGGAGAGGGTAATTTCTTCGGATCCACATACTTTCTCCCTAATCAATCCAGAGGGTTCAGCAATATCCGGAGCCGACAGTTTAGGGGAAAAAGAGTAGTCCCAAGTCATTGTAGCACCAGCACCTGATCACTGCTCAGAGAGATCGGTTTGGACTCTTGTCTTTCAAACCGTCCCCGGGTTGTAAAAAGATTTTTCATCTAAATCTGTCCCATGCAGGCTACTAATGTCACTCCCGTCCTCCACCCAGTCTTTACCGCAACTCTCATCCCCGGAAGAGTTTGAATGATCTGACAATGAAAAGAACTTATCCAATGCTTCTTCCTCTCTAACTGTTTCTGTAATAATAGTTCCATCCTTCTTTCTGCACTTCTCTTGCTTCTTCCTGCCCATCTCTTGCTTCTTTTTGCACCCTTCTTCCCTTTTTTTGCATCCCTCTTGCCTCTTTCTGCTGTTCTCTTGCCATTTTCTGCACCTCTCTTGCCTCTTTCTGCACTTCTCTTGCTTCTTTCCACACCTCTGTTGCTTCTTTCAGCAATTATTTTGCCTCTTTCTGCACTTCTCTTGCTTGTTTCTGCACCTCACTTACTTCTTTCTACACCCCTCTTGCCTCTTTCTGCACCCCTCTTTTCTCTTTCTGCACCTCTCTTGCCTCTTTCTGTACTCCTGTTCCCTCTTTCTGCACCTTTCCTGCCTGTTTCTGCACCTCTCTTGCCTCTTTCTGTACCTCTGTTGCTTCTTTCTGCATTTCTCTTGCTCTTTCGGCACCCTTCGCGCCTCTTTCAGCACCTCTGTTGCTTCTTTCTGCACTTCTCTTCCTTCTTTCTGCACCCCTCCTGCCTCTTTCTGTACCTGTCTTACCTCTTTGTGCACCTCTCCTACCTTTTTCTGCACCCATCTTGCCTCTTTTTATACCTCTGTTGGTTCTTTCTGCACTGCTCTTGCTTCTTTCTGCACTGCTCTTGCTTCTTTCTGCACCTCACTTGCATCTTTCTGCACTTCTCTTGCTTCTTTCTACACCTCTGTTGCTTCTTTCAGCAATTCTCTTGCCTCTTTCTGCACTTCTCTTCCTTCTTTCTGTACCCTTCCTTCCTCTTTCTGTACCTCTCTTGCTTCTTTCTGTGCCCCTGTTCCCTCTTTCTGCACCTTTCCTGCCTGTTTCTGCACCTCTGTTGCCTCTTTCTGTACCTCTGTTGCTTCTTTCTGCACTTCTCTAGCTCTTGTTGCACCCGTTGTGCCTCTTTCAGCACCTCTGTTGCTTCTTTCTGCACTTCTCTTCTTTCTTTCTGCACCCCTCCTGCCTCTTTCTGTACCTGCCTTGCCTCTTTGTGCACCTCTCCTATCTTTTTCTGCACCCCTCTTGCCCCTTTTTGCACCTCTGTTGGTTCTTTCTGCGCTGCTCTTGCTTCTTTCTGCACCTCACTTGCCTCTTTATGCACTTCTCTTGCTTCTTTCTTCACCTCTGTTGCTTTTTTCAGCAATTCTCTTGCCTCTTTCTGCACTTCTCTTGCTTGCTTCTGCACCTCTCTTGCGTCTTTCTGCACCTCTGCTGCCTCTTTCTGCACCTCATTTGCTTCTTTCTGCACCCCTCTTGCCTCTTTCTGCACCCCTCTTCCCTCTTTCTGCACCTCTCTTGCCTCTTTTTGCACACCTGTTCCCTCTTTCTGCACCTTTCCTGCCTGTTTCTGCACCTCTCTTGCCTCTTTCTATACCTCTATTGCTTCTTTCTGCACTCCTCTTGCCTCTTTCTGCAACCTTCGTGCCTCTTTCAGCACCTCTGTTGCTTCCTTCTGCACTTCTCTTCCTTCTTTCTGAACCCCTCCTGCTTCTTTCTGTACCTCTCTTGCCTCTTTGTGCATCTCTCCTACCTCTTTCTGTGCCCCTCTTGCCTCCTTTTGCACCTCTGTTACTTCTTTCTGCACTGCTCTTGCTTCTTTCTGCACCTCTTTTGCAAATTTCTGCATCCCTCATGCCTCTTTCTGCACCCCTCTTCCCTATTTCTCCACCTCTCTTGCTTCTTTCTGCACTTCTCTTGCTTCTTTCTGCACTTCTCTTGCTTATTTCTGCACTGCTCATGCTTCTTTCTGCACCTCTCTTGCAAATTTATGTATCCCTCTTACCTCTTTCTGTACCTCTGTTCCCTCTTTCTGTACCTTTCTTGCATGTTTTGGCACCCCTCTTGCCTCTTTAAGCACCTCTGTTGCTTCTTTCTGTACTTCTCTTGCTTCTTTGTGCACCCTCTTGCCTCTTTCTGTACCCCTTTGCCTCTTTTTGCACCTCTCCTGCCTCTTTTTGCACCTCTCTTGCCTTTTACAGCAGTTCTCTTTCCTCTTTCTGCACCTCTTTTGCTTCTTTCTGCACTTTCCTTGCCTCTTTCTGTACCCCTCTTGCCTCTTTCTGCACCTCTGTTGGTTCTTTCTGCACTGCTCTTGATTCTTTTTGCACCTCTGTTGCAAATTTCTGTATCCCTATTGCCTCTTTCTGTACCCCTCTCCACTCTTTCTGCACCTCTCTTGCCTGTTTCTGCAACTCTCTACCGTCTTTCTGTAGTTCTCTTGCCTCCTTCTGCACCTCACTTGCTTCTTTCTGCACTTCTCTTGCTTCTTTCTGCACCCTTCTTCCTTTTTTCTGCACATCTCTTGCCTCTTTCTGCACCTCACTTGCCTCATTCTGCACATCTCTTGGTTCTTTCTGCACTGCTCTTGCCTTTCTGCACCCCTCTTGCCTCTTTGTGCACCTCATTTGCTTCTTTCATCACTTCTCTCTCCTCTTTCTGCACCCCTCTTACCCCTTTCTGCACCTCTGTTGCTTCTTTCTGCACTTCTATTGCCTCTTTCTGTACCTCTCTTGCTTCTTTCTGCACCCCTGTTGTCTCTTTCTGCACCCCTGTTGTCTCTTTCTGCACTTGTCTTTCCTCTTTCTGCACCTCTCTTGCTTCTTTCTGCAGTTCTCTTGCTTCTTTCTGTACCTCTCTTGCTTCTTTCTGCACCCTTCTTCCCTTTTTAGCATCGTTCTTGCCTCTTTCTGCTGTTCTCTTGCCATTTTATGCACCTCTCTTGCCTCTTTCTGCACCTCACTTGCCTCTTTCTGCACTTCTCTTGCTTCTTTCCACACCTCTGTTGCTTCTTTCAGCAATTCTCTTGCCTCTTTCTGCACTTCTCTTGCTTGTTTCTATACCTCTGTTGCTTCTTTCAGCAATTATCTTGCCTCTTTCTGCACTTCTCTCCCTTCTTTCTGTACTCCTCCTGCCTCTTTCTGTACCTCTCTTGCCTCTTTGTGCACCTCTTCTATCTTTTTCTGCACGCCTCTTTCTGCACCTCTGTTGGTTCTTTCTGCACTGCTCTTGCTTCTTTCTGCACCTCTGACTTAGAGGTAGTTTTAATCCCCCTGCCCTATTATATACTAGTGCCTTACAGGGGAGGTCATGCCAATCACAAGGTTACCCCAACCCATAGTGTAACCTAGTGTATGTAGATGTCTTCACTGTATTCTAAGTGTCTTTTAGCATAGCACTGGCTCCGAGCCTGGTTGGTCGGAGTCAGTTACCACCAGTATCAGTCAGCAAAAAGTTGGGGGCAAAGGATGACTTTGCAACAAGGCCTCTTTGTGCACCTCTATTGGTTCTTTCTGCATATCTCTTGCTTCTTTCTGCACCTTTCTTCCTCTTTCTGCATATGTCCTACCTATGTAGGCATAGTTAGAAATTAGCATTTAAAAAACCTTAGAAATTCACTGAAAAAACCATAGGGTTCAGGGACATTATAGTTATTAATTAGCATTTAAAAAACCTTTGAAATTCACTGAAAAACCATATGTTTCATTGACGTTATAGTTAGAAATTAGCATTTATAAACCCTTTGAAATTCACTGAAAAAACCATAGGTTTCAGGGACGTTATAGTTAGAAATTAGCATTTAAAAACCTTCGAAATTCACTGAAAAAACCACAGGTTTCAGGGACGTTATAGTTAGTTGGACATTTCAGTCATACAAAACCAGAGAAATTCGGCCGTTATAGTTAGTAGAGGTAACTATAACTCGCGCCCCCGCAATGCACTGCTGATGACGTCACATATTACATCACTCAAGACATGGTCAGTGACATCACTGATGACATCACTGATGACATCTCAAATGACATCACTTATGACATCACTGATGACATCATCCACATGATAATCTGATTCACCTCCTCACACCCTAATATAACCTTTGATACACCCACTCTAAAATACAGACTACCATTTCCGAAACCAAAGACACACCAATACCAGTTACTACATACCCACTCACTGATTCCTAGGTCTACACACACATCTATTCATTCACCCATACAGTCACTCATACATGCAGTCACTCATCAATACAGCACTATCATGTGCACTCATAGACCTATACAGACTGTCACACACCGCCACTCACCCATAGAGTTACTCACACACACATAGTCAGTCATGTAAAGAATCAATCACACTCCCATTTACTCACATACACAATTATTCACACACCACCTCACTTATTCATACAGATACTAACACATACTTACTATCGTATACAATCACTAACACAAGCACACACTCATCCATACAGCCACTCTCACAATCACTCACTCTCACATGTAGTCATTTATATAGTCCAACACTCACATATACTGCCTTTCACATATGTAGTTACTCACACATGTACCACTGAGACATCTAAACACTCACCAACACACCCATACATACACTCATCCACCCACACAGCCCTTCACAGATGCACTCTTGAACCCATACACCCAGTGAATCACACACTCACACATCTATGCACAAAGTCACACCCCCCACCTACCACACAGACACTCAGTCAACCATACAGATACTCAGACAATTAATCAATAACCAATATAGACACTCATGTAGCTACTCACCAACCCATGCAGCCGCTTACCCGGACGGAACGGATTCAAACCAGGTAGGACAAGCAGGCACTCTGGGGAGGAGAGGTGTGCAAACCCAGTGGAGTGAGCTGTATTGGGACAGACGTAGTCTTCACGAACAACATTCAGAATAAATATTGCAAATGTCAGCCGACATGGTACGCGACAGGGAGGCGGCTGCGATGGAAATGTTTTCCGACTGCCTCCCAGTGACATCTGGTGCCAAGGAAAAAAACAAAGATAGCACTAAAAATACTAACTCCGTAAAAGAAAAATGTAAAACTTTAGAAAAAAAGATGAGAATGGAACAGAGCAAGTGGTGGGAGTCTCGTTCCCTACAAAGATATATTGATGTGGGCAGAATTCCAAGGGGCCTTAGGATCCTCACTGCTCCCAATTACGAGCACTGCCCCCAATTACGAGAATCCTAACCCTGAATTGATGCGTGAATGGGCAGAGTGCAACCTTGATTCCTCCAGAAAACTGGTATTGATTTTAATCAAGTATGCAGACATAGACCGTGCATAGCTACTTAAGGACATTGATGAAATTAATGAGGAGTTGGAAAGCTCAGGTCAAACTGAAGAAAATACCAAATTATGAAGTGAGATGATATTCAGATTGAAGAAGGAGGAGGATAAGATAAAAGAGAGGAAAACTTTCAAGTTTCACAGAGATAAAAACGACTATGATTTGGGACAAATATTTACTTTTTCCCAAAAATATGATGCATTACAGGTGTCCAAATTTAGAACAACAGAGGGCCCCAAAACAGCGATAACAAAAAGTGGTGGATTACTAACTGACACATGCCACTCAGACTTAAGCTCGGCGGGGGGTAGCGAGTCAGAATCGGACTTGAGAAACCCCCAGGGAGGAAAACAATTGCCAAAACCGTCACCAGCTGAAGAACTGAACTTTTTATGCTACGAGCGGAGGCAAACCCTCCATCCGAGACCACAGAGTAGCAACGCAGAACAGGCAGAAACTTCAGGCGGAGGCAGAGGTGCAAGTCAAACAGGCGGCGCTACCAATATGAAAAAAAGAGGAAGGGGACATTGGCAGAAAAAATAAACAAAGGGGCATATTCTCAAGGAGCTATCGCCGAGTTAACGGCACTTTATCGCAGCCAAAGTTGTGATAAATTTATCGCCCCATTCACAAGCTGGTGTTAACAGCCCATAACACCAGTTAACCTGCGATAGCAGCCGCCGAAAGCATCGCCACAGATGACACCGGCAACTATCGCTAATGAGATGCAGAGTAGGCGTTTCCGTGCAAAAAGGCGCGTCAACACCACGCCGCAACATTCACAACGACCAGGCAGATCAGCGATAAGTCCACAAAACATGCGATATGGCGCGTTAGCAGCAGGAAACTAACACCTGCTCTGACCTGGTGTAAAGTCGGACAGCAGCCGGCACCAGAAAAGGGAGCCCAGCCCACAGCCACACCTGAAGGACAACAGATGCCATGGAGCTCATCATGCAGCTCGGAGCCCCAACAGGGCCACAACACCCACCGCCACCACCCCCCGGCCCGCCACCACCCCCCGGACCCCCCCCACACCACCCCCCCCGGACCACCACAGAGGCAGCGCAGACACAGACTGCGGACCTTCAGAAAACGCACCAGCCTCCACAGACATGACACCAGAGTATGTCATTGCCCACTACAGGCCTGCAAAAGGACAACCATCCTCCGCATCCTGAACATCATTGCCCACAGGCTGACTGTACCAACACAGCGGACAACCAACATCCCTCCGCAGACAAAGCTGCTGGCTGTGCTGCACATGTTGGCCTCTGGGACATTCCAACCAACAAATGCCAGAGTTGGAGGAGTCTCACAGCCAGCCCTATCAAAGTTCCTCACACCTTTCTTGGATGCCATCATCAGCTTGGTACCCCAGTACCTATACTTCCCCCAAACTGCGCAGGAACAGCTGGAGACCAAGCAAGGATTATACGCCATAGCTGGATTCCCGCACGTGTTGTGGGCAATAGACTGCACACATGTCCTACTTGTGCCCCCTTCCGACACTGCACACAATTACCGCAAAAGAAAGCACACGCATTCCATCAATGTGCAGGCAATAGTGGACCACCGGGGACTCTGTACCAATGTCGTCGCCAACTACCCAGGCAGTGTGCATGATTCATACATCTTCTGACAGTCCATCATCAACCGGCGCTTCCAGGATGGCACCTACGGAAATGCAGTGCTCGTTGGTAAGTACCAAATGAACACACCACACACCTCAATTCCACAATCATACAACTCACAACTCTGGGAATGCACACGTTACAACCCACATACAACATGCCAAACAACATGCCCACCCACCAGACACGACAGCACAACTCACCATGGGAACCAGGCCTAGCCATGTACATGAGCCATCAACGGCATGGCACCTCAGCCACACATCAGCAGAATGTGGGAAGAGGAGGGAACCAGGCATGTGTGAAGGAGGCGATGTTACTGATGAATGGGTCTGCACATAATGCCAAGTGTGGCGAGGATGTGTCGGACAGACTGCAGTATGCAGACCACACACATATCCATGTCCACATACACCGCTGGTGTGTAGTGTAGTGGACAGTGGATGCAACCATGTCACCCCAGCCAGTGGGGGAGATCAAGGAAACGTAGCTTGTCACATCCCCCCCTGTAAGCGTGAGAGGAGTGGGCTGGCCTGGCATATGCGAGGTCAGCGTATGGGTGTGAATAAAAAGCACGCAGCCCTGGGTGTGGTCCTCTTCCGGAATGCCCAACGTCCCTGCCAGGGCGGCGCCTCTCACCCCGCCATGAGGCCTACGCCGTGAGCGGTGTTGCCTGGGATCCTGTGCGCCTGCTGCATCACGGACCGCTGGTCCCCAAAGCCGTCATGCCCGCCCCTGTGCATCCAGGCATCACTGCTCACCTGCCGACACCGGCGTGTGTCAAAGTGGGCCCACCACATGCCGGTGCAAGCTCCAAGCCCGAGGACCCCGACCTTGGCAGACTCTTCGGACCATCACGGCCACCACGTCACAGGCCCGCGGACCTCCTTTCTCGTTGACGTACTCCACCAGCATGCACAGCGGACAAGTAGGTCACACATTTGGAACTGAGTCTTGATTACACCATGGCAGAGTACATGATTGAAGGCTGAGTTCATGTCACCATACTCCCTCCGATGTGGTGCCACCAAGTCTGTGCATAGGACTCCCACCAAACGTGTCTGTGGGCCCTTGCTGACTCCAAGCTTGGGCCTGCACTGCGGTCCTGCAGGCCTCACACCAATCCAATGCAGTCCGTCACAGGCAGGATACGGCCTCCTCTCCGGCTGCACACCCGCTCAGCTCTGGTGCCACTACCTATGTCAGCCACAAAAGTAATACAAATGCCATTCCAACG
Organism: Calotriton arnoldi; assembly: GCA_963921515.1. Taxonomy (NCBI): domain Eukaryota; kingdom Metazoa; phylum Chordata; class Amphibia; order Caudata; family Salamandridae; genus Calotriton; species Calotriton arnoldi. The sequence continues at coordinate 216,033 of CAWUFW010015951.1, forward strand.
TCGTGTGTGACAGATCCAGGAGGAGATGGCTGGACAGCGGTTGGCCCACGCTGACCGCTGCCTCCGGCCGACACTGCGGCCAACTAGGTCGCACTTTTGGAACTGAGTATTGATTTCTTCATGGCAGTGTTCATGTCATAGTACGCAAGGAGAGGAGTAAGAGGAAGACGCGCTTCAGTCCGGAGGAGAAAAGGCTCACCTTTATGGAGGTGATGGGACACTACCAACGACTGCACTGGTGTCACTGACTCTGTGCAGCGCATGCCTACCACACGTGGCTGTGGGTCCCTGCTGACCGCTGCCTCCGGCACACACTGCGGTGGAGTAGGTCACACGATTAGAACTGAGTCTTGCTCTGTACATAGCAGAGTCCATGTCATTGTACAGGCCTCATCGCAGACTGCATCCCCTTCCAGCTCTGGCACCACTGAGTGTGTGCCCTGAAATCCATGAGCAATCTCTGTTTGGACATCGGTGGCGTCTGAGCCCATGGGCTGGAGGCTGTCTTCATCTACATGTAGCTGATACTGACAAGCTGCAAAAGTGGGGTCTGTAGCATTCAACTCCGCCATCTGCCTGTTCCTGCTTGCTTCTGCCCTCTGCATCATGCCCTGGAAGGACACCTGCCACTGTCCTCCGCAACCCTCTGTGTAAGTCCCCTTGGCGGTGGGCCTGTGCTGGCCGCTGTGCATCCGGGGCCACAAACTCTATGCTGCTCAAGTCAGGGACCCATGATGTACGTACCTTGAACTGCTGATTGTCTGCTCACTGTTGTTGTCTTTGCCAGCACCAACCAACCCCTGAGTGGTGGCTTACACTACCCAACACCCATCCAGCACAGGCGTCACTGGAGATGTGAGCCTGGCAATAAAAGGGGCCGGGCGCACGTGCCCGTGGCCAGTCCCACGAACTCACTCTGTGTGTCCGTGTGGTTGTTGTGTATGCATGGGGGACCGGGGTCATTCCACATAACATTGTGCTGTGTACAGCGTGTGCATCCATGTCACCGCAGGCAGTGGTGTAGACCTGGGACATGAAACCGTGTTGTACCTCCCTGTGTGCGTAAGCGGGGTGGACTGGTGTACGTCGGTACTGCGTAGGGGTGTGGCTACTCCACACGTGGATCTGGGTGTGGTGCAGTGTAGGCCTTGCCAAGGATGTGGCTGATGCGTGTGTCTCTGTTGTAGTGTCTGCGCCACCCGTCCCGCAATCGGCAATGTTGCCATGTGGCATGCCCTCGTGTGTGCGTGCTCGGCCGCAGGGGTACATGGGGAGGGCATGCCCGCTCGGGGTCAGGGATCACACATGGCAACTGTTGTGTGTGTCGCTATTATCTCTGCATGTGCCAAAGATGTACCCTCAACTGCATGTCGGATTCAGCCAGGCAGGTGCTCTACATCTGTGTCAGCCCTGTCCTTGCAATGGGCCGACACACACGTGGCCGGCCACATTCTGCGCAGCATCATCACTGTGTCATAGCCAGGCTTGTTGATATGCGCAGACAGGTATGACAATGGTGTGCCGTAGGGGTGCATGTGACGCAATCACCCTGCGCACACTAGTGAATGTGCTCGGGGAGGTGTGGTGCAGCAGTGAGGCTACGTACTACACAGTGATGCCACTCATTAGCAACACGCAGTACATGTCATACGGGTATCACTAACTCACACATATCACACACCAATGAAGCAGTGGGCCTGCCAACACATCATGCAGTACGTAGTCTTGACTTGTCTCTCTGCACTGTCACAGGTGACCAAGGATATCCACTCTGTGCTTGGATGATGACACCCCTCCGGGCCCCGAACACACAGCCCCAGAGGCAGTACAATTTGGCCCACAGACGCACCAGGGGCATCGTGGAGCGCACATTTGGCATGTTGAAGTCACGTTTCAGGTGCCTGGACATCACAGGTGGAAGGCTCCTGTACAGCCCAGGCCTCGTGTGCAAGATGATCGTTGCATGTTGTGTGTTGCACAACATATGTGTACGCAGCAGAGCCCCATGGATACGTGTGCCAGATGCACTGGACGATGATGATGGAGATGAGGCAGGTGGACCACACCCCACTGCAGCCACAGCAGGAATTGCCCATAGGGACTACATCATTGGCAATTTCTTCTCTCATTGACGTCACATTGTGAGGGTCCTTAGCAGTAATGGCACAGTACGTTGACTGACCACAGGCACAGCATGTGCTAATAAATGCATTCCGAGACACATTCCCTGCGTGCATGTCACTCATCTGTACAGGCACTTCACTCAGACACGTGTGGGCGCAACATGTTTTGCTGACAATTTAGGAATTTGTTAATGGATGGTGAGTGTGTCACCTCTGTGCAGTGAGGCTGTTTAGGGTGTCACGTTTTCGAAATGCCAGTTCTGTGTTTCACAGTTGTTATGGTATCCCACTCTTCGGCGTTTCACATGTGTCCCAGTTCATTCCATTTTGGCTGTCATTTGTGGCCTTCAAGTGACAAGAGGGCTTCTTTTGGGCTCTGTTATGTGCCGCCATGATGCAGGGATGCACCCTGTGACTCAAGTCCCGTGACATGGGCGACAAGTACGTGGGGGGAATCACTGCCCCTACAGTGGTCCATGCTTCCATTATTGTTTGGTCATGGACATGGCACGTCGGTGTGCAGGGGGTGTTGTTTGTCCCTCTGCAATGTGAAGGGGAGATGCGGTTTCACAGTGTGTTCCATGTTTGTTTCCGCATTGGCGCAGGCTACCTGCTGAATGCATGTCAAGCCGCATTGTGGCTGTTTGTGGGGAACTGCCTGTCGGATTTGGACAATGGTCATTTGTTCTGCATCACAGCTGTGGAGTTGTGCTTGGACGTTGTCATCTCACCGTTTGTTTGGTCTGCTTTTATGGTGATTGTTCCCGCCTGACGCGTGTGACTTGCAGGCCTGTGGCTGGTTTTCGCTGCTTTTTGTATCGCGCTTGGCCTCATCGCAGCTATTTTTGCGTTCGTGTTTCGCATTTTTGAGGCGTGGTGTAGATTTTAACGCGGACAGTTGTCGGGTTATCTGGGGACTATCGCATGATACCGCCGTGTTGTGAATACTTGGTTAACACAGCGTAAATTTCCCGCGATGGACTGCGATGTTGAAGGTTGCGTTAAGTAACTTTTGCGATGGTTATCGCACGTTCTTGAGAATATGCCCCAAAGTTGTTACAACCAGCAACACTATTATGAACTTAGCCAACATCAAATTGTCTAAAGAGGAAGAAAATCTGCTCAGCCTCGGATTATCGTACTCCCGGGTATTAATTTCAACTACGCGTCCACGAGAATGCACATATATAAGAGTGTCAGAAAACTCAAACTTAAAAATACCATATTTTGGCTAAAACTGAGGGAAAACGAAGACGACAAGAACTCACAGATCCAATGATGTATCCAAATCTATCTCAGTCTGATTTACTCCTAAGAGAAATGGAAAATCTTTGAGAAGGGGATGACATAACACATCAATATGAAGGGGAAGTAAATACAAATGTGGAGACTCTGAATCCCATCGAACAAAGCAAGGGCATATCTATGCAACAAATGCCATTTAAACCAAAATCCACATTTAATCCCATCACCCCCCAGGACTCTATTGACATATTCCACGAAACAGTCACATCACGAATTAAAAAATTGAATAAAACTATACAAACGACACAAAATAAATTCAACAGACGCAATCAACAATACAATGATTTCATCAAGAGATTGCAGAATGATATATATATATCATTATAGTATATCATGTATAGTTATTCGTAATAGCGACAAGGGAGGCAATATTGTTATTTGGTCCCAAGAAGAGTACAAAAAAGAAGCATTCAGTCAATTGAATGACAGATCCTGCTACAGCCGAAGCAGTGCCTTCAATCTTAAAACAATGTACAATGAATTTTACAACAAATTGTCGGTATGGAAAACCGAGGGGCTTATAACTATGGAAGAATATAAGTTCTTAAGAAAGGAGAACCCGACCACCCCTACTATCTATTTTATCCCTAAAGTACATAAGGACCCAAAACAAAACCCTGGGAGACCGATAATCTCAGTCAGGGAAAGTTTGTTAGAACATACCTCTCAATACGTTGACTTTTTTTTGCAGGACTTTGTGAAAGCACTACCTTCTTATGTACGTGACACCAGCGATTTCCAAAGAAAAATCAGGAATTTTGAATGGCAACATGAATTTCTGTTGATAGCACTCGACGTAACCTCCCTATATACTAGTATTCGACATGTTGATGGAGCCAAGGCAATTGAGCTCTATTTGGATCAGAGACCAACACAGTATAACAAACATAACAAAATGCTGGTAGAGATGGTGACTTTTTGTTTAAACAATAATATTTTTATGTTTAACAACATTTTGTATCAGCAGACTAGAGGGGTGGCAATGGGGGCCAGCTTCTCTCCCAGCTATGCATATTTTCACATGGGCTGGTGGGAGGAGCTGGTCCTCAAGGTAGAGCATAGCCATTACATCGATAACAATATCAAGATGTGGCTTCGCTTTATCGATGATTTGTTTGTGATTTGGCAAGGAACACATGAACAAGCATTGGAATTTGTAAACACTATTAACCAAAATGATGTCAATTTACACTTTACTGCCACCATTAATGAAACTACAGTAAATTTCCTCGATACACAAATCTATATCAGCAACAACAAGATTGAGACCCGATTGTATATGAAAGAAACCGTGGGCAACTCTACATTACATGCGAGCAGCTCGCCCCCCAAGCATCTAATAAACAGTATACCCTACGGGGAGATGCTACACCTTAGGCGTATTTGTAGCAATGATGCAGACCTAAAACAAGCCCAAGACAACAGCAGAATGAGATTTCGGGAAAGGGGATAGTCCAATGACATCATTAGTAAAGCCATATCCAAATCTATGCTACAGACAAGGGAGGAGTTACTGAGAGATAAACAGTTGAACACGCAGGAGACTCTAGATCCAGGAGTGATAGGAAAAGGCCATAACACCAATGAATTCAGGATAATTATGGGACATAGCAAACAACAGAAATTCTTGCAGAACAATATTCAACAAAACTGGCCATTAGTGTTGAACGACCGGGTAATAGGACCCCTGCTAGCGCAGAGGGTGTCCATTACCTACAGCAGAGCCCCATCCATGAGAGATAGCCTGGTGAAAACGAATCCAGAGAATATTGAAGGAACTAGTTGGCTACAAACACATGAAGGCTTTTTCAAGTGTAAAACTTGTAAAGCGGGCCAACATGGTATCAACAAGAGTACATACCGTACCCCCTTCAGTGACAAGGAGTATAAGATTCAAAGGTTATTGACGTGCAAAACAGAGTATGCAGTCTATGTGCTGCTGTGCCCATGTGGCCTGCAGTACATAGGCAGAACCAAACTCCAAGTACACAAAAGGGTGTTGCAACATTTACACGCAATAACTAACCAGGACAATACCTATCCTGTTGCACGACACTTTAGGGAGTTCCATAAATCCAACAGTCTGGAACTAAGTTACTTTGTAATTGATGCAATTGCCCCCAGCAGGCGCGGGGGAGACAGAGAATGTAAACTTAGAAAACTGGAAATGAGATACATTCTAGAAAGGGATTCCAAACACCCAGGGGGATTAAACGCAACAGAGGATTTATACACTTGTTTATGAGAACAACTTTATATTAACTTTATATGGATTTTACAATATACATGATTTTATCCAATATTAGCAACATTTTACAATTTTACAATGTTGAAGTTATATATATATATGATTTTATATGTTGTAATTTGTAAGATTGGAGACTGCTATGTATTTATTTATTTATGTAGTTATATATTTATATATGTATATTTAAATTGATTTATATTGGCAGAGATTTGCACAAATCCATATTAGATGTAAATAAGTAATATTTAAAAACATCGCTTTATCTGGTATTCATACCATTATTGAATTATTAATGAGATTTCTTAGGGACAAAAGTCGAGTAAATCCTCACTTGCAAGTTCATAAATTTTAACAACAATTGTGAGAAACAAACCTAACAGTTACGGAGATATATATTATGTATTAGCTCGACAGCACACCAACACGTTAAGCACTTTATGTTTAGCACTACAGCACTTTATCAGTTTAACTAACCAGAACCATATAAAGAGACATAAATATGAGCCACATAACGTCAGTTATGGCGGTTTAAACTTCATGACATCCATCATGTTTTAATTAACCCTGGGCGTAGTTCGCGTAGTCGCGCTACGCGTAGCTACGCAAAGTGCAGTTCGCACTATGCGAGCTACGCGTAGCACTACGCGAACTGCGTAGTTTGCTGTTCGCACTGTGCAATGCGAGAGAACGGCATCTCGCACAGTGCGAGCAGTCGTTTTCTGCTGCTCGAGCAGATTTTACTCGAGCAGCAGTTTTCTCAACGCGGACTGGTAGTTTCTCATCGCGAGCGGTCGCGAGCATACGCGACCACTCGCAATGAGAAACCTGACCTCCCCGCATTGAGATCCTCGCTGGGAGGTTTATTTTCCTCGCTCGCGATCGGCAACTTGATGTTGCTGATCGCGAACGAGGAAAAAGTCTCGCCGGGATGGCATTTTGCTTGCTCGCGGTCGCCAACTTGACGCTGAGGACCGCGAGCAAGCAAAAAATGACCGCTGCACTACGCTTCGCTGCGCTACGCGTGTTCGCACTGTGCTACGTGCAAATCGCGTAGTGCGAAGTTGCGCAAACTACGCAAACTTCGCGAGCGTAGCGTAGTGCTTTGCCCAGGCCTAGTTTTAATGCATTTATAAAACAATGTTTTTTTTGCTCACATAACATGAATATGTGATGTTATAATCCACAATATGCAAATAATTACAAGACATGATGAGAGTGACGCAACTTGGGCATATTTTATGGTAACTCTATTTTAAACAATTTAATGTTTGACAATAATTCGATATGTTGCATAAGCCACCAAATTATCAAGGACAGACATCTATTCTAAATGTCATAACTGCCTAACTAATATGTGAACAAATACTGATATAAGTTGCCTCATCTTAGAATTATACTCTCTTTTACTCTTCTACGTCTATGGTTTTCACTGTCACGTGATACATTTCACAATGCACCTGTCACTTTAAAAATGGAATCAAAATGAACTTGCCATGTCATGTGAACAAGGCTCGGTCGAGCTGAAACGCGTAATGGCGACGGAGCAATAAAATAATTGCAAGCACTTATTGTTGGGTCCGTGTTTGGAGAAATCCTGGAGGTGACGGAATGGAGTAATATATATATATATATTCACTGAAAAAACCATAGGTTTTAGGGAAAGTTATAGTTAGTTGGACATTGCACTCGTACAAAACCCGTGAAATTCCCCCGTTATAGTTAGTTCAGCTAACTATAACTCGCGCCCCCGCAATGCACTGCTGATGACATCACTGATGACATCACTGACATCATCCAGTGACTGTGTGTTTCTGTAAAGTTTAAATATGTTTAATATATATAGGGAAAGGCGTATTGAAGAATGAGTGAGTGTATAAGCGTCTGAATGGATGATTTAGTAGGTGCGTGACTGAGTCTATAAGTGAGTGATTAACCGTATCTTACTGGATGCATGGGTGAGTGACTAAACTGTGTGAATGTCTGTATCCGTCTGTCTGTTGTTGTGTAAGCAGCTGCATGGGTTTCTGACTAGCTAAATGAGTGTCTATATGGGTTATGGATTGGTTCTCTGAGTATCTGTATGGGTGCCTCAGTGTTTGTGTGGGTGGGGTGTGTGTGACTCTGTGCATAGATGTGTGAGTGGGTGATTCACTGGGTGCATGGTTTCAAGAGTGCGTCTGTGATGGACTGTATGGGTGGGTGAGTGTGTGTATGGGTGTGTTAGTGATTGAATGTATATCTCAGTGGTACATGTGTGAGTAACTACATAAGTGAAAGGCAGTATATATGTGTGTTGGAGTATATAAATGGCTATAAGTGAGAGTGTGTGATTGTGAGAGTGGCTCTATGGATGAGTGTGTGCTTGCATCAGTGATTGCATAGGAGCGTAAGAATGTGCTAGTATTTTTATGAGTAAGTGAGCTGGTGTGTATAACGGTATAGGTGAGTAAATTGGAGTGTGATTAATTATTTGCATGACTGACTAGGTGTGTGAGTACCTCTATGGATGAGTTGCATTGTGTGAGTGTTTATATAGGTGTATGAGTGCATATGATAGTCCTGTACTGAGTGACTGTAAGTATGAGTGACTGTACGGGTGAGTGAGTAGATGTGTGTGTGTAGACCTAAGAATCAGTGAGTGGGTATGTACTTATTGGTATTGGAGTGTGTATGGTTTTGAGAATGGCAGTCTGTAATTTAGAGTGGGTGTATCAAAAGTTATATTAGGGTGTGAGAAGATGCATTAAATTCTCACATGGATGATGTCATCAGTGATGTCATTTGAGATGTCATCAGTGATGTCATCAGTGATGTCACTGACCATGTCATGAGTGATGTAATATGTGATGTCATCAGCAGTGCATTGCGAGGCGCGAGTTATAGTTAGCTGAACTAACTATAACGGGGAATTTCACGGGTTTTGTACGAGTGCAATGTCCAACTAACTATAACTTTCCCTAAAACCTATGGTTTTTTCAGTGAATTTCAAAGGTTTTTTAAATGCTAAACCCTAACTATAACAGGCCTGAAACCTATGGTTTTTTCAGTGAATTTCAAAGGTTTTTAAAATGCTAATTCCTAACTATAACAAGCCTGAAACCTATGGTTTTTTCAGTGAATTTCAAAGGTTTTTTAAATGCTAATTCCTAACTATAACATGTTTGAAACCTATGGTTTTTTTCAGTGAATTTCAAAGGTTTTGTAAATGACAATTTTTAAATGTATTAATTGTTATATATTTTTTTTTTGATACTGATTTACTACATTTCTTTAAACTATTTATTTTTAGATATTTTATTTTTTAAATTACATTGTAATTACATTATACATTACATTACAAAATATACTTTCTCAGAATTAATTACTTTAGTTTAAATACTTTGCAAATAGGCAATAGACTTTTAAGTACAGTAGTTACAGTTGTTGCAATGGGCAACACAATTTCAAACACAATGCAACATTGAGCTCAATGTGAATTTCTAGCTAAATGCAATTAGTTACTTTATGGATTACTTTTCTAACCACAGGACTGGATCCTAGATTCAGTCCTGGGACATCTCCTGTAAACAGTTGAGTAAAAGTGTTTTGGTTACAGTAGTGATTTTTAAGGAATATTATTGTATTTTAAAAGTTGACAGAAACTTTTTCACATAGAATCACCAATGTTATCCTATGGGAGGAAATTCACTTAGCAGGTAAGTAGTGTTATCGTTACTTTTTCTTACTCAGTGGTGGATCCTGGATCCAGCACTGGTGCATCTCCTGTAAACAGTTGAAAGAATGCGTTTAAGTCATACAGGCGATTTTTAAGGAATATTTGTAGTTTGTGAAAATCAACACTTTGAAACTTTTCTGCTGAAAACCAGACAATGGATTCCTATGGAAGGAAATATAAGTTACTGGTAAGTACGGTTAGAATTACTTTTCAGGATCAGTACTGGGCTGAAAGATGCAGCACTGAGGTCTCTCCTGATAACAGGTGAGTAAATCGGAATTCGTAGTTCGGCTGATTTTAGAGGAATATTATAAAGTTCCAAAACTCCACACTTAGAAGAATTTCCAAGTGAAACCAGTCAATGTTACCCTATGGAAGGAAATTCAAGTTACTGGTAAGTACGGTTAAAATTACTTTTCAGGATCAGTACTGGGCTCAAAGATGCAGCACTGAGGTCTCTCCTGATAACAGGTGAGTAAATCGGAATTCGTAGTTCGGCTGATTTTAGAGGAATATTTGCACAATGGTGAAGGAAGGGGTGGGGCCTGAAGTGACATGTCTGCAAACACGCCCTGTGGCGCGTTTTAAGTTGGAGAATTAATTCCTCCTCAATCCTGAGGGTCCCTAGGGGCCAACTAGCCCACCAGGAACCTCCAGTATGCGCCAGGGGCTGCGTTGCAGAGAGGTGTACAGAGGCCACGCCCTTTTACAACACTTTGCAATGCAGCTCCGTGGCGCTTACTGGAGGTACCTGGTGGGCTAGTTGGCCCTCAGGGACCCTCAGGATTGAAGAGGATTTAATTCCCCATCTTAAAATGCGCCACGGGGCCTGTTTGCACACATGTCACCTGAAGCCCCGCCCCCTCCCTTCACCACTGTGCAAACGCGCCCGTGGCGCATTTTAAGTTGGGGATTAAGTCCCTTGAATCCTGAGGGTCCCTGGAGTCCAACTAGCCCACCATGTACCTCCAAAAGCTGCCACACAGAGCTGCGTTGCAGAGAGGTGTAAAAAGGGGCATGGCCTCTGTACACCTCTCTGCAACGCAGCCCCCTGGCGCATACTCGAGGTTCTTGGTGGGCTAGTTGGCCTCCATGGAACCCCAGTATTCAAGGGGAATTAGTTCCCCATCTGCAAACGCGCCAGGGGACGCGTTTGCAGACTGCTGCAGGGTGGGGCAGGGCTTCCCGGCACGATGCCGGTCTTTTTTTTTTGTATGGAGTGGGGCTGCGTGGCCCCCTTCCTTGCGATACAAAAGGGGATGATGGACGGAACGTTTGAGCCAATCAAACACTCACCCCAGTCAACTGATCTGGGTTTAATCCATCATCATTCTTTAGCTCACTCCACCACCCCAGTTCAGACATGGCCATATGCAAATCAGTCTGACCCTGTGCCTCATGGGAACAGTCCAGCCGAACTGCCAAGCCATGTCTTCCCTGGACCGGAAACAAGCATCCTAGGACCGGTTTCTGGCATTTCAGCCGTCATCAGCCAGGCTTGCTTGAATCCAGTGGCAAAGTGAGCAAGGGACCCACGTCTGGGCATACCCCCGCCAACTTAGGGCTGACCAAGCGATACAAAGGGATGATGGACGGAACGTTTGAGCCAATCAAACACTCACCCCCAGTCAACTGATCTGGGTTTAATCCATCATCATTCTTTAGCTCACTCCACCACCCCAGTTCAGACATTGGCCATATGCAAATCAGTCTGACCCTGTGCCTCATGGGAACAGTCCAGCCCGAACTGCCAAGCCATGTCTTCCCTGGACCGGAAACAAGCATCCTAGGACCGGTTCTGGCATTTCAGCCGTCATCAGCCAGGCTTGCTTGAATCCAGTGGCAAAGTGAGCAAGGGACCACGTCTGGGCATACCCCGCCAACCTAGGGCGACTAAGCGATACAAAGGGGATGATGGACGGAACGTTTGAGCCAATCAAACACTCACCCCCAGTCAACTGATCTGGGTTTAATCCATCATCATTCTTTAGCTCACTCCACCACCCCAGTTCAGACATGGCCATATGCAAATCAGTCTGACCCTGTGCCTCATGGGAACAGTCCAGCCCGAACTGCCAAGCCATGTCTTCCCTGGACCGGAAACAAGCATCCTAGGACCGGTTTCTGGCATATGGCCATGTCTGAACTGGGGTGGTGGAGTGAGCTAAAGAATGATGATGGATTAAACCCAGATCAGTTGACTGGGGGTGAGTGTTTGATTGGATCAAGCTGCTCCGTCCATCATCCCCTTTGTATCGCTTTGTTCGCCCTAAGTTGGCGGGGTATGCCCAGACGTGGGTCCCTTGCTCACTTTGCCACTGGATTCAAGCAAGCCTGGCTGATGACGGCTGGAATGCCAGAAACCGGTCCTAGGATGCTTGTTTCCGGTCCAGGGAAGACATGGCTTGGCAGTTCGGGCTGGACTGTTCCCATGAGGCACAGGGTCAGACTGATTTGCATATGGCCATGTCTGAACTGGGGTGGTGGAGTGAGCTAAAGAATGATGATGGATTAAACCCAGATCAGTTGACTGGGGGTGAGTGTTTGATTGGACTAGCGCTCCGTCCATCATCCCCTTTGTATCGCTTGTTTGCCCTAAGTTGGCGGGGTATGCCCAGACGTGGGTCCCTTGCTCACTTTGCCACTGGATTCAAGCAAGCCTGGCTGATGACGGCTGGAATGCCAGAAACCGGTCCTAGGATGCTTGTTTCCCGGTCCAGGGAAGACATGGCTTGGCAGTTCGGGCTGGACTGTTCCCATGAGGCACAGGGTCAGACTGATTTGCATATGGCCATGTCTGAACTGGGGTGGTGGAGTGAGCTAAAGAATGATGATGGATTAAACCCAGATCAGTTGACTGGGGGTGAGTGTTTGATTGGATCTGCTGCCCGTCCATCATCCCCTTTTGTATCGCTTTGTTCGCCCTAAGTTGGCGGGGGTATGCCCAGACGTGGGTCCCTTGCTCACTTTGCCACTGGATTCAAGCAAGCCTGGCTGATGACGGCTGGAATGCCAGAAACCGGTCCTAGGATGCTTGTTTCCGGTCCAGGGAAGACATGGCTTGGCAGTTCGGGCTGGACTGTTCCCATGAGGCACAGGGTCAGACTGATTTGCATATGGCCATGTCTGAACTGGGGTGGTGGAAGTGAGCTAAAGAATGATGATGGATTAAACCCAGATCAGTTGACTGGGGGTGAGTGTTTGATTGGATCTAGCGCTCCGTCCATCATCCCCTTTTGTATCGCTTTGTTCGCCTCTAAGTTGGCGGGGGTATGCCCAGACGTGGGTCCCTTGCTCACTTTGCCACTGGATTCAAGCAAGCCTGGCTGATGACGGCTGGAATGCCAGAAACCGGTCCTAGGATGCTTGTTTCCGGTCCAGGAAGACATGGCTTGGCAGTTCGGGCTGGACTGTTCCCATGAGGCACAGGGTCAGACTGATTTGCATATGGCCATGTCTGAACTGGGGTGGTGGAGTGAGCTAAAGAATGATGATGGATTAAACCCAGATCAGTTGACTGGGGGTGAGTGTTTGATTGGATCAAGCGTTCCGTCCATCATCCCCTTTTGTACCCCCTTCCCTTGGCCTCTTTTGGCCCCGGGGACCCCATCCCCGGGCATGAGGATTTTCATTTTTTTAAAATTATAATAAAACGGGAAGGGCCGCGTGGCCCCCTTCCCTGGGCCTATATTGGCCCTGGGGACCCCATCCCCCGGGCATGCCCTCTTTTTATCAATTTTAAATATTTGGAGGGGGGCTGCATGGCCCCCCTCCTCCGGCCATTTAAGGCCCCGGGGACCCCATCCCCCGGGGCCTGCCTTTCCGATTTTTTTCTCTTTTTTCTTTTGGGGAGGGGGGCCACGTGGCCCCCCTCCCGGGCCACTACTTGCCACGGGGACCCCATCCCCGGGGCTGGCCCTCTCCGTTGGGGACTGTGGGGTGGTCCCAATCCCCCACAGTCCCGCTCGGCTCCCCGCGTCCCTTGGGAGCCGCATTGCTTTCCACATGGGGAGCTGCTAAGATGCAGCTCCCATGTGGAAAGCAATCTGCTTTGAATTTTGGAAGAGAGAGCAGGTTTCCCTGCCTCTCTTCCAAAATCCAAGCAGCTTGCTATGGCAGGACGGAGCCGCGAGGCTCCGCCCTGCCATAGCAAACTACAGTGTCCCGGGGTAGGCACCCCGGGACACTGCAGGAGCCGGCCCTGGGGGTGGCGGTCCCCAGGGCCATCAAGGGCTCCAGGAGGAGGCCGCGCGGCCCCCTCCCTTGAATTGCACAGCCCCGGGAGGTGGTGGTCCCCGGGCTCTGGGGGTCCCTAACGGACCTCCACATTTATTTTCTAAGTGCCCCGGGAGGTGGTGGTCTCGGGCATGTGGGGGCTGGAGCCCCCACACGTTATTAAATTTAAAAAGAAGCCCCGGGGGTGGCGGTCTCCGGGGCTGCGGGAGGGCAGGAGAGCCCTCCCGCACCATTTTTTTCATAAAGCCCCGGGGGTGGTGGTCCTCGGGCTTGGAGCCTTAGAGGCCCCCATATAAAACATAAACCCACCTCGCATGCCCCCGGGACTTGGGCCACCCGGGGGCAAATACATTCAAGCGCGGGAGACCGCGCTCGATTTATCGGCAGGATCCACGCACCCTGGAGCGCATCCTGCCGATTTTTTTTTTAAAATGCTTTTTCTGCCCAGGGGTCCTTGTGGGACCCCTGAGCAGACCTAGGGGTCAGGGTGTTTCTACCCTGCCCCCTTTGTGCGTTTGCACACTTGCGATTTTTTTCTCGATGGGATTCGCGCACCCTAAGCGCATCCCGCCGATTTTTAAAAAAAATGCTTTTTTCTGCCCAGGGTCCTTGTGGGACTCCTGAGCAGATCCTAGGGGTCAGGTGTTTCTACCTTCCCCCTTTGCGCTTGCATGCAGTTGTTTCTGTCCCTCGGTTCTACCGAGGATAAAATGGCTGCCAACACTTCCTGATTTGGAGTGTTGACAGCCAACTAGCATGCAGCTCGTGATCGGGAGGGTGCGCTGAATCCGACGCGGCCATAGATATATACGTGATTTTCATTTTGATTTTCAGGAACTACTGAACGGATTTACACCATTTAAACAAAAGGGTTCTTTCTGAACCAAGAACTACTTCTTTTCCAAATTTGGTGTAATTCCGCTCAGCAGTTCGGCTGTAGCCGTGGCTAAAGCTTTCCTATGGGAAAATGAATGGGGAAAACACGTTTGGGACCCCCTTTTTCTCGGCCCTCGCTGATGAATCACCCCGAAACTTTTAGGGTAGAAGCGGACCGGAGCGGCCATAAAGTTTGAAAATTTCGCAAAGATTTGTCAACCGACGCAAGAGTTATTTCAAATAGAATGTCGCGGATTTCCTATGGAGAATAGGGTCCTAACTATAACTATCTACTGGCGACCGCCAGTAGATAATATATATATATATATATATATATATATATATATATATATATTATCTACTGGCGGTCGCCAGTAGATAGTTATAGTTAGGACCTATTTTCCATAGGAAATTCGCAACATTCTATTTCCAATACCTTTGGCGCCAATCGACGAATCTTCGCGAAATTCTCAAAACTTATGGCCCGCTCCGGTCCGCTCCTATCCTGAAAGTTTCGGGGTGATTCGCCAAGTGGGGGCCAAGAAAACAGGGGGTCCCAAAACGTGTTTTCCCATGCAATTTTCCATAGGAACCTTTAGTCGCAGCTACAGCCCGAACTGCTGAACGGAATTACACCAAATTTGGCAAAAAGGTAGCCCTTGGTTCAGAGTCGTGCCTGTTGGTTAAATGGTGTAAATCCGTTCAGTAGTTCCTGAGAAAATCAAAAGTGAAACCACATATATATCTATGGCCATGGAGGGTCCGCGCACCCTGAGCGCACCTTCCCGATCACGAGCTGTATGTTAGTCTGGCTGCCAACACTCCAAACCAGGAAGTGTTGGCAGCCATCTTGTTCCTCGGTAGAACCGAGGCACAAGAAACAAGTGCGCAAAACGCAAAAAGGGGCAGGGTAGAAACACCCTGACCCCTAGGCCTGCTTAGGGGTCCCACAAGGACCACCAGGGCCAAAGCATTTTTTTTTAAATCAGCGGGATGCGCTTAGGGTGCGCGGATCCCGCCGTGAAAAAAAAAAACGAAGCGCGGGCTCCCACGCTTCGAGGGTATTTTGTCCCCGGGTGGGCCAAGTCCCGGGGGCATGCGGGGTGGGTTTAAATGTTAGTTGGGGGGCCTCTAAGGCCCCCCAAGCCCCGGGGACCACCACCCCCCGGGGCTTTCAAATTATAATGATGGCGGGGGCACACGGCTCCCCGCAGCCCGGGACCGCCACCCCTGGTGCTTCTTTTATAAAAATTACCTGTGTGGGGGCTACAGCCTCCACATGCCCCGGGGACCGCCACCTCCCGGGGCACTAATTAAAGAAATGTGGGGTCCGTTTGGACCTCCGAAGCCCCGGGGACCACCACCTCCCCGGGCTTTGTAGACGTTGGGAGGGGGCCGCGCGGCCCCCTCCTGGAGCCTGTGGTGGCCCTGGGGACCACCACCCCAAGGGCCAGCTCTGCAGTGTCCCGGGTGCCTACCCCCGGGACACTGCTGGTTGTAATGACAGGACGGGAGCCTCACGGCTCCCGTCCTGTCATTGCTAACTTGCTTGCTTCATTGAAGCGAGAGCAGGGAAACCTGCTCTCGCTTCAATGAAGCAAGCAGATTGCTTTTCCATAAGGGGAGCTGCATGACAGCAGCGCCCCTTATGGAAAGCAATGCCGGCTCCCGCAGGACGCGGGAGCCGGCAGGACCGTGGGGGATTGGGGACTCCCCACGGTCTCCAGCGAGTGGCCAGGCCCCGGGGATGGGGTCCCCAGGGCCACTAGTGGCCCGGGAGGGGGCCACGCAGCCCCCCTCCGCAACAATTATAAAAAAAATGTTAAAAAAATAAATCAATGCGCAAAGGCCGGCCCCGGGGGATGGGGTCCCGGGGCCAATAGAGGTTTTAGAAGGGGGGCCATGCAGCCCCCTCCTCAAAATTTAAAATAAAAGTGGCCATGCCCAGGGGATGGGGTCCCTGGGGCCGGAATTGGCCACGGGAGGGGGCCACGCGGCCCCCTTCCCGTACTGTTTTTTTACTTTTTTAAATAGGATCAGGCCCTGGGGGATGGGGTCCCCAGGGCACCAAAAGTGAAAGGAAGGGGGCCACACAGCCCCCTTACAAAAAGAAAAAAAGCGAACGTAGCGTCAGGCCCCGCCCCTCCTTAACCACTCTGCAAACGCACCCTGTGGTGCGTTTTAAATTGGGGAAAAAATTCCCCTTCAATACTGGGGGTCCCTGGGGGCCAACTAGCCCACCAGGTACCTCCAGTAAGTGCCACAGGGCTGGGTTGCAGAGAGGTGGTCCAGGCCATGCCCCTTTTTACACCTCTCTGCAACGCAGCTCTGTGGCGCTTTCTGGAGGTACCTGGTGGGTTAGTTGGACCCCAGGTACCCTCAGGATTCAAGGGGACTTAATTCCCCAACTTAAAATGTGCCACGGGGCGCGTTTGCACAGTGGTGAAGGGAGGGGCGGGGCCTGAGGTGACATGTGTGCAAACAGGCCCCGTGGCGCGTTTTAAGATGGGGAATTAATTCCCCTTCAATACTGGGGGTCCCTGGGGGCAAACTAGCCCACCAGGTACCTCCGGTATGCGCCAGGAGCTGCGTTGCAGAGAGGTGTTCAGAGGCCACGCCCTTTGTACACCTCTCTGCAACGCAGCTCTGTGGCGCTTACTGGAGGTACCTGGTAGGCTAGTTGGACCCCAGGGACCCTCAGGATTCAAGGGGACTTAATCCCCCAACTTAAAACACGCCACGGGGCGCGTTTGCACAGTGGTGAAGGGAGGGGGCGGTGCTAAAGGTGACATGTGTGCAAACAGGCCCCGTGGCGCGTTTTAAGTTGGGGAATTAATTTTCCTTCAAACCTGAGGGCCTCTGGGGGCCAACTAGCCCACCAGGTACCTCCAGTATGCGCCGTGGAGCTGCGTTGCAGAGAGGTGTTCAGAGGCCATGCCCCTTTTACACCTCTCTGCAACGCAGCTCTGTGGCGCTTACTGGAAGTACCTGGTGGGCTAGTTGGACCCCAGGGACCCTCAGGATTCAAGGGGACTTAATCTCCCAACTTAAACCGCGCCACTGGGCATGTTTGCACAGAGGTGAAGAGAGGGGGAAGGGCCTGATGTGACAAGTTAGTTTCTTAGTTTTAATCCCCCTGCCCTATTATGTACTAGGGACTTACAGAGGAGGTCATGCTAATCACAGGGGTACCCCAACGCATAGTGTTCCCTAGTGTATGTAGGTGTTTTCACTGTATTCTAAGTGTCTTTTAGCATAGCACTGGCTCTAGGCTTGGTTAGTCAATGTCAGTTACCACCAGTACCCGTCTGAAAAAGTTGTGGGCACAGGATGATTTTGGAACAAGGCCTCTTTCTGCTCCTCTGTTGGTTCTTTCTGCACGTCTTGCTTCTTCCTGCACTTTTCTTCGTCTTTGTGGACTTCTGTTGCTTCTTTCTGCATTTCTTTTGCTTCTTTCTGTGCGTTTTGTCTTCTTTCTTCACATGTCCTACCTCTGTAGGCATAGTTAGAAACTAGCATTTGAAAACCTTTGAAATTCACTGAAAAAACCATACGTTTCAAGCACGTTATAGTTAGAAATTAGCATTTAAAAACCTTTGACATTCACTGAAAAAACAATAGGTTTCAGGCACGTTATAGTTAGAAATTAGCATTTAAAAACCTTAGAAATTCACTGAAAAACCATAGGTTTTAGGAAAGTTATAGTTAGTTGGACATTGCACTCGTACAAAACCCGTGAAATTCCCTCGTTATAGTTAGTTCAGCTAACTATAACTCGCGCCCCGCAATGCACTGCTGATGACGTCACATATTACATCACTCATGACATGGTCTGTGACATCACTGATGACATCTCAAATGACATCACTGATGACATCACTGATGACATCATCCATGTGATAATTTGATGCATCTTCTCACACCCTAATATAACCTTTGATACACCCACTCTAAATTACTGACTGCCATTCTCAAAACCATAGACACTCCAACACCAATAACTACATACCCACTCACTGATTCTTAGGTCTACACACACATCCACTCACTCACCCGTACAGTCACTCATACTTATGGTCGGTCACTCAGTACAGGACTATCATATGCACTCATACACCTACATAGACACTCACACACCGCCACTCATCCATAGAGGTACTCACACACCTAGTCAGTCATGCAAATAATTAATCACACTGCCATTTACTCACCTATACAGTGATACACACACCAGCTCACTTACTCATACAAATACCAGCACATTCTTACGCTCTTATACAATCACTGATTCAAGTACACACTCATCCATTCAGCCACTCTCACAATCACACACTCTCACTTATAGCCATTTATATACTCCAACACACATATATACTGCCTTTCACATATGTAGTTACTCACACATGTACCACTGAGATTTACATTCACTCACTAACACACTCTTACACACACTTACCCACCCATACAGTCTATCACAGATGCACTCTTGAAACCATCCACCCAGTGAATCACCCACTCACACATCTATGCACAGAGTTGCACACACCCCTCCCACACAAACACTCAGGCACCCATACAGATACTCAGACAAGCATTCAATAACTCATATAGACACTCATTTAGCTATTCACAAACCACATGCAGCCACTTACACAGCAACAGACAGACGAATACAAACATTCACCCAGTTTAGTCACTAACCCATGCATTCAGTAAGATACGTTAAATCACTCACTTATAGAGTCAGTCACGCACCTACTAAATCATCCATACAGACACTTACACACCCACTCATTCTTCAATACGCCTTTTCCCTATATATATTAAAAATATTTAAACTTTACAGAAACACACAGTCACTGGATGATGTCATCAGTGATGTCATTTGAGATGTCATCAGTGATGTCATCAGTGATGTCACTGACCATGTCATGAGTGATGTAATATGTGACGTCATCAGCAGTGCATTGCGGGGCGCGAGTTATAGTTAGCTGAACTAACTATAACGGGGAATTTCACGGGTTTTGTACGAGTGCAATGTCCAAGTAACTATAACTGTCCCTAAAACCTATGGTTTTTTCAGTGAATATATATATATATATATATATATATATATATATATATATATATATATATATATATATATATATATATATATATATATATATATATATATATATATATATATTGTATTTCCAAAACTCAATATTGTTAAATAACCATGCAGCTTCAGTGCTTTTCAGCAGTATTTACAATTTTACGTGGATAGGAAGCAGACTGAATTAATAATACTATATCTCTTCCTCATCCCACCCTTTCATCTGATATTAACTGCCTGGAGAATATATCTCAATGGGGACAAAAAAAGCAATCTTTTTTTCTTTCGTACCTAGCCTCGAGGTAAAATGGCCTTTTGTTGACCTACTTTGATTTCACATTTGGCAGCAAACACGCCATACACATAGTAAAGATTTGACCTTAAATTGTTCTTCCAATGGAAAATCTGTTTTCTGGCTTGTGCCAGATACCAAAAGACTATTCTTCTGCTAAGATTTCATAGGAAAGAAAGGCTGTTAATTATGAAATTTAACGGGTTGCATTTCATAACAAAAAGGCTTTTTATATTTACATTGCAAAGTTCTGGGTTTGGTCGAATCACAAGCATTCCGATCAACAGGTGAGTAAAATATGCTTACTTTTGATATATAAGTATTTTTTACTTGTTATTGTTTTTCCGATGTGTAGGCATCGTAGACATCACAAACACTACAATTCACAGGGGAAAGACTTGGGTAATTTTCCATTCTTCTTTTATATAACTTTTTTAACTCATTGAAATGTTCCTTAAGAGTCCCAGGTTGTAAATTTGATTCAGTTTCACATGCAATTAGCAGTCAGTGGAAAGTTTAAAAATGCACTGGAAATTGTTTGCAAAATCAACAAATGTTACAACACTGTGGATATTCACTTAATTTGCACCTTGATTTTCTTTACCCCTCTACTGGCACTTCTCTGGCAACACCCATTAAAGTAATATTCATTAAAAATATAAGGGCACAGTTCACATGGCTTTTGATGTGACTTACTCTTGAAGTACTCCTGAATTCCAGCCGTGTGACAGAACTTCAGATTACTCTTTGACCACAGGTGTAAGCCAGATGTATTACCAGAAGTACAACAAGAGTGAGACACAGTAAAATCTTTGTGAGATCTGAGTGCCTCATTTATCGGGATTTGGCGTAGGGCAATGCAGCAAGTCACCTTGCTGCACCTCACTGAATGACAGGGAAAAGGCACGAATTTAAGTCAATATGGCGCATTCATACCCTTTTCACTTCGCTGCCACCCTTTTGGTTGCCTAGCGCCAACGCAGGCACCCTTGCACCATAGTGCAAGGGTGCCTGCATTGTAAAGTGGATTATTTTTTAGCAGGAAGGGGCACCTTCGTGCACAAAAACAATTCTCTGAGGCATTTCCCTCTTTCTATGTGTGCTGCAGAATGCAGCACACATAGAAAGAGGAAATAACAAGGAGAAATAAAGGTATTTCTCCTCGTTACACCTCACCTCAGAAGGCACATCTTTTTTGTGCATTCTCAGGTGTACCAGTTCTGGTAAATCTTACAATGCATCAAAATCCATAGATGTTGATTGGGAATACTCACACAACACCTGTTGAAATGCCACCCTGGCGCAGAGTACTGCAACGCAGCAATTTTTGATGCATTGCATAACTCAAGATTTATGAAGCCACTTAGGGCCAGGCAAGGTGGCCTTGCGTGGCTTCATAAATCTCACTTTTAAATTGTGTCGCTCGTGCACCACATTGCGTGGTGCTAGAGCGACGCAAAGGGGTTCATAAATATGCCCATGAGTGTATGCACCAACCACAAGACAATATTGGACATGCATTTACATATATTTCTTACTTTTTAGATCTAAGTTACAAACTTTTGTAGAGTCAATTCTTAATTCTGAAAAAAACACAAAGGAGGCAATGGCTAGGACATTTCAACTGCTTGTGGTGGTGCTTGAAAACGGATAGCTATTGCTTAGTGCTCGGCCTCCAAAAGTTGATGCATATGGGAAAGGCATGGTTGAATAGGATACTGCTGAGAAACTACTGATGAAGCAAATTTGATGAGACAACAAAGTTGTAGAGGACCTCATAACGTGGACCAAAATTATTATATTATTAATTTGGCCTACGGGATGGTATGCTACAGTCAAAACTGGGCTCTGTGCGCCTAAAGACTTAGGGGATGATTATGATGGCGGGCGGATCGCCATTGCCAGCCAGGCGGTGACGATCCGCCCGCCATCTCTACCCGAGTTACCCCCGTCATAATACAATGGCGGGGGGTACCGCGGCGGGCGCAAAGTGCTTCTGCCGCTTTTCTGCCAGTCGGCAATCGGAGGCAATGGTTCAAATTGCGGCCGGGCGGAATTGGGCCTTAATATGGTGGCGGTGCCTAGCAGGCACCGCCATCCATATTAGGATGTGTGTCACGAAAGGCCTTTCCATGGCGGCGATGCCGCCATGGAAAGGCTGGCGGAGATGTGCGGGCCCCCAGGGGGGGTGGGGGGTGCACTTGGGAGGTACCCATGGTACCCCCCTGCAGTTCCGTGTACAAGGTGGCAGGCACTGCGCGGTGCCTGCCACGTTGTGCATGGGAATGCACATCATGCTCACTTGGCATTTGGCTTACAGCAGCACCCGCCTCAATGTCAAATATGCAGTATGCGACTGCCAGCGTAGCAGTCGCATCCTAATAAGGGCTGCGGGACCGCCGCATGTCTGGCGGCCGGTCCCGTTTCCACTGGGATGGCGGGCAGACTAAAGTCCGCTCGCCATCCTAATCAGCCCCTTACTATGCTAATGGTGGGTTATGGTGGACTGTGTTCTGGAGAGCTCATGTTGGACGGCGCAGCAGTGGTAGAGTGTGCTACAAGTATGCATCATATGTAAGTTGTGGTGCATGAAAATAACTGAAAACTAGGCTGGTCTATCTCCATCTAACACTGCAATTTGTGGAGAACCCATGCTATATATACTGGGCAGATGGAGGATTTATAAATAGGAGTTTTGCAGTGGGAGGGATGCATGCATATTCCATGGGCTACGGTGTGAAAACAAACAGTGAGGACGAAAAATGTGTGGGGACATTGGGGAGGAAGGTTTGAAATGTTTATGTACTTTAAGGACAAGCGGTATAATGCCACTGAATACCGGGTATGTGTACTGTGAATGTATTATTGTGGAAAGTGGAAGTGGTACAGCCTACATAAGCATTTGAAAACAATAAAAAACCTTCAAAAATACATTTTGAATGAGGTGAGAACTGATTCTGTTTTTTCGGGACATTCAATAGTAGTTAGAAATGCTAAAGCTTTAGCTTTTGGGGTATTGCTGTCGGTTAATTATTAGAGAGCAATTGAAAGAAAAAGGAGTCAAATTCTGAGTTCTTTGATATCTCCAAATAAAGCACATCACGGTTTTGGAGCTTGGAAATGTTTCAATCTAGATGCAATCATAAAACTACGAGTCTTAATCAGGAACTTTAGTAAGAGTGGTAACCCCGAAACATAATAAGGGGATCCCCAATAAATGAAGTATTGAGGACCAGAGATTCAAATGGGAAGAATTTAGACCTTATATATCAATACATTCCCTTTGATACATCATTCACTTAATCTAAAGCTCAACAAGTGGTTAATGCAATTAATGCTACACATTACCAAGGTACACCAACATCACAATGGGTGTGGTAAAAATTTATTTATTGTCACAATAGGTGTTAAACCAGAAATACAGCGAAATGTCAAAGCATGCTGAGTTCTCAAGAAGGTGCATCAGACAGTGTCTTAATTCATACTAAAGGGAAAGTGGGTGAACGAAGAATTGACATGCGACCGCAATAATATCTTGTATTGTTCACAAAAATGAATGCCCCAAAGAAATGATGGATATTTTGCAAATAGCGGTCTGCATGTCACAATGTCAACAATGTTTTCACAAGGGGAGGTATTTTCATCAAGATTGGATTTTTAGAAAGCAGCTGAAATCACCGAGGAAAAATGCATGTAGAATAGATATCTATTTGGGGAAACCGACAAGAATTACTGATTTCCACACTTGAAGCCTCATTTCTCAGGTGAATATATGTGTTCAGTTTGAAATCCCTCTAAATTCCACAACCCCATATTTAACAGTATTGTTACGAATTAGGGGGCGCAATTGGCAATCACCACAACCAAGGCACTCTTGCGGAGGACCTTATAGTTAAGAAAATGTATCTTACAGAATTTAACCGCCCTGCTCGCTAATACTCTGTAGTTGAAGAAGTAAAACAACACATTTGCATAGTTCTGTTCCTTTTACATGTACAGCACTGATCCCACCTACTTGGGCTCCTGCTGTTTCTTTAGGGTCAGGGCAACGTGCACTGAGGTATTGTACATACAGCTATGCTTTCACAGTTCTGGAGACTGTATATAGCATGAGAGTACATCTAAATACAATCTTGCAGTATATCCTGAATCAAATTCTGCATGATGAAGGGGGAAAAGTGGAATGTTTGCTTGCTTATCATACCTGACAGTAGAATCCACTGATATCTGGTAATAAGAAAGCTGGAGATTTTTGCAACTTAGCTTTGGAACTAATGAATACATTATATATATAGGTGTGAATGTAATTCAAAACACCTACAGTAGTTTCTCCCAATGTTTTAGATGGGTAGTTTGAGCAAGTAAAAATGATCAAAGACAACAATGTTACAGCTGCTTTCCGGGAAACTTGCAATGGTCATCCTTCAAAGACCTATTGCTTTCAAATCTCACCAACATACTCAACTCCCTCAAAGCCAGTTCTTATGAAGATGATGTCTTCATCCTTCATCAGATCTCACTCTAGAGATGCTTTCTCACCTCTAGACACCATTGTCAGTGCCTCCCTCGCTCATGACATCTTCTTAGATGGTCTAAAGACAGTCCTGATCCTCTCACTCATAACAAAACCTACACTAGACCCTGATGAATTCACAAATTACAGGTTCACCTCTCACCTACCATTTATCAGGAAGATCACTGAAAAGCAGTCTATGTTCAACTGCAAGATCACATTAAAGATAATCATATCTCTTGCATAGTTACCTGTCTGGCTTCAGATGACACTGCAGCACATGACAATGAACAATCCAGAGCACTACACAAATATAGTAATTTTGATCTGCCAATCTTGCAGATCCAACTTTAATTTTCATACAATCCAATCCAAAATCTGTTGACACGCAGGTCAGTAGATGAATAACACAGCCGACACATGTTTTGTCATAATGACAACTTTGTCAAGGCTGTTCATTTAAAATAAAGAACATTATATATTCGTAAAAACTCCTGACAATGGAAAATTTTAGATGCAAGACATTGCATACATGTTCACTAACCAGACAGTGTAGAATTAGCTCATGCTTGTTTGGAAATGGGTATTAGAACACGCTTCTCTTGCTTCCTGGTCACTTAGAATTGAAGAAAGTATTAACTTTAAAAGTGCTTTACAAATATAGAAACACATGTCTACATCTTGCAGGTCTTGGAAACATAGATATTATAAAATGAACAGATTTTGCACAAAAGATTATTGGAAATTGAAGCTGTCATAATTAACAAGCTCATTTCACAAGTATGCCGCAGAGAGGCAGACCACAGCTCTCCTTAATGTTTCCATATTTAAACCAGAACTATTAAGACTCACCAAAGAGAGGTGTGGTGTCACATGGATAAGGATGAGCAAGCTAGAAAGATAAACTGATATATTGTTTGAAGTCCGAACCAAATTCATTGTAAATAAAAATTAATTAGCTAATTACCATCAATTTCTCAAAATAAAAAAGAAGACGATAGAAAAACAGCTTTCACGGTTTTTGTTTAAAGACAGTGAACTCCTCTGTTAATGTCAAAGGGAACAAATCTCAGTCTGGAGAAAATAGAAGAACACTCAGCATAAAATATAGAAAACCGAGTTCAATTGTTATTTTGGACCGGGGCAAAATGTAAGTTGGTTTGACTGGTGTTTTGGATTTTTTTATTAGTGCAAAAAGTAACGTTACGTCTTAGGTATTCTAATTGGGCTTAGTTACTATAAGTAACAGTTGAATAAAGGGCTGTATCCAATGAGAGACCCTTAAAGGTCTCTAAGATGGTCTGGAGGCTGTGAAGAAGAATAAAATAGCTCTGAGTTGTGGTTGGTGCTTCTCAGCAGCCACAGCTGGGAGCTGCTCTTCTGGATAAAAAAGTAGGGCGTAGCATGCCGATGTCAAGAGTGGGAGATTCCGATCTTTAAGTGGGTCCCAGCTCTTGATGACAAGTTCAGTCAGTGGTTGAGGACTTCCATGTGGACTATTTTCTGTTGCTGAAACCTTTGTATGATCTTCTCTGTTTTATCCGCTACACACACACACATTCCCAGAAACAAAAAAGGCATTAATGAAATCACTCTAACACACTCACTGCCAAATCCTAGGGATTCATTCAATAGCCTTTGCCTACAGTTTGCTGTGCAGGACAGCACCTACATTATCTTAGTAGTGGTGCCCACTGATGATGCAGAGGAGCACCACAAATATCATGTCCTAGGGTTGGTGGGGACCAAGCACTACAGGGAAAATGGAAATACAGGTGCAAAAGATCTTGGAACTTATCTTTGTTGGGTGTTGGGGAGTGGACCAACTATGGGCAGATGCCATGCAGTCCCAAACCAGTCAAGGGCCATCAGCAGTAGAAATTATTTAATTGAACATGGCTACTAAAGTGCAAACCTTCATGAGATTTTCACCAGTGGGCGACAGGTTTGACAACAAAAGCGTCTCTCTGGAACAGTAGAACCGCTCTCTAGAGGCATTTTCTCTGTTAACCAACCTCTTGGTGACATCTCGAGTGACATTTGACTGCGACATAGTTATGGCCTTGCGTTCATCACTATGCAAGATGGCAGAAGGATATTTCGTGGCATTGCATGTGCTTTACAAAAAATTGCAATTTTGCTTGAACTCTAACCAGAGATACCAAAGAGTAGAGAGGGAGCTGCTTGGTTGTTCAATGAGAGCGCACTAGGCCTTAAAGCAATTGGATATGAATTATAAATGAACTGAACCTTCACAAGAACTGCCCAATACCTTCTAACATCTCCAAGATCCTGAGAGAATAAGTCACAATTGATAATATCAGCCCTGATAAATGGTAGGTGAGAGGTGAGAGGTGGACCTGTAATTGGTGACTTCATCGGCAAGTTTTTGGGGAGAGATCCTCTATCATAAACATGGCAGACATCCCGTCAACCATATACCTAGTCCATTATAGTGTATACAACTTGTAATATGGCGGACAGGTTATACCCCCTTTCCTGATGGCGTATGCCATCCGCCAAACTCTGAACAAGGCTCTAAATCTGAGGTTTTTGGGAGGTTTGGTTGGAGGGCAGCAAACCCTTTTTAATGTCAGACTAATTTAAAAGTAGAACTAAAGTGGATTGAATTATTTTGAGCATCTGTAGTATGCATCACTACTATTTTGCTCACTGTGCTTTCAACTACCCTTCTACTCACAGAATCTGCAATCTTATAATGAATACATTCTAGGAAGACCTAAATATTTTTTCAATCATGTGTGTAAGAATTCACTGAAGCTTCTCTTGCAGCCTTCCATCAATGCAGTGCTTTCACTTTTCTTGAACATGAAATATTTAAAAACATGTAATTAGTGCTGGCTCCAGAACACAATCATGCAGTGGACATGATTAAATATAACCATATGTTGCGCTACATTTAATAGATGACAAAGGGTATGGTTAGCCAATATATTTTAAAATAGTGGCATGCAGAGAAGCACAGAGGTTTTCTTTAAGCGAGAAGTCCAGCACATTTAACCTATTTAAAGCCCGGCGTAGAAAGATAAGTAGTAACGGCTCGTGGAGGAGTGCCGGTGGGGCGGGGCGGGAGGAGCAGGGTGGGGGTAGTAATCTACGGCATATGGTCGAACAGAGGTAGTAAACAAACAAATAAATAAAATGAATTTCATTGCGCGCGTTGCATTGCCAAATGCGATGCAGCGCGCAACGAAATTCATTTTATTTATTTATTTGTTTACTTACCTCTGTTCGACCGTATGCCGTAGTTTACTACCCCCACCCTGCTCCTCCCCCGCCCCGCCCCACCGCCCCGCGGCACTCCCTCCACGAGCCGCTATTGAAGATAAGCACCAACCAACTGTAGCTAAGTCTTCTGCAGACATATCTGCAAGCTTATGTTAGTAAGTATTTTGCAAAGAAAGTGTCTCGTGCAATGTACCAATGACTGTCAGTCAGTGATTGATGATCTGCTGTATCGACAGTGGTCTTAAACTGATGCAGGGAAGCATCAATCTCCCAATTACAGGGAAGAGGTATGTGTGACTCATCTATCTTACAGTAATGTTTCTAACCTGACTCAAAATGAAATAAGGCCTTCAAGTCAAAGTGCAGTGAATTTTCCTAGTCTATCAAATCATGTTTCCTAGCGCTAGAACAAATTGAAAATATGATGGCACCACACACAAAGTAATAGTGCCAGATTTCAAAAATATGATATATAAAAACACCACCATCTTTCTCTCCCTTGTACATGCAAAATGTTCAAACAATGTAAATGATTCTAGGGTATGGAGTTTAAGAGAAACAACACATTTTGCCTTAATGAGGTTTAGATACTTTGGGGCAGATGTAGGTAAAAAGATATTTGTGATTTCTTAATAGTGATTTTTACAGAATCGCTATTAAGAAATCGCAAACCGCTATGTAGATAAAAAATCGCAAACAAATTGCGATTCCCTAAAATTCGCAAACCCCCATACCGAATCGGTATTACTGATTCGGAATTAGCGAAATCGCAATTTTGCGAATCTGCCATACAGGTGCATTCTGATGACATCACACTCAGGAAGTGGCCACACCCATGCTGTTTCTGAGTGCCTGAGGCTGTGGGAGAGGCAGAGAGCAGAAGCACACACCCAGGAGCTGTACAGGAGTGTTCAGGCAGACACCAACTGACAGGATGGACACACAGGAGAAGGGAAAGGAGCCTGCAGAAAGGAAAAGGAAGCACAAGTTTAGCGAAAAGGAGTTGGAGGTCCTCATTGATGAGGTGGTGAAGACACATGACCAGTTATTTGGAAAGAAATCCCTGCATGTCCCGGAATCCCAGAAGAGAAAGATCTGGCTGGAAATACAAGGCACGATCCATGCCATTGGGGTCACCCAGCGCTCCATCGACGACCTGAAGAAGCGCTGGTATGACTTGCGCTCCAGGGCGAAGGAGAGGGTAGCAGACAGGCTGAAACAAGCAAAGAAGACAGGTGGCGGACCATCCACAGCGCCTGCAACCACACCCCTGGATGATTTGGTGGAGTCCACCCTCCAGCCTGAGACCATCAGTGGCATAGGAGACGTGGACAGCTCAGCCTGAGACAACACCAGACAAGGTAAGATGCATGCACAGCATGGCCTGAACCCACCCCCTCCCCAATCCTCAATCCCCAATCCCCCAGGAGCAAGTTAGAATTCCACTCCAGTCCATATTTTGCAAACAAACTGCAATGCCTCATGGGAGACGTAGTCCCAAGACCCATATAGCATATCAGTGAGATTTGTGAACACATTTGCAGGGGCCTCACATCAGTCAATTACCAAGCAGAGGACTGTTAGTGTGAATAGGAACTCATGTAATTTAATGTTACACAAATGCTGCAAGGCAAGTCAGTAAATGGACATTCTGTCTCCACAGGCGAACCTGCGCCCCAGACAGACGAGAGGGAGACACATGATGCACCTGGGCAACAACATATTCAGGAGGAAGAGTCCCAGACACGCACAGATGACACACCTACACCACCACCCAGACCTAGGAGGTACACAGTGGAAACAATACAGGAGATGGAGGGGGCAGAGGAGGAGAGCACAGGAGCTCCACAGACCATGCCCGAAGAGCCAGCACAGTCGCCTGAGACACAGTCACCCATGCAGCGTAGCCACACCAGTGGTCTCCAATGCAGACCAAGGGCAAACAGTCCGTCTGAGCAGGGTGATGAATCCAGTGTCTTCGCAGGTCTTGAGGGCACCATGGTGAAGGTGCAGCTTCTACAAATGAAGACAATGCGATTAATGCAACGCCAGATGGTGTCCATGAACAAGAACCTGAGGGACATTAAGGAGGGCATCAATGGACTGAACACCACTGTTGCTGAGGGCATGCGGGACATGACTGAGGCAGTACGGCAGTTATGCAGCAAATTGGACAGTGAACGTGGCGCAAGGGAAAAACAGCGCATGGTGGGATACACAAAGGCGGTCAACCGCCTATGCAATGCCACATCTGTCCTGAGCAGACGCACAGTGGCCATGCAGTTGGAAATGGCCCACTGCAGCCAGGATGTTGCTAGCGGGTTGCTGCAGGTCACCACTGCTGTTGAACTGCTCCAGACAGCCAACATAGCTGACACAGGGTCTGGGGATGGTGGAGACAGTGAGGAGGTCACCAGCTGCAGCAGCATTACTCCACCCATCGCTGAGCCCAGATGGCATAGTGCAAGGCAAGGGCCATCAGCAGAACTGTCGGCAAGGGAGGGAAGTGTGCACACTGAGCGAAGCACTGCTGGGCGTGGGCGCAGGAAATAAGTCCATGCTGTGGCTGACATTTGCTGATGGGTGAGGTAACCCATGTGACCCAATGACAGTGGATGGCAATGTGCATGCAGTGTGGACATGACATGATGGGCAACTCAACGCACACAGAGGCCAGTATTGTGAGGCGGTGTGCATACATATTGCCTGATGTAAGGACAATAAAACACCGTTATGCAAATATCAGTATCGGCTTTGTGTCATTACTCACTTAGAAATAGTTGCGTGTGATCTCAGCACGTCTGTGTCTCCCATCTGCCGCTCCTACAACACCTGCTGCACTGTGCAGTGGCCGTGGACATTCCTCATCCTCTGAGTCTGAATCGGTGATTTCAACGGGAGTTCCCTTCTTTGTGGCCAGGTTGTGTAGCATGGCACAGGTGCTATGATTTTGCAGCATATCTCAGGGCGGTACTGCCGTGCACCTCCACTTTTGTGAAGGCAGCGGAACCTGCTCTTCAGGAGTCCAAATTTCCACTCCACCACATTCCGCGTAGACTTATGGGCAGCATTGTATCTCCTCTCACTTGGGGTAGATGGGTTGAGGAATGGGGTGAGTATGAATGCACGCACTGCATATGCGCTGTCACCTAAATGAGAAAGGGAAAAAACATCAATCACAGGCCACTTCCAATACATCCAAGGTGTACAACAGAGTGTGTCACATGCATTTACCTAGCAGGTATCCTTCTCCAAATTCTCCCGCAGCCAGACGTATATAGATTCCACTGTGCCTGAAGATGTAGGAGTCATGCATGCTTCCTGGGAATTTTGCTACAATATCAGTTATGATGTGTGACGCATCACAGATTACTTGGACGTTGATTGAGTGATATGATGTTCTGTTCCGATATATGTACTCAGTAGCAGAGGGTGGGCAGATTGCAATATGTGTCCCATCATTGCACCCAATGACATGTGGGAATTGTGCCATCTGATAGAAATACATCTTGGTCTTATGCAGTTCCATTTGCGTGGTGGGAAACCGGATGTAATGGTGCATTCGTTGTAGCATGGCATCCAGGAAGGTGTTGAAGAAGCGTGACAGGCAACTTTGTGAGACCCTTCCAGCTACAGCTATCACCCCCTGGTAACTACCTGATGCAAGTAGGTGCAGGGAACAAAGGACCTGCACATGTGGTGGAATTGCATGCGCCCTGCGTGTCTGGTGCTCCAGGATTGGGTGCAGGTCACGTATCAGGTCTAGGATGGTAGTGGGGTGAAGCCTGTACCTCTCATGTATTTCTTCTTCTGTGATTTGGAAAAGGGTGATGCGCACTCTGTATATGCGTTCCTGTCGCCTCCTCATCCTCTGTGCTGCTGCTTGCATCCACATCCGCCTTGCAATGACATAGAGGGCTGCCATTGTGTTGGAACTGATGCATTCTGGGGCTGTCACCTGGTTACCACCTGCTTTGAGTTGGTGGTAATTTGCGACTCACAAATAGCGATTTTGCGAGAAATTGCTATTTGCGAGTTTACATACAGTTCTATGCGAATTTATTTTTGCGATTTCGCATATTGCGAGGCGCAATTTGGGAGTCGGTGGGTCAAATTCGCAAAGTAAGGAATCGCTAACTGACTTCTCTTGTTTTTAACGATTCCTTATTTTGCGCTTGGCTTTTTCCCTCTCTACATTTCACGGGGCTATTTTGCGGTCGCAAACGTTGAAATTCTGCGAATTTCAGCTTTTGCGATCGGTATTTCGCTTCCTACATCTGTCCCTTTATGACCTCCTAAAATCCTTCCTTGTCCGAGTACTAACATAGTGACATGTGGGCACTGCTCTCAAACACCACTTCAATCAGGCCGAAAAGAAAACTATTTTGTTTCCTTCTCCAGTATCATGCCCAGGCCTCTCCTCTGTTGTAGGCAGGAAGCATAACGGGAGACCTTCATTCTCTTCTGAGTACTTGGGTATCGTCAACTATCCCAAAGCAGGAATCCTTCCTAGAGGGGTGCCCTTGAAAAGGAGCGACTGTTCCCTTTCCAATAGCAGCCCTTCATGCTATTGAATTCACCTGCACGGCAGCACACAATCCCTGGGTGTGAATGCAAAAACAAGATGGCTGCCATGAAACTCCCTTCCTGGCCAGGGGGGGGGAGCAGGGGCCCGTTGCCCGATTGGCCCCAAGGAAGGGAAAAATCCAACTTTTCGTTGTCGCCAAGGCTTGCCAAACCTATGTCTTGGGTAGACAGACACAAAAATAAGCCCTTCTGTGAGAATACAAAAAAAGGGGTGTCATCATTTTTCCTTCACTGAGGCATGATCAGACACTTCAAAAAAGGAAAAATGTCCACATTTATTCAGCCCCTATTCTAGGGGCAGTAACCCTCCACCCCCCAAAAAAATCTGTTGGTTGGGTATGGATTCTTTCTCAGGGTTCATAGTTCAGTCGTGCCTCCTGAGGTCTTCCACAGTTCCCTGGAGTAGGATATCCCCCCTGATACAGACCACAAGACGCACCTGTCAGTGAGCCCCGGGTGCAGTGACTTTATGGTTAATACATTAGAGGGATTGGGGGCTGACACAGAAGTGATTCCACCTCGGTCCCTAGTGAAACCACAAGTGGGGTTCTTATAGAGCGTAACCCCGGGAACAATTTAAATTATGCCCCGCGTAATTCAGGTAACTTAGGGAATTTCCAGATACAACTGTAAAATTCATCATTGCGTCAAAAAATGAATGCACAAATGCAATTTACTCTAAAATATTGTGCTAAATGGCAGGTTTGTATTTAGTGCCAATACACAAACTTTCACATACTTTTTCCAAACTGTTGTGTAATTGCGCAAAAGAAAATTAACCAAATTTCTCACACCTTCGGTAGAGAGCTATGAGCCTGAATACTAGATCCTGAATCTGCTTATTCACTACTACTAAAAACAGTAGTGGGAAATAAAAGTTGTTTCTGTAAGTAAACCGAGCTTCTTGCAGATGCCCCAATCAATCAATCAATCATGTCACTTATAAAGCGCACTACATACCCGCGAGGGTCTCAAGGCGCTGGGGGAAGAGGGGGGTGGTGCTGCTACTGATCGAAGAGCCAGGTCTTGAGGAGTCTCCTGAAGGCCAGTAGGTCTTGGGTCTGTCGGAGGTTGGTGGGGAGGGTGTTCCAGGTCTTGGCGGCGAGGTGGGAGAAGGATCTGCCGCCGGCGGTCGTTTTCCGGATGCAGGGGACTGTGGCGAGGGCGAGGCTGGTCGAGCGGAGCTGGCGGGTGGGGGTGTAGAAGCTGAGTCGTCTGTTGAGGTAGGCTGGTCCGGAGTTGTGGAGTGCTTTGTGTGCGTGGGTGAGGAGCTTGAAGGTTATCCTCTTGTTGACAGGGAGCCAGTGCAGGTCTCTCAGGTGGGGTGTGATGTGGCTGCGTCGGGGGATGTCGAGGATAAGACGTGCAGAGGCGTTCTGGATGCGTTGCAGCCGTCTCAGGAGCTTAGCCGTCGTTCCTGCGTAGAGGGCGTTTCCGTAGTCCAGCCTGCTGGTGACGAGGGCCTGGGTGACTGTTTTTCTTGTTTCGGTGGGGATCCACTTGAAGATCCTGCGGAGCATTCGGAGGATGTTGAAGCAGGATGAGGAAACGGCGTTGACCTGCTTAGTCATGGAGAGGGTGGGGTCGAGGATGACCCCTAGGTTGCGTACGTGGTCGGTGGGTGGCGGGGCTGTTCCCAGTGATGTTGGCCACCAGGAGTCGTCCCAGGCTGAAGGGTTGGAACCAAGGATGAGGACCTCCGTCTTGTCCGAGTTCAGCTTCAGGCGGCTGGTCCTCATCCATTCGGCGACGGCCTTCATTCCTTCGTGGAGGTGGGCTTTGGCGGTGTGAGGGTCTTTGGTGAGGGAGAGGATCAGCTGGGTGTCGTCAGCGTAGGAGATGATGTTGAGGTTAGTGCTGTCGGGCGACGTGGGCGAGGGGTGCCATGTAGATGTTGAACAGCGTTGGGCTGAGGGAGGAGCCTTGGGGTACGCCGCAGATGATCTTGGTGGCCTTGGATCGGAAGGGGGCGAGGCGGACGCTTTGTGTTCGGCCGGAAAGGAAGGATGTGGTCCAGTCCAGGGCCTTCTCTTGGATCCCGGCGTCGTGAAGGCGTGTTCGTAGTGTGTGCCCCCCACTTTTTCTGCCCCATCTGTACTACCAGATGGTGGTTTTTGACTTTGACAGGGCGCTGAATCCTACTAACCAGGCTCCAGTTCCAGTGCTCTCTCACTAAAACTGTTATGTGCAATTTGGCAATCCCAATTGACAAGGACTGTACCCCCCTTGTAAGTCCCTAGTATAGGGTACCAATGGTACTCATTCCATGGGTGATAAAGGGGTCCCCAGGACTTGCAGCACTGTTTGTGCCACCCTTAGTGATCCAAATAAACTACTGAAAGCAGGCCTGCCATTGCACACTGCAGGAGCAGTGCAAACTGCTCGAACTCAACTTTACCCATACCACATGTGGAAAAGTCAATGCACTATCTTTGATATATGGAAGTCACTCCTAATGAAGGCCTCCTAAAGCCTAGGAGGCAGGGTACATTATATAAAAGGTGTAGACATGTAAGTACAAGCTAATAGAACCCTGTAATACCCTTTACATTAAAGGACACTATAAGTGACAGACTGTCCATAGGATAACATGGACTGACACCCAGGCAAACTCGAGGTTGGCAGCTCCATTATGTTACCACCAAAATATTTCATGTTCTGTTTTGAACAACATGCCTTCTTACCCCTGACAAGAATCTCGTATCAAGGGTGTTGTGGCAAGCACCCAGGTGGCTACCTTAGAGGCTGCCCACCTGGTTGCCCCAGCTTCTCTGTGCTCTGGCTAGCAAGCACACACTTCCCATGCTTTCTGCCACCAAGGCAGGATTCTGAGCTCCTCTCAAGCAGTGTGACCACTCCCAGGAGTCAGGAACAAAGGCCTGGCAAGAAGGAGGGCACACCTCCTCCCTCCCAGGCAGGCTAGTGAAATGACACAGCAAGGCAGTGAGCTACAAGGGCTAAACTGCCTCTGATGTGCTTCAGGGCTCACTCCCAGAGGAGGAAACAGTCCTCCTCCTGCCCCAGGAACATTTGCACCCCGGCAGATGGGAAACTAGATAGTCAAGGAGGTGTACAACCCCAAAAGGCTAGCTACACCTCCAGGGTGGATATCCCCATCTGTACACTGGAAGAAGGGTTCTGCCATTTTTAGAAGTTTCAAAATAGAGGCCTTTGGGTATAAAAGGAGACCCACACCCCCGGACATCTCAGGGGCGGACTAGCTGTAGGGACTAGCAGACCATTGGTTACTTGCTCCCACACCCCCTTCTCCCCTAAATCTAGGATTTAAGGGACACCCCTGACACCAGAACCTCAGTTCTAATCAACCTGCATCCAAGAGGACAGAAGAAGAGACCCGTGTCTGCAACAACAGGACTTGCACAAAGCAAAAGAGGGATAACCTCCACCTGTAGCAATGCTCCTGGAACTGAATGACTGAGACTCCTCCTAGACTATCTCTCAGTTCCCCCAGTCAGTGAGACCCCTATGGAAGACTGAGGCACCCTCATACTCCCCTGGACTAGTGGCACTAATCCTCTGCAAACTGCAGGTAAGACAATGCTCTTGATCCAAAGAATCACTGTCCATCGGGCCCTCTGAGCAATTGCCCAAATCCAGATGGTCTCGTGCATTGTGGGTCATGTAGTCCTGCCTTCCGCAAAGTTACAGGGAGCTACCACATTCCCCGGGACCACTGGATGCCAAAGTAACTTTCTGCTCCACTTACTGTTACCAAGACTTGTTGGTCGCCAGTCAGGCAACCGACACCTTCACTCGACGCTACACCTAGAGGGAACTCCATATGACCTTGAACCAACATCATTCACCACACCATTGTGTTTTACATCTTTTTCCCCCTCAGTACCATTTCAGCGGTTAAAGCAGCTCTCCCGCGGCTCCTGTTCGTCACCAGGGACAGCCAGGATTACTGTGCACCCAGGCTCCACGGGCTTGGTGAAAATAAGCTGACTATCATTGCTTGGTGTTGGGACCTGCATCACCTTTACCCTGTAAGTGTACCACGCAACTTGACCTGCTAGTGACCAATTGTCACTAGTGGGTTTTCCCATTGACAGCAAAGATAAAGTTTCACTGTATTATTTTACACTGATTTTATATTGCTTCAAAACTCTATAACTCCTGTTATGTGTATGCTATTCTATTCATATTTGTGTCTAAATTAAGGTAAAAATACTCTCTACTTTTATAAATTGGTGTCTGATTTTTCTCGAGTGGTGTCTATTACTTATCATCCATGTTGGTACTCTGAAATTCTTATAACATGCTCCTCTAGTAAAGCCTGACTGCTCTTTGCTATACTACGAGAAGTGAGTTAAGGATATATTTGTGTGAATCCAAGGACCATCTTTGGGGATTGTGACAGTATTGCATGGTGAAGCCTAACCAGCATTACCACATAATATTCCACCTTCCTACAGGTTCCCACTACGGTGACGTCATAAGGTGGCGCACACACTTCCACCATGCTCCTCTGCCATGCCTGAGTCTTCAAAGGCCCAAACGAACCAGCAGACTTTGACATGATGGACTCATGGTCCTTCTCATACCTATCTTGCATTTTGCCGGATGCAAGGAAGAATGTGTGGTCAAACACAACCCTCCCCTGTCAGAATGAAGTCTCTGCAGACCTTTTAAAGCAGCACAGACAGATCTCAGAGGACCTCCCAGTGCTGGCTCTATGTACACTACTTTGTGATACTTTGAATATGTATATCATAGTTGGGAGATGGAGGCTAAGTTGGTGGAGGGCAAAAGTTCATGGCTGATGTTACCCTGTATGGGGTAGCTTTATATGCCTCCTCACAAAATGCAGCTGCTTGGTGTAGGGCAGGCTATGGATGTTGCCTTCAACCTCTGTCCCTGAAGCAGTTGCTTTAGGCCTAGTGTCTCCAGACATTTATTTATGTTTAGTGTACATTTGAGGAAAAAGTCAATTATTCTTCTACTTCAGAAATAAGTTTATGTCACGTGGATTAACACTCTAGATGAAAAGCTAGAAGTCTTTTTTAATGCCCTTACTCTTTGTAAAACACTATTCTATTTATTTGTAAACCTTTTTTCTAAAAATATGTATGCAGCCTACAAACAGTAATCATTACAGTTCAGCAGGATATGTAGGACTATGTTTTAATTTGATGCGTAAACATAAAACATATTGCATTGTACATCAATCATTTCCCCCAGCTGTGCTTCTCCTTCAATTCTCTCAGTGATTGCATTGTTTATGATAGCATGCAACTCTTCCTCCCAGTGAGTTAAGGCCTGATTTAGATCTCGGTGGATGGGTTACTCCGTCACAACAGTGACGGAATTCATCAGCCGAAATATAAATCCCATTATATCCTATGGGATTTACATTTTGGCAGATGGGATATCTGTCACATTTGTGATGGAGTAACCCGTCCGCCGAGATCAAATTCAGGCCCTTAGTTTAGTTCAAGAGCAGGTCCGCCACCAATGGTCAAGTCCTCAATTCTGTGCTTGGAAAGCAGGTCCCAAACTTGAGGCCTGAAGTCATGAAAGTAGTCTGTGAGGGCCTCATTTATGGGTAATTGGCATAGGGCAGTGCCGCAAGTCTTCTTGCTGCGCTGACCTATGCCAATGTGAAAGGGGAGGAATGCATCATATTTATGAAATATGGTGCATTCCTGTCCTTTCCCCCTGTGCTGGTGCACAATTTGCTACCTAGTGTCAACGCAAGCACCCTTGCTTCTGCGTTACATGCAGGTTTGTTTTTATGCAGGAGGGGGCACCTTCCTGCTCAAAAAAAACATGGACAGCATTTTCCTCTTTCTATGTGTGCTACAGAATACAGCACACATGGAAAGAGTAAAAAACAAGGAGAAAAAAAAATATTTATCCTTGTTACGCCTGCTCTGCGGAGGTGAAAGATTTTGGTGCTGCCCCAGGTTTAGTTGATTAAGTAAATCTGGGGCAGGGTCAAAATCCATGGTTGTTGCATGGGAAACCCACCGCAACACCCATGGAACACCTCCCTAGCACAGAGTAAAGGAACGCAGAGACTAGCACTGCTTTGCCTTACTGCATATCTATGAGGCCATGCAAAGTCAAAGCCACACAAAGTGGCTTTGCTTGGCCTTATAGATAGGGTTGAGAGGTTTACGTCGCCGGAGCGCCAGAAAAAGTGATGCTGTGGCGGTGCAAGGGGCTCATAAATATGCCCCCAAATGCCTCATTAGCATGCCTCTTCTTTTTTTTTTTCAAAACTCTTTTTAGTAATTCAGCAGATATATTGTTTGCAAGCATTACAAAAGAATGAAAATATACAATCATCCACATATTGAATACTGAGCAGGTGACTGTTATATAGCAGTTATAAAACAAGAAAATAAACCAGTCGGGTCCATAAACAACAGCCCCAAACATTTTAAAACACTGTGTCGTATACTGTAAAGCAAAGCCCCGGTCATGCCCTTCAAGCCCATCTACATACGTCATGTCCATCTGAACAGCCTTATTGCCCTGTGCTACACCTCTATACGATTTCAACGTCTGCAGGGTGTGGCGAGGTGGTTCCAATACAAGGCCCCTAAAATCTGCCCATCGTTTCCATATTTTATAATGTTTCTGAGGGCACCCTCTCGCTTTAAAAATAGGTTGCTCCTGACCCATACACCAGTCGAGACCCGCCCTCAAAGCGCTCAATTTGGGTGGAGCCGGATCCTTCCAAGCCCTCGCAATATCCCTTTTAGCTAGGGTAAGACCCAAGAACAGTAGATGTCTTTTATAAATATTGCCCCCTATTTCATCTGTGATATGCAGAAGAACGAGCCTAGGAGAAAGAGGTATAACCCATCCTAATACTTCAGATAAACAGCAAATAACCCCCCTCCAGAACCGGCCCAAAGCCTCACAGCTCCAAGTTGTATGGAGTAATGTACCCTCCTCGCTATCGCATCTAAGGCACATGAGGGAGGCTATCATCCCCACCATCCAAAGCCGATATCTAGTAAAATGAGTGCGGTGCAGGTATTTGAATTGAATAAGCCTGAGACGGGAAGCAATTGCCGCGTACCTCGGGGATTCTATGGCTTCTCTCCAGTCATCGCTGTCCAGGGGGCCCAAGTCCGTCTGCCATTTATCCCGGAGGGGATCTAAAGTCGTGGAGAGATTTGTCACTAACGTTTGGTATATCTTTGTGGTTTTATGATCACCCAAATCCCCCATAAAAACTTTGGCCTCAATAGGGTTGAATTCAGGAAGGGAGTCTAGGTGTGTAATATATGGGGATAGGGTATGTCTCAGTTGCAGGTATTTGTAGAATTGAGCATGTGGCATGTCATATTCATGTCTGAGGTCCTGAAAAGATTTCATCGTGGTGCCATGCATAACATTGCCCAACATGGATATGCCAATGGTGTCCCATTGTTTAAATCCTACTAACGCAGTCACTTGTGGCATAAGGCCGCTCTGCCAGAAAGGGGTCTCCCTCGTCAGCCGCCGTAGCCATCCCACCCGATGCAGTGAGTCTGTCCACACCCCGAAGACAACTCGAGTAGCTGGCGGCAGCCTACGCTGCTCTCTCGGCGAATAGAGCAGTCTGTGTGGCAACATATTTCCCATCAGCCATTTCTCTACTCGATATGCTGGGTCATTGCTAATACCATACCACCAGTCATTCAAAACCAGAAGGTGGGATGCAGCATGATACGATTGGAGATCGGGGGTCGCCAGGCCCCCACAATAGGTTGATTGGAAGCACGACCTGAGTGACACCCTAGCGGCCTGGTCATGCCACAAAAAGCGGCTCAACCTGGAGTTTAGCTGTCGGAACCAGGAAAGTGCTATCTGAAAGGGGTGGTTCTGTAGTTGGTAGGAGAGACGAGGGAGTGACACCATTTTAAATATTGCGGATCTGCCCAGTATAGAGAGGGGCATAGGTGACCACGACTCCATCTCTGCCTGTGTGCGCGTCCAGATGGGGACAATATTATTTTCCCATGATACCGATTGGGTGTCCGAGACATACACACCAAGGTATTTCAGTCCGGTTGTAGCCACCGTCACCTCTGCCATCCAGGTGCCCATATCCGGACCCCCACGTACAGGCCAGAGTACAGATTTCTTAGCATTCATATACAGGCCAGTATGCTGGCCGAAGATCTGCATGATGCGGAGAATACGTGGTCCCGTCCGGTGTGGATCCGTAAGAACAAACAGGACATTGTCCGCATAAAGAGCAAACCGATCCGAGAACCCCCCTGGCCACTCAAAGCCGGTAACCTGTGCATCAATACGAACCCATGCGGCTAGTGGTTCCATAGCTAAAGCAAATAAATATGGGCAGAGGGGGCAACCCTGTCGGGTACCGTGTCCTATAGGGAAGGGATCGGACACTGCACCAGCGATTCTAACCGAGGCCGAAAGGTCAGTATATAGGAGTTTAATATAGGAAATAAGGCGTGGGCCGAAATTTAAGCGTTGCAAAAGAGCAAACAGGTAAGCCCATCCCAGCGAGTCAAATGCTCTGTCAATATCTGCTAAGAGTAGAGCCGCCGGGCCCTCAAGGCGATCAATGGCCGCAACCGCATTGTGCACACGTCGGATGTTATGACGGGTAGTCCGCTGGGGCATAAAGCCGGCCTGATCCGGGTGAACCAGTTCTGACATATAGGGGAGGATACGATTGGCCAATGCTTTGGCCAGTAGTTTTGCCTCAAAATTTAACAGTGAAATATGGTGATACGAGGAGTGTTGATCCGGGGGCCGGCCCGGCTTGGGGAAGACCGCGATTTCAGCGTGCCGCCAGTCCGGAGGGAGTTTCCCATCGTCAAGGGCCGCATGTATCGCTCCCAGGTAATGGGGAAGGAATTGAGTCTGGAATGATTTAAAAAATTTGCAGGGGAAGCCGTTCGGCCCCGGTGCTTTCCCGGATCGTAAATCGACCAGGGCTGCGCTCAGTTCATCAATTGTCATCGGGGCATCTAGATCCCCTTTTGCGACATCCGAAATGGCCTTGGGAGGCAAGTCGTCGAGGTATTGATGGATCAGGGGTTCCGGGAGGGCGTCTCTGGGAGCATAGAGCTCCGCATAGTACGCCGCAAAACTAGCAGCAATTTGAGTAGGGTCCGTGAGTGTCTGGCCACTGCCGTCAAGGATACCCGGTATGCTCACTGGGCGGAGAGCTCGATGGCACAGGCGATGCAGAAGCGAGCTTGAGGTGTCACCCCATTGATAAATTCTGCTGCGGGATGCCAGCCAAGCCTGTCTGGCCTTGTCGCATAGTGTATCAGCATAAGTTTGTTGAAGAAGTAGCAGTTGGCGGCGGTGTGCCCCTCCGTGCTCATCCCTACAATTCTGTTCTAAGTGCAAAATCTGGGCCTCGGTCTGACTCAGAGCCTCCCAGTGCTTCTGCCATTGGGCGGCACAGTATGCAATATCCACCCCCTAATGGTGGGCTTCATAGCCTCCCAGAGCATGGCCGGTGAATCCACCGTGCCTGCGTTCTCAGCAAAATATGTCATGAGGGTCTGATGTAGGTGTGACGTATACTGTGGGTCTTGGAGATGCCACGGCGACAAGCGCCATCGAAAGGGAGGGCGCGCCACCGCCAGGTGGAGTGTTAGGGCCACCGGAGAGTGATCTGATAGACCTCTAGGTAGGATATCCGTCGCTGCGATTCGAGAATAATAGGAGCTTGGTATGAATATATAATCAAGCCTGGAGAACGAGTCATGAACCGAAGAATAGTACGTGTAGCCATATGTAGCTGGATGCAGGTGCCTCCATGTGTCCAACCACCCCATATCCCCCAGTAGTGTGTGCAGACGTGTATGTCTCGATGTCTCGGGCGCAGCACGCGAGCGCCATCTGTCCTTTGTCACATTCGCCACATCATTCCAGTCTCCACCAATAATAGAGAGGCCCACAGGTATTTCCAGCAGCTTTGTCGACAGGCACTCTACAAACGTGTCCGACAGCGGGGGAGGTGCGTATATGCTGCCCAAGGTAATGGTTTCCCCATGTAATGTCCCAGACACAATAATGTACTTAACCTGGGGGTCAGCCCACGTTTTAGAATGGATATAGGGGACTCGGCAGTGAATAAGGATTGCCGCCCTCCGGGAACCCCTGGTGAAGCCTGCGTGAAAAACTTGTATATAGCCAAAGCGAGCGAGGCACAGCGCTTTAGTGCCCAGAAGGTGGGTCTCTTGTAGGAGGAGAACATCAGCCAAGGCCCGCTTGGCCTGACGAAGGACTGCACCTCGTTTGATCTTATTTAACGATCCCCATACGTTCCAGCTAACCACCTGGAGCCTACTTGCGGGGTCAATTACAGGGCAAGGCATCCGATAGGAGAGTAAAATTCGGGGCTGTCACAGGGTATATAGACCACAGAAAGAAGTGAAATGGACACAGTGTAATCAACAACATACAACAAACCCACCCCCTCCCCCACCCAATACCTCACTACAGCTGAAGCATCTGTCGCGGTATGTGTGGCGCCTCTGCCCCAACAGGAGCAGGGCCCAACCCCACACCAAGTGTTCCCAAAAATACTGTCCCCAAACATTAATATAGTTCTCAGATACTGAGAAAAGAGTTATGGGGGGTAGGCCTCACGTGGGCCCGTGACACAGCAAATGTCATCGGCGCTGCAGCTATTATAATGAAAATTCTCCAGCCTCGAGTCATGTTGGTGACGGGGTTCATCGAGCCTCCTCTATTCGTGATTCAGAAGCACTCTGTGATTTGGAACGGCGTCTCGAGCGTGATCTGCGAGTGGGCTTTACCTTAGGCCCGGCGTCCCGCCATGCGGTCTCTCCGGACGATGGCTCAGATTCGAATCATGGTGGAGTATGTGGCCTGTGACTCTGTTTCTCGTCAGTCCAGGCGAGGACCTCCTCCGTATTATCGAAAAAATGAGTACGTGACTTGTAAATGACTCTCAATCTGGCCGGAAAAAGCAGCGCATATTGGATTTTAAGATCCCGCAACCAGGCTTTAGCCGCAGTAAAGGATTGGCGTCGTTGTTGCTCCATGTGCGTATAGTCTGGAAAAATTAAGATATGGTGAGAGTCAAAGTGGAGTTTACCGGCCAGCCTGGCCTGTGCATGGATGGTATCTCGATCATGAAAATTCAAAAGTCTCGCAATAACGGGCCGCCGTCATGCCCCAGGTGGAGGTTTTTGCATAAGGGCACGGTGCGCACGTTCGATAAAGAAGCACTGCGACAATGACGTCTGAGGGATCCAGCTCGCGATCCACTTTGCAAGGAAACGTTCCATGTTGTTGCCTTCACATCCCTCCGGAAATCCTACAAATCGAAGATTGTTTCTCCGAGCCCTGCCCTCAGCATCTTCCGCCCTGATCGCCAGCCCCTTCGTGATGGATTCCAGCGATGTCACCCGCGGCTGGAGGGATGCAGTTGTATCTTCCATGGTGGAGATGCGTGTTTCGCCTCGGTAATCCTATCCACCGCTTTACGCAGGTCCTGACGGATAAGGGCAACATCAGATCCTACCTCTCCGATTTTGGCCTCAAGTGCCTCACGGGACTGGGTTATCGCCGCCATCAAGGCTGCGTTGTCCGGCCCAGCAGGGGTCTGGCTCGACGTCTCTGGTGCGTACTCCCCAGGTCCCGCGTATCGGTCCAGGGCGCTCTGCTTCGATACTTTATCTCTGGTCATTTTAATGCTGGCAGTTGGATGATAACCCAGCGAGGGGGAGTATGGCACTGCTAGATATATACTGCCCCAGACCCACGGCTCCAGCCAACATGCGACAGGCGTCCAACACTCCGTCCCGTATCTATTTGGCGGGAAGACAGGCCCAGAGGCAATCCGCACACAGGCCGCACCAGGCCTAGCCCGGCCGCTTCCACGCGCAGGTGCCTCTGCGCCCCCCTAATGGGTGTCACCCATCCGTGGGACAGCCTCTGCCGGGTCCAAGAAAAAGCCC
Source organism: Calotriton arnoldi (assembly GCA_963921515.1). Classification (NCBI taxonomy): domain Eukaryota; kingdom Metazoa; phylum Chordata; class Amphibia; order Caudata; family Salamandridae; genus Calotriton; species Calotriton arnoldi. Next base: position 260,217 of record CAWUFW010015951.1, read on the forward strand.
CACTGGTCCTCGCGTACAGGGATCACTCGCCAGTGGGGATCCTCAGCCAGGCCGATGAGCCCTCTTCACGGCACAATCCCGGATCTCCTGATAGGAGCCCCACCACACACTCAGGCAGCCGCTCCACTGGAGCCCCCCGCTGCACACTTATAGCAATGTCCGGCTGGTTTTGTGAAGGAAGGAGATTTGCGAGGGACAGTAGAGGGCCCAGGGGTAATTTTCTAGAGGAGGGGGAGAGCCCCCACCACACTGCCGCTGTTACAGGCGGGCCCCAAGAACACCCCTCTCACTCCCGATGGCATCAGGGAGCCCAGAGCACTCACCACCTTGTCGCCCGGAGCCTGCACCGGCATCAGCCGCCAACCGGCCATAGCTGCTGGAATCCGACTCTCACCGCAGGGGATCCAGGTGACCTCCAGCGTCCCGCGTGTGCTCCCTCAGGGCGCGATAGCAGGAGCTTGTATGGGGACCCAGTGAGGGTCCCTGCTAGGCCTCAGAAGCGCCACCGCACATCCGCAGACCACAGCACGTTCAGGGTGCCTTAAGATGGCCGCCAGCCTGGGTAAACGATGAAGGCCTGGCCGGGCTCCGCAATATCCCCCGGTCGCGGGGCACTGCAGACGCCAGATCGGCAGATCTTAACTGTGGCGAGGCTCACCTGGGGCGTCCGGAGCATCAGGGAGCTCCTCCCATCTCACCCCGACCTCCAGGGGCAGCGTCCGGACTCCAGCGTGAGCAAGCCCTGGAGCGGCAGCCGCACAGCCGCGGGCAATGGTAGGAGGCCAAGCCCCGGATTGCCGGCAGCAATTGTCACGGCGCGGGCTCCCGGCTGCTCCTCGACACGTCCGGTGGGCGGTGGGAGGGTCGGAGAAGGCTAATGAAGCGCCGGTGACCAGTATATATTGCAGGATAATGATCGAGCCTACGGAGCTCTTCTACGATGCATCCGCCATGTCGTACCTCTTAGCCACGCCCCAGCATGCCTCTTCTTTCACCACCTCCTCCGCAAGCACTTCTATTTCTGCCTCTCTGAATTTGTACTTTTGATTCTCTCAGAATCAATGCTGGATAATGGAATCGAAAAAAAGAAGAATTAATTTTTAAATTGTGGATTAAACTGGATTCAAAATCCACAAAATGGCTGCCAGATGGTTAAAAGTTGGAAGATGGCTATCAGGAACAAAGAGAAGTTAGCAATCATCAAACAAAACAAAATCATCAAACAAAACAAAATCCTCTGCACTGACAACATCGTCATGAGGCCCTTACTGTCAACGTGATGTTTCTGTGCATGCACAGTTTTCCTGTGATTTTACTCCAGAATAAAATGCATGAGGCAAACTCGCACCCAATAAAATCAGGTGCAATAGATCACACATGGCAAAATCATTGGCTCAGGACCTGTAAAATACTGTTATATAAGCATTTTTCCAGTCCCACAAATTATTTTACTGGCCGGTAATGGTAAAACCAGGTGCAAAATTCAACCTTTAGCTACATAGCTGGGTATATATATTTGAACAATAGGCTCATTCTATGGAGATTACCTTCTCCTGATGGAAAAATGGTGTGGTTTTGTGAATTCCATAAGCTGATAGCAGCAACTTCCTTTAATAAGGGTATCTGAATTTTCTCTGCATGAACTTTAGACAGAGGACAGACTTCTGTCTCCAGTACTCCTAAAGAGGCCTATTTGAGGCTTGGGAGAGAAAAGGCAGACCTGTATGGTTCATGTTCTGTTTTTATATTCTCCCTGTGAGATGGGAACCCCTGCATATTAAAGTACCTTTTCTTTGTAACATAAAAGCAATGGCTGGACATTGAATTATTAAGTGTTAATTATGTATTATTGAGTTCTGAGTTTCTAGACTTCAGCACTTCCTAAAATAAACCCTGGACTACTTACTTGCTGGGACCCCACTTTGAGGACCCCCAATATGCAGGCCTGAAGAAAACAGAGGTAAATGCTCTCCATTGATAGAATTAGGGCCCAGGAGCTTTTGATTGCCCTGAAATCCCTAAATTGTTTTTCGCAAAGTAGGCAAATGGTTAAGAACTTTAATGTTGTGATGCTATCTGTTGAAGGATGGATCATCATAGTTTATGGTGTTATTATATTTTGTGTGGGTGGATACCTTGAATTTGTTTCTGATTAAAACTTTCTTGTAGGGAATATAGTGGTGGAATTCCTCACAAATGCTAAATGAATGTGAGAGCATTGATTAGACAGGGAGTTGATTTGTTCTTGGATTTCAATAGGATGGCCTATTTGCATACCTTTATCCGTTTTAAGTAGGGGTGGGCGGAATTTGCGTAGTCGCGTTACGCAAATCTCCGCGAAATTGTTAAAAATCGCCGCGAGCACGTAGAAATTCCGCGAAGACGCGGAATTGCTTGTCCCGCCCGTTCGCTATGTGTTTTTGCGTGCTCGCGGGGAAATATATCGCTAACTTGCCCATGCGGTCGCTAATGGGCGCGGCCATCTTGTTTTTCACTTGTCCTGCCCGCTCGCGATGGTTATTTCCTGTTCCGGGTCGCGTATTGCATGCTCCCGCCCGCTCGCGATGCTTATTTCCAGTTCCGGGTCGCGTATTGCATGCTCCCGCCCGTTCGCGATAAGTATTTCCTGTTCAGGAACGCGTATTACGTGTTTGCGATGCTTTTTGCGTGCTCGGGGGGGAAATATCGCGCGAACTTGCCCATGCGGTCGCAATGGGCGCGGCCATCTTGTTTTTCACTCTATTGCTATGGTTCTGGGCCTGCTTTTCAATCCTCCCTCTATCTTTTCAATCCTTTGTTTCTGGAAACTTTTTTTTGATCTTTTTTATTTATTATCTACCTCTCTATTTTCCTCATTCTATATTTTGAGTTTTTTTCTACTTTTTGTGTGTTTTTCACTACTTTTTCACTCTTTTTCTATTACCTGCTTTTTCATTTCTTTTACTTACTTTTTAATTCCTACCTTTTCTTTTCCGCCCCCCTGCCTACCCAGAACCATGGCAAAGGGCCACAGGGCTCATCGTAGCCAGAGCCGCGATCGCCTTCCTTGCGGAAGGCGGCGCCAAAAAGGGGTGCAGGCACGGGCCTTATTTGGTGAGGCGGAGGTGGCCACACTGTCTTTTTTTGTGCAGTGCCACCTCCCCTTAATCCTGGCACCAGGCGGCAGGCCTGGGTCCGGGTACGGGCTCCGGGAGCGTCGGCAGCGGTTGGGCAAGGTGCGTCGGGCAGTGTTTCGCTGCTCTGGTGTCCGGCGCACCAATAACTGATATTCTGGACCGGGAGCAGGACCTGCTGGACCTGCTAGGAGTGGAGTTCCCGGGGCTTGGTGAGTAGCTATTTAATATTACTACTTTGTGTTCTTCTGCTCTGTGTTATATATTGCGAATATTTTTTTTTTCCGACCAGCAAGAATGCTGCTGCTTATATTGCAGGTAAATTACGTTTAAAAATCTTCTGTGATTGTTATGACACAGGTGCTCGGCGCTACTAATCTTACTTGTTTGCAACTTTGGGCTCGCTTCGCCTGATGATTATGTAAGAGTTTACTTTAGAGAACTTAAGTTAGGTAATGCTAGAGAGACTCTAGTCCTTCCTTTGTCCTCCTGCCACTAAGAAGGGATAGTGGTGGATTGATAGGTTTAGTTACTTATTAGTTGGTAATTTTTAAGTGGTGTGCGTGATGCATCCTCTGTCACGTTACGTGCTGCTGAGTGCTGCTTACCCCAGTCCTTAGTAGAACCTTTTGTAGTTTGTTTAGTGAGTGTTAATAGGCTTATATTATCACTAGCAGAACATCAGCAGCAACCAACCAACAATTTGGTGTATGCAAAAATGTATGCATGTGTCCTCCATCTATGCATTTTTGAGGACTAAAATAAATGGAAATGCAGACTTACTGAACAATTGGCCCGTCTGGATTGGAATAGGTGGGCTAGGTCAGGTGGTACTTAGGCTTACTAGATGGTCCGTGAATCTCGCAATACTACTAGTCGATCAGATTAGATAGGTCAATTTTATTGCAATTGTTGTTCACAAAAATGTTTTTGGAGCGTATTTTAAAATATTTTATTTGTTTCACACCAAACTTTAATTTTTGTCTCTTTCTTTATGAAATCTTACATGATCAGCACCCAGGGGCAAGAAGACGGGTCACAGGCGGCGGGACAAGAACATCAAGATGCCTCCCAGGGCCAGGACCGCTCCTCTACCGAGGGCTCTGCTGCTGGCCCCAGTAAGTCCTCCAGTGGTTAATATTAATAATTATATTTCCCTAACTTTTCCTGCACCTTATTTTTTCGAACTATTATTTCGGTTTCCTAATTCTATTTTTTACAAATTCTTCTTCGATCTAGACTATCTGTTTCTAAATTCTTGTTATCCCTGCCTCTAACTGCGTCTGCTATGACTCTACTACTATTAGTCTGTCTGTAGCTAAGCTTGCCCAGTTGGCCACTCTTTATTTAAAAGGTTTTAAATAAAACTCAGATTCACCAATAACTCTAGCCATTGAGTCCAGTCTTTTGGGTTGTCCTCTTCTACTACTTCTAGTCTTCTTAATCTTGAGGCTTTTCGACAATTACCACCAACAAAATGCCCAACCAGATTTTACTATTTTTGATAGGATAGGACATACTACTACTGTTGTAGGGATTCTGCACATACAGAACTTTGCACAAGAAAATAGGACGTTGGTGATGGGAGGTTGGACCTTCCTCACACCTCAATCAGAAGCCACCACAATCCCCTGACCGACTAGTTATAGTGTCTCATTAGCTCTCCGAACCCCCCCCAAGATACACAATGAGTAGACAACCCAGAACATAACACTCCCGACCTCTCAATCGTGGAAGCAATGCACACCCTTTCGCTCACTCACTCGTGTAAGTCCACACCAAATACCACCGAGTCTATGTAAGTTCAAAAGGTTTATTTTCAACTGACAAGCTCTGTACGTTGTTCTATAATGCAGCAGCAACAGCAAAATGCATAAGATTAAAGCACTAAACATTGTTACACTTAGTTACACTTACAACTACAAGTCCATAGAAGACAAAAGGCGAAATCATGATAACTGAACAGTGGTGGAAGAACCACCCTCCCTTGGTAGGAATATAGTTTATATAAAATTATAAATGAAGATCTCTGAGCGAATTCTGGGGACCCCTCACCTTAGAAGAACCTAGTACTGGTTACATCATAAGCTCTGCAAAGCTCTGGTTCGTAGAAGGGAATCTTCCGTCTGTTATGAGAAAAATGGTGCGCGTTAGTATAGTGCAAGCATTTCTCAGTCGTGCCAAAAAGTGTAGTATTTTTATGGATAAGCAATATGGACTAACACCAGAACTCCATAACAAAGTGGCTTGCTTTTCGACCTTGTACGCAGTGCTCAGACAGTAGCAGTATGAGCTCATGTGGGCTCAAAGGCGTCTTACACAACAAGCTGCGAGGTAACTTGCGCAAAAATAAAAGACACAAAGCTAAAATGGTTGCATGGCTCGGGGTAACTTAGCAAAGACTAGAATGACCCTAGGGACCATATAACACTACTAGTGTCTACTCTACTACCTGATTTGTACTAGTGATGTATGTTGTATATGTATTATGTATGTATTAACTTTTTTTCAATCTTGCTAGTGAAAAATAGGGGGAGGTGTATATGGCATCTGAAAAATGTAATGTTTTTTCTAGGCGTACTACCGACCACCAGTACCGGGGCCAGCGGCGAAGGTGACGCGGCTGCTGAGGGTGCAGGAGGAGATGCGGCGGGTGCAGGAGGAGATGCAGCAGTTGCAGGAGGAGCTGCAGGGGGTGAGCCAGCAGCAGTGGCAGGCGGTGGTAAGTTATATTCCTAATCCTTACTTATTGACATTACACTCGCTGCAAGGGTGTAATGTATACTGTACTGTTGAGACTTAAGTAAGAAGTTGTTGTGAACGGTTGAAGAAGACACCCTTTACTTAGCATTAGCAATAGCATTAGTGGCGGGAGTGTACTGTTGAGTAACCAATGGCCTCTTCTATCTGACTTCAACTCAGCTGTGAAAGTTTTATGGAGAAGACTAAAAGTCAGATCAGATGACCTTGATGGATGGGTTGAACGAAAAGGGAAAGAAGGGTGGAAGGAGGAAGGACGGGCGAGATTTAATATTTATGACTGGCAGAGAAGGATACGTGGGATGCATGCATAGGTGTCTGATAGGAATCAGATGCATGGGTGGTGGAATGCCTGAAACTCCCACAAATGTTAGAGGCCGAGGTAGTGGGAGGATAGATACATACCACAAATGTTATGTACTGTGCTTGCTAGTGCTACTGTGCCACTATGTGTAGAATTAATTTGTCTTACTGCTTTGCTAAGAGTATATTTTACAATAGTCTTGTTTTTTCTTCTTGATATAGCTACTCCTTCCAAAGTGAAAGTAGACAGGAAGGAGTTGGCAGCCAAGGCCCGGCGCCGGAAGCTGGAGGCCATACAAAGTGAATACCGGCGGCTGGTGGTTCTAGAAGAGGAGGAGGAGGAGGCGGCAGCAGCTGTAGCCTCCTCCAATGCCCCGGGCCCCAGCCACCCCCCTCCAGTGTTACGGCACCACCGTCTGGCAGTCGCCCGCCGCCGTACTTCATTAAATAGCACTGCTGCCCCCCCTGTGGATGCAATTGCCGCGCATTGAAGCACCGCGTGGCCCGTCTAGAGGAGAGTATTTGTGTCCTTGAGAGGCGAGCCCGCTGATGAACAGACCCTGTTGATTGCCCCTTTTTTATTGCTTATTTTGGTGGGTGGGAATCGGGCGTTGGGGTTTTCACTTTTGGACAATTGGAAATTTAATTTGTTGGACTTTTTCGTGCCGGGCAATGGACATTGGTTGGGGTTAGGGAGAGGGGTGGGTCAGGTGTTGTTGTGGGATTTTTTTTACATAGTTTATTTTTGTTAGGGGATTAAATTATGTGTTTATACTTTATATACGATGTTGTTAATGTTTTGTGGGTGGGGTTACTGTTTTACGTCACACTGTTTCCTTGCTGGTGCAGGGCCACAGCCAGTGTTTGATTTAAATAATTGGCTGACTTAGTAAGACACAAACAGATAGATGCGGTACCCCTCACTGAGGGACTTGTCCTACTAGTACTGTCAGTCTCTCCTCCTAGTCTATGCATTCTGCAACTGGACTCAAAGGGGTGTGTGAAATAGAATTAATGAAAAAATTTCCATTATTAATTATGCCTCCCCCAAACTTCTTCTCTTACCTGTGCTTGATGTTTAACTTAGGCACGGTGATGGCTGCATGGTGATGATGGTTTTCTTTCCCAACATGCCATGGTTGTGGTGGTAGTAGTAGTAGACCCTGGCAGTAGCATTTGCAAAAAAAAGAAAATGAGACAGTCAGTCGCCTGAGAGAGACTGTGGGAGGAGTAGTAGAACGAAGTACAGTACGGAACTTACTGCCAAACAATAATATGCCAAAATACAATAAAACATAATGGTGGCGGGGATAGCCTAGTACATAGAGTTGCAAACTCTAGCTGTGTCGAGTCACTCGACTAGGCCTGCAGTACACTCGACACAAGTATAACCGTTAGTGCTGTGTAGGAGGATGACAACAAATCCAATCGATGCCGGCAATTAATGCTGATGGATTAGGTTCCTTTGGTAAAAAAATTATCTCGCAAATATACTGCTCATGGGTGGGCAAACAGAAGAAGATCCTCGCCCTGCCTTGAAATTGAATTAGTGTTGCTTTTTGCCACATCCGCCCCAGCAAGCGTGTGATAAATTATTGGTGTACATTTAATTTAGTCACACCTCAATAAGTCACACAGCCCGGGGGAAGAGGGTTAGGGTTTGATGAATGGTTGGGAAGAGGGGTTGGGGAAAGGTTTGACAAAGAAAAACAGTACGCATGGACAACAACAAAACACAATCTTGGCAGACAACCATATCCATAAATCTGTTAAGGGAGAAAAAGGAAATGAATGCATGATGATGATAACTTGATGGTTAATGATAAGTAGTACTTACTAACTACTACTAGACAATTAGACAGTACAGGGCAGCAGTATATTATGCAATTTGCCTTGCCTGTCTGCCCTCCGAGAGACCCGAATTACATACAGTTTCTGTTCTGTTGTACCGGCCCGGGCTTAAAGATAGCAAAGAAAATTCAAAAATAGCTGTAGGGATGAATTGAATTATAAGCAGAGAGCAAAAATAATATTAACAACAACACACAGTAGTAATGATTGAAGACAAAAAATGAATCAAATTATTTAAAAGATGATGACAGTTGATACTGTTACTGTATGTTATCCTGGTCAAAATGGGGAGTTCCTCTTGGTCCTCCCTTCCATGGACGCTCCGGCCATCAATCTTGGGTGACGTCACTGCCTGCCTGGCAGATGTAGATTCATTGGTAAGGTAAGTGAGAGTTGTTTTTCCCAGTATAGCACAGGGTAAGGGCCGGCCTGTAATTGTAGATGGAAAAACAAAAGGGATATTGAAAAATCAAGTAGAAAAAAAATGCATAAATTATGGTGGAGTGCAACAAGAACACTTTCAGAGGCGGCATGGATACATCATGTCTACTCTAGTCTGTTTCCAGCATTAACCTCCAACAACAACAGGACAGAGCAGGCCCACGGCACCCGTGACCCATCCTCCATTTAGCGTACATTTTTTGACAGAGGCAGACAAAGCAGATATACAGCAACATAGCATTTTACAAATTAAGTGACTAAATCAATGCCCCGCAGTCAGTCATACCACCACACTCGTCTCCACCACTGCACAGACATGTAGGTCTGCAGTGGTTGTTGTTGACTTGTTTACCTTTTATGCCACTCATGAAACACCCTGAGTTATTCCTTCAATCATCTCGGATCGTACTGAGTGACTGCGAAGATATTATGTTACTGTGGTCATCATCATGGTGTGTTGTCCAACTCAGTGTGCAGTGTACAGATTGAGTCCCCTTTCCATATTCAAAATGCAATGGATCGGCCTGCAGTAGAAGTAGAAATTTGTTATTAAAAAACAAGAATGGAAACAAACATTGCATTGAGTTACTTTTAGTGTGTAGATTAGATAATAGTACACAATGAATTAACTTCATGCACTACAAACAACAACAACACAAATCACTCAGTCAGTGTCCAATGCATGTCATCATTCATTACCTGTTCCTTCTCATCTTCAGTTAATGGGCAGTCTCTCTCGGCTCGGAAAGGAGGATAGCTATAGTAGTCATCATCATGTTCCACTTCTTTTGGAGAGACTCAACGAGGCAAGATTTTCTTTTTTTCTTCGATTATGCTACATCCAATCATCATCTGACTTGAGGGCAAAAGATTTAGGTCGATTCAGGAGGATGGAGGAGCAGGACTCGGAGGAGTGGACTGAAATGCAGACAGCTGAAACTCATATATGGCAATAAAAGACGAAGACGGTGGTGATGGATTTGTTGTGATTTGAAGTTTCAAACCAGAAAGACAGACACACAAATAAAAGTAAATAAGGGAGGACGACAGTAAGAAGTGGAAGCCTAGTTGAAAGGGAAGTATAGCTCGTCCTCAAACTCTGGGGGTTCAACCAGAAGTAGGTAACCAGCATCTAACACGCTACTTCCGTCACCTGAGCCGCTGTCCTCATCTTCCTGCGTTGATTCATGTATTGTGTAATTCAGTGGTATGAATTGCTGATTCATTTTGATCATGGTTAACCTCTCCACGTTTTTGGGTGAGAGACTGGTCCTTTTCACTGTTACAATGGAGCCAGCAGCACTGAAAACACGTGCAGAAGAGACACTTGTGACAGGGCAAGCCAGATAGTTTATCGCCAGCCTGCTGAGCACTGGCCATTGGCCCCTTTTGCCATACCAATACCGCAATGGGTTTTGATCAATGTAGACCTCTGTTGGGTCATCCAAGTAGGCCTGGACCATCCGGTCAATGTTCAGGGGTGCTACACTTTGTTAGGCCTCTTTTGTCTTTGCATCAGCACTGGACCTAGCAAGTCCTTGCTGTAAATACCAATCCTGTGCTGTTTTTACTGGGGCTGATGATCCGGTTCTTGCTGTTGTCGATAGTGTTGGTGTTGGTGACAGCTGTGAACCAAATGCACTGCCCTCGGGCTCTGAAGTTGAACTTGACGCCGGATGCCCTGCTGCAGTACTTGTTGTGGGTTTGAGGCCTTTAATTACCAGCCATTCATTTTCCAATTTACTGGCTGCCTCAGCTATCCAAGTTTTGTACCGGGCAACATCCACTTCTGAAAAAGGGAGTAATGTCTTACTGTTCAGTGACGATTTGTACCGTGGATCCAGAATTGTGGCACAAATGTAATGTTCTTGTGACAAAATCTTAGTTTGCACCCTTGCATTTTCAGTTAAGCGACATGATAAGCTCTCCACCAACTCATATGCTTCTTTTTTTTTCTCCACACCTATGTACGCTTCAGACACCTCCTTCAGCTGTTGCTCTAGCATGTGCAACAATGGGATAGTTTGGCCCATAGTACAGTCCTCCTTGCTGACTTCACGTGTGAAGACCTCGAAAGGAAGAAGCATCTCTGTAAGAGATTTAACTAGGCACCATTGGTCCATCTGAAGGGTCATGCCTTTCACAGTAGCATCCGCCCTGCGCATGACATATTCATTGATTGGTCTGTACTGCTCAAACAGACGGTCAAGCATGTAATACGTTGAGTTCCAACGTGTTGCCACCTCCTGGATGAGTGCTTTGACTGGCATTCTATAGTCACGTTGAATGAGCCTCAGCTGCTTCCGGGCTTTAAAAGAATGGTTGAAATGAGTGCATATTCTGCGGCAGGTGGTCAGTAAGTTGCTGACTATGGGTTCTTTTTTCAGAAAGTCTTGAACTATAATGTTAATGCAGTGCACCAAACACGGGACCCTGAAATAGGCACCAACCTCCATGGCCTTAAGTACATTACTGCCATTATCCGTGGCAACAAAACCAATGTTAAGCCCTCTTGGGCGCAGCCATTCAAAGACCTTGCGGTTAAACTCTTCCAAAATGTTTGCAGCAGTATGAGATTTCTCCATGGCGAACATGGCTACAGTTGCATGTTTCCGAGAAGCATTAAAAATCTCAGCTGTGTCAACAGCACCTACTTCAGATAGCTTTTCTCTAACCCCCACAAAAGAGACCCAGTGTGCAGTGATGCACATGTAATCAGTGGCTTGGCAACTGGTCCACATGTCTGTTGTCAGGTGGATTTTGTGAACAGCACTCTGCTGCAAAGCTTGTCCAACCAATTCCAGCACATCGTGATGTAGTGCTGGAACAGCAACTCTGGCGAAATAGGACCGGCTGGGAACCTTCCATTTAGGGCAGATGGCTGACACAAATTGAAGGAAACCCACCCCTTCCACAAATGAAAAAGGGAGAAGGTCCAGCTCTAACATTTTAGCCAGAATAGCATTGTACAACCGTGCCGTTGAGTGGTTGCGTTGGTACTGCCCCTTCGACCTAAGCATGCTGTCAATGGTAGGTTGGAATATTTTCCTTTGTGGTGCACCTGTCTTCTTGAACCCAGTTAGGCTCAACGACGCCGCACTTTTGCTCATTGCAGTACTCGGTTGCCTTGGTGTCTCAGGCTGACTCTTACTATGGTGCAACTGAGATGTTGCTGAGGATGTGGGCGGTACCACTACACTGCTGGGGATAGGGCTAGAAATGTCTCCCTCTTGTTGACCTTCCACCGCAATCATATCTTCCCCTACTTCTTCACCCCCAACAACAGCAATGGGTCCAGTTTTACTTTTTTCTAAGTGAAGTAGGTGAGCCTCCTACTTGATATTGTGGTGTTTTTTTAGATGACTTGTTTGTCCTCTGGTACCATAGTTTGTACCAAGCTTACCCCGCCTAACAGCCTGCCGACAAATTGAGCAAATAGCAATGTTCTCCTCCTTACTGCTAACCGAAAAGAAGTCCCAAACTGGGGAGGAGAACTTTCTGGCGCTGCTGGAGGTGCCACTTTCAATACCAGATGAACTGGAGGGTGTGCCTGGAATTTGACTCTGTGCACTTACATTACCACCACCTACTGAGGTGGTGGTTGAGCTGGATGTAGGTCCCTGCCGGGCCTTTGCAAAGGCAAATATGGAAGCATGAGGTCGTGTTGGTGTTACCTGTGTTGGTGGTATCCGTGCTACATCCCTTGCAGCGATTTTGGATAGTCTAATAATGTTGGTCTCCATCTCCTCTGGCCCGGGAGAGATGTTCATGATGACTGGCTCTTCATCATCATCACCCCCCTCGTCTACATCTACCTCCATAACTCTAAGGCTTTCTGGAACCTACCTTTTCACTAGCCTTGTCTTGTGGCATGCATCACTCTCAGACTGAGCTGGTGGCTTCCAAGTGGCATCTAGATCATCAGATGCGGGGCTTGAAGAAGAAGTTGATGGACTAACCCTCCTTTTCCTTGCTGGGGGTCTGGAAGACAATGGATCTTCTGAAACAGTGGCTTGCTCCTCTTCGTCTGCAAAAAGCTCGATTCACTGAACTGCCCCTACTTCAGGTGGAACAACTACTATTGTGGGCTGTGGTTGCGGCTGTGGTTGCGGCTGCGGTTGCGGCTGCGGTTGCGGCTGCGGCTGGGGTTGCGGCTGTGGCTGGGGTTGCGGCTGGGGTTGCAGCTGGGGTTGGGGCTGGGGTTGGGGCTGCGGTTGTGGCTGTGGTTGTGGTTGCGGCTGTGGTTGCGGCTGTCGTTGCCCACTTATCTGCTGAGTTTCCGCCTGCGAGTGCGTGGATTGGGTACTACTTTGCGATAATGACATTTCAACATCACTGCTCGTTAGTAGACTGGCTACCTCTGCCACACTCATGGGCTTGGGCCTAGGTTGGTGGGGTGGGCCCGCTGATGCGGAGGTGCTGCTCCCAGCTTGGTCCCCGCCGGACACCGCTGCTGCAGGCGTAAGTTTTTTTACCAAAAAACACATCGGGCGGCACACCAGTCTTGGCAAGTGCCACTTCCTTCTTCTGTTCCTTCTTCTTCTCACTGGCAACTTTCTTGGTACTGGAGGACCTGGTACCTTTCTTTGGGGCCATCTTCTTCAGATGTCAGCAGGACGCAGGTGCACAAGTTGCAGAGATGTCTGTGGTCACACGTGGACGTGACGTGGTGCACAGCAGGACTTCTGTCTGGCAGTACAACGGGTGATGATGATGACACCTCCTCCTCTGTCTTTTTGTGCACCTAAAAGCAAAGAAGCCAGGAGAAGAACATCAGTGAAATGTTGCATTTGTTGTTGTGGTTCAATTACTACTAGTACAAACAAACAAATAAAATATATAAGTTAGTGTAGCCATTTGCGAGACTGTCAACAAGGGCTTTCATGGTATACTGTGTACACTCTCAGGAAGGATAGGAAAGAAGAGGAACAACAACAAAAATACAAATGTAATGGAAGTGGACCCTGTTTGGCATTACATTATTTGCTCATCACATCATTCAGGAAGCTGCAGCTGGCAAAGGGGATGGATGGAAGCAGTAAGCCAAGAGGAAAACCATGCAGGCCTAAATGGCAAAAGCAGCACACTTATAACTCCCACCAGAAATGGCCACCAGCCACATGGACACTCACAAATCACAAGCAACAAGCAGGAGGCCTGGAAAACAATGTACTGAAAACAGGCTTATAATAGCCAGGCAAAGGCTGCATGCTAAACCACACTGCTTTGCCTGTAATGCAATAAAATGCAAAAACGAAAATCCACAGGGCGAAACAAGGCCTGCAACACACCACACACAACTAAGGCATGTATTTAACACACACCCAAAAAAACTGAAATACACCTAAAAATACACATTTTGCAATTCAATCCAATGCCATCCATGCCCTAAATGATGTTTAAATTCAACAGAACACACAGAAACAGTTGTTTCATGCACCCCTGACTACCTCTGAGCCTACTGGATGAAAGGCCTGTTGGCAGACTAGGCCACAAGCTTGCAGGCCTATGGATAAAAGCACACTGCCTGGCTTCAAAATGGCCTCCAGCCTCATGGCCAGGCCCACCACAAGAAGAAACTGAAGACAGACAATGCAGGCCTATGGCAAAAAGCACACTGCCTGGCTTCAAAATGGCCTCCAGCCTCATGGCCAGGCCCACAACAACAAGAAACTGAAGACAGACAATGCAGGCCTATGGCAAAAGCACACTGCCTGGCTTCAAAATGGCCGCCAGCCTCATGGCCAGGACCACAACAAGAAGCCTAGGCCACAAAGGAAACACATGCAGGCCTATATGGCAAAAGCAGCACACTTATAACTCCCACCAGAAATGGCCACCAGCCACATGGACACTCACAAATCACAAGCAACAAGCAGGAGGCCTGGAAAACAATGTACTGAAAACAGGCCTATAATAGCCAGGCAAAGGCTGCATGCTAAACCACACTGCTTTGCCTGTAATGCAATAAAATGCAAAAACGAAAATCCACAGGGCTAAACAAGACCTGCAACACACCACACACAACTAAGGCATGTATTTAACACACACCCAAAAAAACTGAAATACACCTAAAAATACACATTTTGCAATTCAATCCAATGCCATCCATGCCCTAAATGATGTTTAAATTCAACAGAACACACAGAAACAGTTGTTTCATGCACCCCTGACTACCTCTGAGCCTACTGGATGAAAGGCCTGTTGGCAGACTAGGCCACAAGCTTGCAGGCCTATGGATAAAAGCACACTGCCTGGCTTCAAAATGGCCTCCAGCCTCATGGCCAGGCCCACCACAAGAAGAAACTGAAGACAGACAATGCAGGCCTATGGCAAAAAGCACACTGCCTGGCTTCAAAATGGCCTCCAGCCTCATGGCCAGGCCCACAACAACAAGAAACTGAAGACAGACAATGCAGGCCTATGGCAAAAGCACACTGCCTGGCTTCAAAATGGCCGCCAGCCTCATGGCCAGGACCACAACAAGAAGCCTAGGCCACAAAGGAAACACATGCAGGCCTATATGGCAAAAGCAGCACACTTATAACTCCCACCAGAAATGGCCACCAGCCACATGGACACTCACAAATCACAAGCAACAAGCAGGAGGCCTGGAAAACAATGTACTGAAAACAGGCCTATAATAGCCAGGCAAAGGCTGCATGCTAAACCACACTGCTTTGCCTGTAATGCAATAAAATGCAAAAACGAAAATCCACAGGGCTAAACAAGACCTGCAACACACCACACACAACTAAGGCATGTATTTAACACACACCCAAAAAAACTGAAATACACCTAAAAATACACATTTTGCAATTCAATCCAATGCCATCCATGCCCTAAATGATGTTTAAATTCAACAGAACACACAGAAACAGTTGTTTCATGCACCCCTGACTACCTCTGAGCCTACTGGATGAAAGGCCTGTTGGCAGACTAGGCCACAAGCTTGCAGGCCTATGGATAAAAGCACACTGCCTGGCTTCAAAATGGCCTCCAGCCTCATGGCCAGGCCCACCACAAGAAGAAACTGAAGACAGACAATGCAGGCCTATGGCAAAAAGCACACTGCCTGGCTTCAAAATGGCCTCCAGCCTCATGGCCAGGCCCACAACAACAAGAAACTGAAGACAGACAATGCAGGCCTATGGCAAAAAGCACACTGCCTGGCTTCAAAATGGCCTCCAGCCTCATGGCCAGGCCCACAACAACAAGAAACTGAAGACAGACAATGCAGGCCTATGGCAAAAAGCACACTGCCTGGCTTCAAAATGGCCGCCAGCCTCATGGCCAGGACCACAACAAGAAGCCTAGGCCACAAAGGAAACACATGCAGGCCTATATGGCAAAAGCAGCACACTTATAACTCCCACCAGAAATGGCCACCAGCCACATGGACACTCACAAATCACAAGCAACAAGCAGGAGGCCTGGAAAACAATGTACTGAAAACAGGCCTATAATAGCCAGGCAAAGGCTGCATGCTAAACCACACTGCTTTGCCTGTAATGCAATAAAATGCAAAAACGAAAATCCACAGGGCTCAACAAGACCTGCAACACACCACACACAACTAAGGCATGTATTTAACACACACCCAAAAAACTGAAATACACCCAAAAATACACATTTTGCAATTCAATCCAATGCCATCCATGCCCTAAATGATGTTTAAATTCAACAGAACACACAGAAACAGTTGTTTCATGCACCCCTGACTACCTCTGAGCCTACTGGATGAAAGGCCTGTTGGCAGACTAGGCCACAAGCTTGCAGGCCTATGGATAAAAGCACACTATTTTGCTTCTAAATGGCCACCAGCCACATGGCCAGGTCCACAACAACAAGAAACTGAAGACAGACAATGCA
This sequence comes from Calotriton arnoldi, assembly GCA_963921515.1. Classification (NCBI taxonomy): domain Eukaryota; kingdom Metazoa; phylum Chordata; class Amphibia; order Caudata; family Salamandridae; genus Calotriton; species Calotriton arnoldi. Next base: position 276,557 of record CAWUFW010015951.1, read on the forward strand.
GGCCTATGGCAAAAAGCACACTGCCTGGCTTCAAAATGGCCTCCAGCCTCATGGCCAGGCCCACAACAACAAGAAACTGAAGACAGACAATGCAGGCCTATGGCAAAAAGCACACTGCCTGGCTTCAAAATGGCCGCCAGCCTCATGGCCAGGACCACAACAAGAAGCCTAGGCCACAAAGGAAACACATGCAGGCCTATATGGCAAAAGCAGCACACTTATAACTCCCACCAGAAATGGCTACCAGCCACATGGACACTCACAAATCACAAGCAACAAGCAGGAGGCCTGGAAAACAATGTACTGAAAACAGGCCTATGATAGCCAGGCAAAGGCTGCATGCTAAACCACACTGCTTTGCCTGTAATGCAATAAAATGCAAAAACGAAAATCCACAGGGCTAAACAAGGCCTGCAACACACCAAACACAACTAAGGCATGTATTTAACACACACCCCAAAAAACTGAAATACACCCAAAAATACACATTTTGCAATTCAATCCAATGCCATCCATGTGCCCTAAATGATGTTTGAAATAAATAAATACATCACACAGCTAAGGAACAGTTGTTTCATCATGTTTCATCATGCACCCACCCATGACTAGCATCTGGGCCTACTGGCTACCCACAACTATTTATTTTAAAAAATGATGAAAAGTACCAAAATTGTAGTTGCAGCAACTGCAATGCCCCAATCAAACAACACCAACTTACTTGTAAAATCTCAAATCCAAAAGTCCTCAAATCCAATGATAATGATGCAGCAGACACAAAGAGTGATCCTTCCAGCTCAAATCCAAGTGAAAAATGAACAGGAGATGGACAAAGCACTGGGAGGAGCCTGCTGGACAGGAACAGGAAGTAGGAGACTCTGTGGCACTTCCTCCCTCTCCCCCCAAAAAATTTGACAAAAAAGGACAGCCAAATATCAATCTGAGGTTTTTTTTTCATCCAAATCATCATTTTATAGAAGGTTTTATGCTGCTCGAGATATTATTCTTCTCCAGATTGAAAATTTTGCGTGTTCGTGATCGCGAGCTTTACCAACATTCCGCCGGATGTCCGATGGCGCACCCGAATGACGTGTTCGCGATCGCAATCTCTCTCGTGGTGCACGATGGCGCAGCGAATGACGTGTTTGCAATCGCACACTCTCTCGGTGTCCGATGGCGCGGCGAATGACGTGTTCGCGATCGCAAACTCTCGAGGGATCGCAAGGCCGGCTACCGAAATCTCGTGGCGCACGGGAACGGATAGGAAAACTCGTCGGCGAACGCAGGAATCCCGGTAAGTCGCTATCGCGCGCGCTAGAACGCATTTTTAAAGCGCGAACAAGAAAATAATTCTGCTACGCCGTAGATCGCGGAACTGTTGGCAATTCCTCATTCTCCGCGGAACGCGAAATTGCCTAAATTCCGCGAGTGCAGCGGAATTTAACGCCCAGGGTTAGTTTTAAGCTTCATATGGAGTGTAGAGATTTTTATTACTCTCCATTTATTTTCCACATTTTTGTTTTGTCCTCTTTTGTTGCATACAGGTATGGGAAAACATAGCTGGTATAGATCTTTTTCAAGATTGTTTTAGTTAGAGAGAGGGCACATAGTTGAATATTCTATGAATGGCATTATTATAGCTCATGAAAGTGCCGTTGCTAGTAGCTATTCCTTAATTTAGGTGTAAAGAAGTCCTGAAATATTGTAAGCTACTGTTTGTTTGAGAGGGATATTGTTGGTGGTTGTTGTGGAGGTAGAAGTTAGAATGGAATGGGTAAGTGGAGTGACCAGTCAATTGGAATGAGGTATAAGCATTTGAATATTTTCGAATGACAAAATCTAGATTGAGCATGTTGCCTTTGTAGTGAGTATGCTGGGTGCAGTGCTAGTACAGGTTGTGGTGTCTGTCTGAGTTACTTAGGATGAGGTAATATTTGTTTTGGGCAATACCCCAATCATAATTGAAGTCCCACGGAAAGATATTTTGAAGCGCCATTTGGGTTGAGGTTGAGAGTTAGCTGGGGCAATGTTTTTGAGTTGGAGCAGGTTTTTGAACATGTGCAGATAAAAAGTGTTTGGTGGGTATAATGAGATGAACATTCAGAGGCATTCCAATGTGTCATAAAATGTGTGGGGTGTGGTATTCAAGGATGTCTTATTGAATTACTGATTTGCTGTCTTCTCATTAATGCTGCCTGTCAGCACATATGGTTTTGCATCCTTGAGAAACTAGGAAGTCATTGAAAAATTGTAAATGTGTATTAAGCCAGGATTCAGTGATGCTTAGAGGGTGCAAATTATAGCCTGAAATGAGGTTGAAGATTTCAAGAGGATGAGCACTGTGTGACCAAGCATGTACAAGCATACACCCTAAATATCTATACCGATGAGGTTATTTGTGTTTGCACATTCAAAATGAGTGCCACTGCAGTGAATGTAGGAGTGCTGGATAGTAGGAGTATGGAAGGAAAGCTGGTTGGCGCATTATTGCATTTATTGGGTAAGTTGGAAAGTGAAAAGTTATCATGAGAGTAGTCCATGGTGTTGTAGGTAAAAGAGAGTTAAATGACTTTCACAATTGTCTTTAAAAGGTTCTAGCCTTTACAGTGGTCCAGTACATAAGACAATGGTAAACAGTTAGATCAAATAATTTAGATAATTTTGCTTTCCCTTCCATTGTTTGACTTCACAGCAAGAGAGTGCTGATCTTCTTTGCTGAGGAATTGCTGGCCAAGTCAGTTGACTGCAGTAAGGATAGAAGTGCATGGAAAGGATCACAAGCAGATAGAGCATGGTGGACATTAGCAAAGTAAGAGTGGGGTAGGTATAGTAATAGAGTAGAAGAGGCAAGACCAGTAATTAGATATATTTGACAAGATGGAAGGAGTTGCAAGAGAAGGTGACTAAGAGTAACTCCACTGTATTTCCATTAGGTCCATGCTAAACTAATACAACATACATACATGCATAAAAACCTGTCACAGATAGAATGGGGGTAATTAGAAGGAAGAGTATGAGTACAAGTTGGAGCAGAAGAAGGAGTAATTAGCAATGAATTTAGGAGTAGGTATAAGAATCGGAGTAAGTGTAGGTTTAAGAATTTGTACATGTAGAAGTATAGTAGCAAGAGTATGGATACATAGGAGTAACAGTAGGAGTAACTAGAATTGTAGTAGTGAGAAATAAGTAGAAGTATTTATCAGTTTATTAATTGTATTTTATGTAGCATGTTCAAAACCATGGGCACAGGATGGCAGAGTGCCTTACAACAGGATCAGGTGAGAAGAGATGTTTGACAGTAGTACATAGTACAGGTGAGATAAGATTGTTGACAGTGTCAGTGATGTTAAACAGTACATCAGTACAAATAAGGGAAGCATTCAGCACTGCAAGAGCACTTTTAGATGTTGTTCGGAGCCAGTGTAGCAATGATACTACACTTGCTGTTAGAGAAAAGGCACAGAAGTGATAGTGTAGCATTGATATATAGTATCATTTGAATAAGACAATGTACAATTGCAAGTGAGGTTATTGGTTTCACAGTAGAGGTTGAATACAACAACAATATAACAATTTTTGCTATTGACGGATTGGATAGAATTAATAATAGATCTCTGAGAAAGTACTGTTTGAGGTTTCTCTTGAAAATGTAGATAGCACTGGTTGGTCAGATATACATCAGAAGGACAGCCCACATTTTTGGGACATTTCCAGAGAAGAATTGTTTGAGAGTGGAGAACTTTATAAATCTGGGTATTTCCATCTTGAGTGTGGCTTGGGAACTTAGGATTCGGTTACCACCAGAGCTTTGATGCTGTTGGGATATATATTGTGGGTAATCAGATGGATTGCTTTTAATGTGATCCATGCAGTGTTGTATGCAGAGTGATGTTCCAAAAGTAACGGGCATAGGGATGCTAGGAGGACACGTATAATGTGCTTGAATCACATTGAATTTGAGATCAAATACGCTGTCACATAAAGAACAGGTTTGCCTCACACTGGGTGAGATTTGGGAAAGGCAGTCAGTAGAGCATTTCCACAGTTTATAGATTACTGAGGCTTCATCAGTCAACTCAAGGTCTAATGTGGGAATACAGGGTTTCAGTCTAGTGAGGTGTTTTACCTGGAATCTGAAATTTTTGTTCATCTAGCCTATAGCTGAGAAGATTGTTTTTGGTCAAATGCCTATGGTGTTAATTTGGTGTGTCCTCGTTGTGGACAATTAATGGCATTTTGTAAGGGAGACCTGGATGAATACTGTCTTTTGAGGGAAGATAACCAGCTTCATGTATGCCATCCAGTTTCGAGATTCAGTAGATGATGATATAAAGATCATGAGCCTGAGCATTAAGTCTTGATATGTGGTTGGGTGTCCTCAGCATGTCGGAGAAAGGAGATTGCCTGCTTCATCAAGACCATACCTCATGGTTCTACATAAAGATTGCACTGAAGTATACAAAATGGTGATGAATTAAATGCTTGAATAAATCTTAACAACTTATTACTCGGGCCACATCTCAGTCCATAATTAGTTTGCAAACTATGCCACCTCAGTATGGACCCAGCCATATGCAAATCTTTATTGGCTGTACTCCAATAGGAACAGTCCAGCCTGAACTGTCAGGCCACGTCCTCCCTGAACTGGAACACAAGCAATCCAAGACCTATTATGCCCTCATTAGAGCTCATAGGTTTTTTTCCATATAAAGGTTGACAAGTAAGGGTGGAGCATTGGAGGACTCCATAAGGAATTTTGAAAAAGTTGCAGAAAGAATGGCAAGTTTTGATTTATTGTGAGGGGATTGCTATAGGGCATCTGAAACAAATGAGCACTGATCTTTCAATACTGATTCTGGTAAATAATGTTCAGGGTAGAGCCTTGATGATGGTTTGAGAATGTGCAATGTTGTAGGAGAAGTAGTGATGTGTGGATGTCGTCATCTTTTACAAGGGGAAAACAGTCCCAGAAAAATCTGATCACAATAGGAGATGAGTGGATGTGAGCTATAACTAAGGAAACCATCAACTCCAACTCTGTCTCGTCTTCCTGCTTCCACACCCTCCACCTCCTTCGTAAGACCTTCAAATGGATCCCCCTCGAACACCGAAAGACCGTCACTCACGCCCTGGTCACCAGCAGACTCGACTACGGCAACGCACTCTATGCCGGAATAAACAAAAACCTCACCCGCAAGCTACAGAACATCCAGAACGCCGCCGCAGACTGGTCCTCAACCTGCCAAAACACTGCCACATCTCCCAGTACCTGCGCACACTCCACTGGCTCCCTGTCGAGGCGAGAATCACCTTCAAGATGCTCACCCACGCACACAAGGCCCTCCACGGCACCGGACCAGCATACCTGAACAGCCGACTCAAATTCCACGCACCCCAAAGGACCCTACGATCAGCCCAGCTCTCCTACGCCATGGTCCCCCGCACCAGAAAGACCAGATCGGGAGGCCGCTCCTTCTCCTTCCTCGCGGCCAAAGCATGGAACGCCCTTCCACTCCACCTCAGACAGACAACATCGCTCCCCATCTTCGCAAGAAACCTCAAAACCTGGCTCTTCGACAGACCCCCTCCTTGATGGATGGAACGTGCACCCCCCACCCCCCCACCCCTAGTGCCTTGAGACCCTTACGGGTGAGTAGTTGCGCTTTAACAAACCCCTGATTGATTGATTGATTTTTCAAGACAACGTTTTTTGTTGCTGGAAGGGTGGTACATGTTTTGCAGCCTCTCTGATTCAGTTGGTATGTTTATCTTCAGAGTGAAGCATTGAAACACGGAGAAGTTAAACTGTTTTTTGGTTTTTGTTGAGTAAACAGCCTGTACCTATCCATGATTATAGATGTTCTACCTTTTTTATTTTATACATGTTATTAAATGTTTTTCTACAACCACAGCCACAAAATACACCTCTTTACTGACTAAGATAACCTTATTATTTGTTTATTGCACCCCTATAAGATTAATAAAGGCATTGTTAAATATATAGTTACCTAGAAATAGTAAAAAGGCTAATATTTCCTTCTGAGACTCTTCTATGCTTTGGCAGCTCCAGGTCGTATGACAGCAATCTGCAGTGCTCTCATTTTGGCATCTTAGACAATAGAGCGAGATATTGATATTAGGCTTTGCTTTGTGACATCAATCTGAAGTTTACCACCACAAACAAAGGCAAAGTTAAATTCACATTCCTCTTTCCACATCTGCATTTGAAAGTTCACCTCAACATCCTTTCTCTATTGTAAAACTAAGCATTCTATGCATGCATTAATTTTTTCATACAGTTTGCTCTACCAACAACCATTCCACAGTATTTTTTTAGAATACATTTTTTACTAATTCTGCAGAGTGTTCAACATCTCAGTCAACACAGGAGCTAAAAGAAAATCTCAATTCGCCAAAGGAAAGTAATTTAAAACCTTCATTCTAGATACAAATAGGTTAGATCGGTTCACTGATAGAATATCAATGCTAAAAACATCGATGTAAAAAATATCGAAAAAAAATATATAGAATGCAAAAATATCAACTCCCTATACTTAAACAGGTAAGTCAAAAATATAGATGTGAAAAATATTGATTTAAAAATATAAATAAAATAATATATATTAAATATATAAAATATTAGGATTATCTTTAACACAATAAATTACAATTAATATACATTATAACTACATATAAAAAATAAACTTAATTAAAAAAAATATAAACACGCAAATATAATAATTTATACATATACATATATTTACTTTAAAATAATTTATTAACTATCTTTTTAAATTTTTTTACTATTAAATTATATAAAAATAAAATATATACAAATATCAATAATTTCAAATAAAAAAATTCTATAATTAATTAAAACATTAAACTATTAAAACAAAGTTAAAACATACATTTCGCAATACAATAAAAACAGTAGGGAAAATGTTGGATAGCGAAATAATTAAATTTACTATTCCCACTCCAGTGAGTGCAACAGTAGGGAAAGTGTTGGATAGCGGAGGGAAAAAATTACTATTCCCACTCCAAAGAGTGCAACAGTAGGGAAAGTGGTGGATAGCGGAGGGGTACAATTTACTATTCCCACTCCAGTGAGTGCAAAAGTAGGGTAAATGTTGGATAGCGGAAGAATTACATTTACTATTCCAACTCCAGTGAGTGCAACAGTAGGGAAAGTTCTGGATAGCGGAGGGGTAAAAAATTACTATTCCCACTCCAGTGAGTGCAACAGTAGGGAAAGTATTGGATAACGGAGGAGTAAAAATTATTATTCCCACTCCAGTGAGTGCAACAGTAGGGAAAGTATTGGATAGCGTAGGGGGTAAACATTACTATTCCCACTCCAGTGAGTGCAACAATAGGGTAAGTTTTGGATAGCGGAGGGGTAAAAATTACTAGTCCCACTCCAGTGAGTGCAACAGTAGGGAAAGCATTGGATAGCGGAAGGGTAAAAATGACTATTCCCACTCCAGTGAGTGCAACAGTAGGGAAAATACTGGATAGCGGAGGGGTAAAAATTACTATTCCCACTCCAGTGAGTGAAACAGTAGGGAAAGTGCTGGATAGCGGAGGAGTAAATATTACTATTCCCACTCCAATGAGTGCAACAGTAGGGAAAGTGCTGGGTAGCACAGAGGTAAAAATTATTATTCCCACTCCAGTGAGTGCAACAGTAGGGAAAGTGCTGGATAGCGGAGAGGTAAAAATTGTTATTCCCACTCCAATGAGTGCAACAGTAGGGAAAGTGCTGGACAACGGAGGGGTAAAAATTACTATTCCCACTCCAATGAGTGCAACAGTAGGGAAAATGCTGGATAGCGGAGGGGTAAAATTTCTATTCCCAACCCAGTGAGTGCAGCAGTAGGGAAAGTGTTGGATAGCAGAGAAAAAAGAATTACTAATAACATTTAAACAATTGAAAAAAATTAAATAATCTTAAATTAAATAAACAATATTTTAACCCCTTCACTGCTAGGCCTTATCCCCCCCTGTGCTAAGCCTTTTTTGGGCTATTTGGGGTAGTTCGCGCTTAGGCCCCTGTAACTTTTTGACCACCTAATGTATCCACACCAAATTTGCGTTGTTTTCTTCCAACATCATGAGGATTCTAAAGGTACCCAGGGTTTGTGGATTCCCCTTTAGGGGTCCCAGAAATTAGCCAAAATACAGCAAAATTTTGGGTTTTTGGGGAAAAATGGGAAAAAAGTGCTGCAAATGAAAGCGTCTGGGTTTTTTCCTGCAAATGGTATCAAAAAGGGTTTGTGGGGCTGAAATCACCATTTTCCCAGATTTTAGGAAATGACAGACCTTTCTCAGAAAACCAAATTTTTTTACACAGTTTTGGCATTTTTCTGGGACATAGCCTATTTTTGCTATTTTTTGTGATTTCAACCTCCTTCCAGTTAATGGTAGAAATGAGTATGAAAGCAATAATGGATCCTGAAAAGGTATACATTTTAGAAAAGTAGACAAAATGCTGAATTCAGCAAGCGGTCATTTGTGTAAATCCATCAAGGTTTCTTTATAGAAACTAACAGTTAAATATAGGAAAAATTGAAAATTAGTTGAAAAAACAGCCTTTTGTGTCAACATTTTCACCTGTAACTTCTTCTAATTATGACAGCTCTTTGAAATCAATATACCGTTACATCCACTGGACCTTACTGGTTGTGGGGATATATAGGACTTGTAGGTTCACCAAGAACCCGACGAACCCAGAGCCAAAAACTGAGCAGCATCTTGCAATGGTTTGTTTATTATGTACCGGGTATATAGCAATTATTCTGGGAAAATGTATACATGGAAAATTCGGTATGAAAGACTCCTATGTATTTCTGAACAAAATGTAGAGTTTTGAAACAGTATATATTTGCACATTTCCGAAATTGGGAATACTCATACTAGCATGAGAATTATCGGTCATTTTTCAAAATGACTTCTTTTTCATACATTGTCTTTCATTTGGAAGGCAGAAATGCATCAAAAGTCAATAGGTAATAACAGTTGCTTTGCAAATCTGAATTACCTTAAGTCTCCCGATAAAAATGGTACCTCACTTGTGTAGGTAGGCATAGTGCCCACGACAGGAAATGGCTCAAAACACAACGTGAACACACCACATTTTCACAATGAAAAATTACCCTTTTTTTGCAAAGTGCCTAGCTGTAGTTTTTGAAACCTAGCTCTGCCGGCACCTAGGGAAACCTAGCAAACCTATACAGTTTTGAAAACTAGATACCCAGGGGAATCCAGGATGGGGTGACTTGGCTGGCTCTCACCAGGTTCTGTTACCCATAATCCCTTGCAAACCTAAAAAATTGTCAAAAAAAACACATTTTCCTCACATTTCTGTGGTGGAAAGTTCTGGAATTTGCGTGGATCCACAAATTTCCACCCACCCCGCGTTCCCCAAAGTCTTCAGAGAAAAATGGTACCTCACTTGTGTGGTTAGGCGAGTGCCCGTGACAGGAAACGGCGCAAAACGCAACGTGGACACACCCCAATTTCACAGTGAAAAATGACCCTTTTTTGGCAAAGTGCCTAGCTGTAGTTTTTGAACCCTAGCTCTGCCGGCACCTAGGGAAACCTAGCAAACCTATACATTTTTGAAAACTAGTCACCCAGAGGAATCCAGGATGGGGTGACTTGACTGGTTCCCACCAGGTTCTGTTACCCAGAGTCCCTTGCAAACCTAAAAAATCGTCAAAGAAACACATTCTCCTCACATTTTTGTGGTTTAAAGTTCTGGAATCTGCGTGGATCCACAAATTTCCACCCACCCCGCGTTCCCCAAAGTCTTCTGAGAAGAATGGTACCTCACTTGTGTGGGTAGGCCTACTGCCCGCGACAGGAAATGGTGCAAAACTCAACATGGACACACCCCAATTTCACAGTGAAAAATGACCCTTTTTTGGCAAAGTGCCTAGCTGTAGTTTTTGAACCCTAGCTCTGCCGGCACCTAGGGAAACCTAGCAAACCTATACATTTTTGAAAACTAGACACCCAGGGGAATCCAGGATGGGGTGACTTGACTGCCTCTCACCAGGTTCTGTTACCCAGAATCCCTTGCAAACCTAAAACATATTCCAAAAAACCATATTTTCCCTAACATTTCTGTGTTGGAAAGTTCTGGAATCTGCGTGTATCCACAAATTTCCACCCACCCCGCGTTCCCCAAAGCCTTCCAAGAAAAATGGTACCTCACTTGTGTGGGTAGGCCTAGTGCCCGCGACAGGAAACGGCGCAAAACGCAACGTGGACACACCTCAATTTCATGTGAAAAATGACCCTTTTGGCAAAGTGCCTAGCTGTAGTTTTTTAACCCTAGCTCTGCCGGCACCTAGGGAAACCTAGCAAACCTATACATTTTGGAAACTAGACACCCAGGGGGATCCAGGATGGGGTGACGTGACTGCGTCTGACCAGGTTCTGTTACCCAGAATCCCTTGCAAACCTAAAAAATTGTCAAAGAAAACATATTTTCCTCACATTTCAGTGGTGGAAAGTTCTGGAATCTGCGTGGATCCACAAATTTCCACCCACCCGCGTTCCCCAAAGTCTTCCGAGAAAAATGGCACCTCACTTGTGTGGGTAGGCCTAGTGCCCGCGACAGGAAATGGCGCAAAACGCAACGTGGACACACCTCAATTTCACTGTGAAAAATGACCTTTTTTTGGCAAAGTGCCTAGCTGTAGTTTTTGAACCCTAGCTCTGCCGGCACCTAGGGAAACCTAGCAAACCTATACATTTTTGAAAACTAGACACCCAGGGGAATCCAGGATGGGGTGACTTGACTGCCTCTCACCAGGTTATGTTACCCAGAATCCCTTGCAAACCTAAAAAATTGTCAAATAAAACACATTTTCCTCATATTTCTGTGGTGGAAAGTTCTGGAATCTGCGTGGATCCACAAATTTCCACCCACCCCGCGTTCCCCAAAGTCTTCCGAGAAAAATGGTACCTCACTTTCGTGGGTAGGCCTAGTGCCCGCGACAGGAAACGGCGCAAAACGCAACGTGGACACACCACAATTTCACAGTGAAAAATGACCCTTTTTTGGCAAAGTGCCTAGCTGTAGTTTTTGAACCTTAGCTCTGCCGGCACCTAGGGAAACCTACCAAACTTACACATTTCTGAAAAGTAGACACCCAGGGGATTCCAGGGAGGTATGACTTGCGTGGATCCCCTAACGTTTCCTTACCCAGAATCCCCTGCACACCTCAAATTTAGCTGAAAAAATCACTTTTTCCACACATTTTTGTGTGGGAAACTTGTAGCATCACTGGGCTGACACAAATTTCCTACCCCCCAGCGTTCCCCCGCGTCTCCCAATAAAAATGGGGCCTCACTCGTGTGGGAGGCCCAAGTACCTGCGCAGGCAAGGGCCCAAAACGTATTGAGGTGACATCAAAATTGCCTATCACCAAACAACCTGGTTTTGCAAGGGTGGTCACCTGGGTTTTTGGCCCCGTGCTCGGCGGCCAGCTAGGGAAACCTACCAAACCCACACATTTCTGAAAACTAGACACCCGGGGATTCCAGGGAGGTATGGATTGCGTGGATCCCCCAACGTTTCCTTACCCAGAATCCCCTGCAAACCTCAATTGTAGCTGAAAAAATCACTTTTCTCACATATTTTTGTGTGGGAAAGTTGTGGAATCACTGGGTTGACACAAATTTCCTACCACCCAGCGTTCCCCCGGGTCTCCCGATAAAAATGGTGCCTCACTCGTGTGGGAGGCCCAAGTACCCGCGACAGGCAAAGGCCCAAAACGTATTGAGGCGACATCAAAATTGCCTATCACCAAACAACCTGGTTTTGCAAGGGGGGTCACCTGGGTTGTTGGCCCCGTGCTCGGCGGCCATCTAGGGAAACCTACCAAACCCACACATTTCTGAAAACTAGACACCCGGGGGATTCCAGGGAGGTATAGCTTGCGTGGATCCCCCAACGTTTCTTTACCCAGAATCCCCTGCAAACCTCAATTTTATGCACACAGGTTTGCGCACTTCAGCAACCTGACCCCAAACAGTCACAGGTGCAGTGCTTTCTTCATGGATGGTAGTCAGCATGTAGACATCTCTCCTGTCTGAAAACTTCACAGCTAGAAGCTATTCGCAACACAATGCACTGCACTGTCCCCGCACAAGCTTTTGACAAACAAGTTCTTTTGGGAAACCTTTACAGTTAGAGCGGATTGTGCCACAAGCAACAGTGTCCACTTTGGCCAATTCCCTGAACAACCGCACACCAGTGTAGAAGTTATCTACATATAAATGGTGGCCTTTGTTAAAAAGTCCTCTACCAAGTTCCCACACACTTTCTCAGTCACTCCAAAAGTGGACGGACAACCAGGGGGGTTAATCCTGGATTCCTTACCGGTGTACACCCTGAAATTAGAGACATATCCAGTCCGACTGTCACAGCATATACAGCTTAATTCCATAGCATGCCCTCTTACTAGGAATGTATTGCCTAAAAACCAAGCGGCCCTTGAACAACACCAAAGACTCATCCACTGCTATTTCTTTCCCTGGAGTATAGATTGTAGGAAGGTGGAATCTGACTATATGGTTGCCCCCACTTTTTTTTGGGTGTTTTGCTGGTTTATGACTTAGTTGGACTGGGATCCTGCTATTCAGGGCCCCAGTCTATCTGCTTTCTCTGTAAAAAGGTTTCCATGTGCCGTAGGCACATCTCTGATTGGAATCTGGAGTGCCCTTCTAAGTCCCTAGTATATGGTATACTATGTACCAAGGGCATAGGTACCTCAGAGGCCTACCAGGGGCTGCAGCATGTATTATGCCACCCCTGGAAGGCCATCCAAACTGACACCACAGGTCTGCTACTGCAGCCTGGGTAAGGTGGTGCATGCACTCTTTACTGTGATATAGGTTACCTATATCACTAAATACATACACACATATAAACCTATAAGTCACTCCTAAGGCAGGCCTTATCAATCCTAAAGGCAGAGTGCATGGTTCCTATGTGAGAGGGTGCCCCTGCATGAGCAGGGCCCTCTGCAGCGTTCGGAGACCCTTCTCTGATGCTGTTTGTAGTGCAGCCTGACCATATACTCTTAAGCGCATTATAACCTCGCGTTAAATGCTAACTTTGGAATGGCTGCACCTAAACATGTCGTGTTTGGTGTCAAACATCTTGGAATACTACCCCCGCCAATTCTGGCGGCGGGGGTAGCATTCCACCCTTCTAGAGGGAGAGACATGTTAACCCTGGCCTGGCCGGTAACTTCTTTCTAAAGCCTGGCATCACAAAATGGATGCTACTGCCACAGACACAAGTCTGGCCTCCTGCTGCTGGACGAAACTCCGGCAGGGGAGGCCTGGACAATAGGTTTCCTGTCCAGACAGGATAATGTGTATTGGGGCTGGGCGGGAGCACTTCGGGTGCTTTGAAGTCCTGCACTGGGGGCACACTTGGTGTCCCTAGTGCATACCCCAGTTCAAACCGGATCAGGGGCTTGCAGCCCCTGCTTTGGCGTGAACTGGACAAAGGAAAGGGTGTAGCCACCCCTCTGCCCTGACCCACCCATAGGTGGGGCCACAGAGTAGTCCAACCCCTATCCTTAGTATAAGTATAGGAACCCAGTCCTTAGGACTTTAGATTATCCCTGGATGAAACTCTGAAACTGAATCCTGGACCTTCGACGCTCTACTCACGATTAGAGGACAGAAGAATCTCCCTTGGGGTCAAGGAGTGACTCCCCTGCTTGGCAGGCACCAAAGAAGCATCTGTCCAGTTCGCATTTCTGAAGCTCCCGTCGGACGCCGAAGTCATCGCATCACCAGATGTAGATTCTCAGACTTCCCCGAGAGTACCCTGAGTCCCCAGCAAAGCTGAGGCCCGTGGCTATCGTGGGTGACTTGAGACCGTGACCCCTGGACACCAAGCACATTTGCAAGTGCATCCTCTTCTGGGTCTCCCAAGAAGTCGTGCTTTGGGCTCCAAGTAACCCTAGCCTCCAGCACCACCTGCACCGAAGATCACTGGCCTCCACTCCACGAGTGTCCTATAAGCCAGATCCACGTGCGGCATCACAAGGCTCCTTTGCGGTCGCTAGCCCATTGGCTAGTAGCCCTTAACGAAGGCCAATCTTTTCTTAACTTGGCATCCTGGTTGCTCCAGGCCTGCCCTCACTTACCCTCGCTGGGTGAGTTCTCCAAATCTTGCTGGTCTGCACCATCGACGATCTTCCTCTGCATTGAGACTTGCCGTTGCCAAGGCTTGTTGGGTCCAATCCGGTCGCCGACACCTCAGCACTCGACAGACATTGTGTACCAGCCCGAATCCTGCTCCTGGTTGCCAACAACGCCTCCTGGATTTCGTGGCTGAAGAGACAAGATGACTGTCAACGCACCTGAAGCACTCGACATCGGTGGGCATCTGTCCATCGCCTTCCTGGTCACTGGCTAGTGACCCAGACTCTGTCCCCTCTGCTTTCAGGTTCTTCAGAACTCCGATCCACTCTTGGATCCACCCGGACACTTTTCTCTTGGTCGCCAGCAGCACTTTGCAGCAGATCGCCATTCGAATCGACGACGAAACCCGACCCCGAAAGGCACCTAGGCACCCGGCTTCCCTGGGTGAGGTAACACGAGTACTCCAGTGCTCCCGTGGGTAGAGACTCTTCAAAGTCCTAGATCTCAAAGGGTTTGGTCCAAGTCCTCTTTTAAGTGTCCCTTTTCTCTAATTTCCCAATCACGACTTTCTCCATAGAAGTCAACGGCGTATCGCGGTTGTGTATTTACACTGCACGCGTCTCCCGTGGGTCCCCTGTGTCACTACCTTGGGTGGTTCCTTGAGGTCCAAGCACTTCTAGAGGCTCTAGGCCTAGTGTCTAGTTCAGTCGTGGTTCCTATACCACTTTATTGGTATATGGTTTGGTACGCCCCTAGGGCCCGAACGTGTATTTGTGCTATTACTGTGTTTAAATAACTTCTAACTTATGTATTTCGAACTCTAGCCTCATAAAGAGACTAGAGGGGTGTGTTTAGCAATAAATACATATATTTTGAATATATACCTGGTGTGGTGCTCTTTCATTTGGTCACTCAAGAGATTATAGACTGGTAAAACAAGCTGCTTTACATTCCTTCAAGACTTAGCCTGAAGGCTGCTCTCCATAGCTACCACTAGGATAGCTTTCAATAAGGTTGTCTTTAACCTATCTCCAATAAGGGGTTGTTTGGACTGGTGCAAGGTGCCCACTATAATTAGTGGACAGCATATACCAGGCCAACTTCTCACATAGATCTCAGAAAATCGATCAACAAAGTGATCAATGACAGGCCGAATCTTAAAAAGACGGTCACAATCAGGGTGATCTCGTGGCAACGCTAAACCATTATCGACAAAATGCATCATCCGAAGCAGAAGCAAATACCTATCACGACTCATGACTGCCGGAAATATAGCAGTTGCCATCAAGGGACTAGTAGACCAATATGAAGACATTGATGGCTTCCTTAGCAAGCCCATCAAAAAAGTGAAACCCAAGAACTTCTTCATCTCTTCCAGATTTGTGGGAGTCCACCTGGTAGCTCTAGAGTGGGGCTTAAGGCTGGCACTGTTGTCCCTCAAAAACTGTTCGGAATACAAATTAGTCTGCTCAACAATCTCTGCCAAAAATACATCGTCCATAAACAACTGAAAAAAATGTATCGCCAAAAAGTTTTCAGTATTCACTCTACACCCTGGAACACCAGTAAAGTCTGGCAATGCCGGCTGCACCATGCCTGGGGCAACCCAGAAGTCAGCACTTTCAACGGGAAGCCTTGCACCCCCAGGCTGCAGCCCAGATGCCTCTTGCCGCACTATACCAACGGGAAGCCTTGCAGCCCCAGGCTGCAGCCCAGATGCCTCTTGCCGCACTATACCAATGGGAAGCCTTGCAGCCCCAGGCTGCAGCCCAGATGCCTCTTGCCGCACTATACCAACGGGAAGCCTTGCAGCCCCAATCTGCAGCCCAGATGCCTCTTGCCGCACTACACCAACGGGAAGGCTTGCAGCCCCAGGCTGCAGCCCAGATGCCTCTTGCTGCACTATCGGCACATCAATATCCTCCTCTAACACAGGCACTTCATCCGCACTAAGAGTAGCTTCATCCGCACTGAGAGTAGCTTCATCATCCGATGATGCCATGTGGAGAGAAAACTCACTTCCTGAATCTTCCCCTCCCACCTCTGCCTCAGAATCAGAGTCAGTCTCTGGACCATGGCCAGAGGAAGACTCAAAAAGCATACCAACAACCTGCTGAGCAGTAATCCTATGGCTAGCCATTATCCTTACTAAGAAAGGAGACTGCACAAACAAGTCAACAACAACCAACACTGTGCAAGATAAGTAAGTAAAAAAAGTGTGCCTTTATCACAAAGATCTATATACTCAAAAACTATACGATTCACTTACAAGAGACAGCTACACTCACCAGCACCTACTCTGCAGAGACACAGCAAAAACCAACGATATCCCACTAGAAAGACAAAAACAAAACCAATTACTCACAAGACAACAAAATACACATCGAGCACAAATGCAAAAAGTTTTTGACACTCAAAAAACAGAAGCCAAACATACTGCTATTATTACACCATTTGCAAAAAACACATTCATGCAGAGAAATGAAACTCATTTACATTGTACAAAAAAAGTCTCTTACCAAACACATGCAACTACACAAACAGCAGAACCACCAGTAACGAAACCGCAACCTGGAACAGTCTAAAGAGCAAAAGCCTTGAACTAGAGCAAAAGGGAGAAATAAAGCATTACAATTGCAATTCACAAGAAATAAAACAATTAACATTATAACACGCTATGTCACTACCCAAATGGGGGCAGAAAGGCCAAATAAACGGGCAGATCCAGGGGGGCACAACACACATAAAAAAAATATGTCCCCTGGAAGCGACCAATTTATTTATTTTTAAATCCCTGGCTCTAGTGGGCTTTTCTGCCCCCCCCCCCCCCGGGCCAGAAACGCCAAACAATGCAGGTGATCTGTCCCCAGGGGGGGCAGAAAAGTATTAAAAATTATTTAGGCCCATAAGGAAGTGTCCCTTGCCCAAGGGGTCGCTTCCATTTAAAATTTAAAACACTCCCTGGTGTCTAGTGGGGTTTTCAGGCCAAATAAACAAACCGATCTGCCCCCAGGGGGGGCAGAATATACTTTTTTTTTTAAATATGGCCCCTGGAAGCGACCCTTGCCCTAGGGGTCACTTCCAATTTAAAAAAAAACGAATTCCCTGGCTCTAGTGGGCTTTTCTGCCCGCCCTGGGGCCAGAAACACCAAAAAAATCAGGCTATCTGTCCCCAGGGGGGGCAGAATATAATTTTTAAATAAATTGGGCCCCTGGAAGTGACCCTTAAACAAGGGGTCGCTTCCAATTTTTTTTAAAAACAATCCCCTGGCTCTAGTAGGCTTTTCTGCCCCCCCCATGGGTCCAGAAACGGCCAAAAATCGGCCGATGTGTCCCCAGGGGGGGCAGAAAAGTCTACAATTTAAATTTCCCCCTTAGGAAGCAACCCTTGCCCAAGGGGTCGCTTCCTTTGCAGCAAAAAACGAATCCCTGGTGTCTAGTGGGGCATTCCTAGTGCACAATCGCGACGCTGTGCGCGATCGTGCACCAGGAATGCCCTGCATTGAGACATCAGGGGAGAGGAAACACTGTTTCCTCTCCCCCGATGCCTCAAGGCATCCAGATTTGGCCCCCCCGCCCCACCGGAGCAACAAAAACTTGCCCTCCTCTTGGACGCGCTGGAAAGAAATGATTTCCAGCGCGTCCAGCGCTTCCTCATGACGTCGGCGCGCTCTGTGCGCGCTGATGTCATGGGAAAGCATGGGGGGGGTCGGGTGTGGCAGCGGAAACTCTTCCGCTGCCATCCCCCTCTGTGGGGGCAAGATCGTTACCCGAGGGGGGGGGAGCGCCAGCGCTTCCCCAAGGGGCTGTGCTCATGACGGAGCGGTTCCGTCATAAGCACAGCCCAACCGATGCTCATGACGGAACCGCTCCGTCATGAGCATCGAAGGGGTTAAAAATATACGATTAAATATATTAAACATATAAAAAGAACACATATTATAATGTTAATTACATATAACAAAAAAGTACAAATATTATATAAAATAAATTAATAAATACATTTAAAAACAATATTTATTTAAAAGGAGCAAATATTAACAAACAAATAAATTATTTAAAACATAAATGTATTTATTTTATTTCCTACCCTATAATATCACACCAATAAAAAAGACATCAACATTTTTATTTAAATTTATTTCTATAATTAACATAATTAATAATGAATTGAAAAAATATTATTAATAAAAAAAGATAAACATTCATTGAGTATACATTCTTTAACACTATAATATCCACAACACATACCTTACACAATTACCATAATTAAGTACTAATTAATTATTGTAAATTAATTAACAACTAATTATTAATTCATCAATAAAAAATAAATCACTCCCCACCCTTCCCACCATTTACACCTATAAACACTACAACACACACCTAAAATTAATTACACAATTACCATAATTAATTACTAATTAATTAATTAAAATTAATTAACAACTAATTAATAATTCATCAATAAAAAAATTTACTTTCCACCCTTCCCACCATTTACACCTATGAACACCACAACACGCACCTAAAATTAATTACACAATTAAGATCATTAATTGCTAATTAATTAATTTCAATTAATTAACAACACATTATTAAGTAATTGATAATAAATTAATTTACACATGTAACACTATAACATCACAATTAAACAAATATTAATAAATAAAAACTATTCAATACATTTTATATAATTAAATTACTTCCCACCCTATTCCCCTTAAACCCACAACCCGCTATGGAGCTAAAAACGCAAATTTCAAATAAAAGAAAATTAATAACTACTAAAAATAATCAATACATTTTATATAATGAAATTACTTCCCACCCTATTGCCCTATAAACCCACAACCCGCTTCGGAACTAAAAACACAAAATTCAAATTATTTTTTTTTATAACTACTACAATTTTTACACAGATAATAAAAATACAAACAATTCTTATACAAAAAAACAAACATCACACACATATAAAATATATACTAAAATACATAACATTAATAAAAATTCACTATTTTTAACAACTAAATTTTTGCAAACGATATCAAACACTTCGATATTTTTTAAATCGATATTACTTACCTAAAATCGATATTCTTGACCACGAGAATTTGTCTGTCAATATTCCTGACCCACAATATTTTTGCCACGATATTTGTGCAATTCAATATTTTTTACTCAATATTCTGTCTCTGCACCATTCGATCTGAATCCTGGATTTTTATCAACCTCCTAAACAAAAATCTCTAACCTAGTGTCAGAAATATGTGTCAGAAAGCTCCAGGGCAGACAGGAAGTATATGGCCCAGGTTCTAAAAATTGGGGTCTTTTGCCACTCACATCCCTGGGCCCTTGTACCATGGACCGGTCAACTGGGTACCATATACCCTATTTAGGCACTTGGCTCTCTGGGTCCGGAGACAGAGCTGCCCAAGTCTTATCCAGGGGAGGACTGGGGGCTAGAGACACACCACTCAGCAAAGCAATAAATAACTCCTGATAATTTGGTGTCCTATCAGTGATTTTGCTTATAAATGGTGAAACAAATAAATAACTATATGCAAATTAACCAGTATGTAGAGATAGAAGGTGTAAATGCCTATGTGACACCCTCTCACAACCAACAGTCAACACACAATAAAGAACTATCCATAATTTAGGTAGCCCTCTGAATGAACTTTAAACTCCCTACACGGGTGGCACCTATAATGGTATGCACAGCAAGTCCTGAACCCAAAAAAACATCATATCACCTTTTTGAGCCTAACACAACACTAGAAGTGAATTAATCATATGTCTGGCCCTCTAAATTTCATGGTCACCACATAATTAAAGGCAAGATCTGGAGTACACAGAGAATACACAGTGCAGATCAATATTGAAACACATCAGGATGACATCCACTTTCAATAATAGCACAATATTTTCAGCAAGTTACTATCAACAATGCACATATCAATATTTTGAATAAAATAAACCGTAAAGAAATAATAGAAACAGAACTCCATACAATGGGTGCTTTCAGAAAACACAGTAAACCAATTTCTAAGTCTGGTAGCATGAACTTTAACGTGAAGTTAGGAACACCATTTAGCTCTTCAGTTTAACTAAACCTAGTATTCGTTTTCTAAACTGTTTGCTTTTAAGAGACTCCCTGTTTCTAAATCAAAACTCTTCACAGTTTTCATCTTTCTCTGCAGAGTGGAGAAAGTATCCTAGTGGTAAGATGGGATCACGTATTGATCTTGAGAATGAAAATACCCAGCTTTTCATGAAGTTGAATGCATTAAATCACTGTCTTGGATGAGGGCAGATATTGAAGTTGTATTAAAGTCAGCAGTCCTAGATCCTGCTTTGTTGTGATGGAGGATATATGTCACTGTGTTGAAAGGAGGTGATTCTTATAAGACAGGCAGCATATTCTTAATTTGGGTTCTTAGATCATGCAGTAGTCAGGTGTATGTGTTGAAGTACAGGTACTGTGCATGGAGGAATGCTTTGACGTATTGGGCTTGGTGTGTGTATTGGTCTCCTCAAGGTTAGGTGTGTTTAGTGAGGTGTAACGGTGGCCGAGAGAGGTTTATTGTATCATCTCATGCAGGAGATCCAGATTTAGTTTGATGTCAATTAGTTCATTTTGGGGAGTGGATAGAATTTGTGTGCTCTCAATAGTTTCAGTGACTGTAATATAGCATGAGGTGTGTGACCATAACTGATATAAAAGATGCCAATGGGTGAGAGAGTCTTTCTGTGAAGAGGCAGCTTGTGTACTACTGTTTTGGTACAACTTGACTTGAAAGGTGGCTAATTGTCAGAGGAAGACTGTATGGAGGGGCACTGGTGTGATCAGGCAGGCTGTGGGTATGATCCTTGACAGCATTTTAGTCTTAATCGCTATAGTGGTTGCTTGAATCCACTTTTCAGTCCACTTTACAGTTTATACCACACTGATTATGCATGATTTGTGCTATCTGATTTTGTTCCTGATTGTTTTTGAGGTGATAATGGGGAAATGTGTGGGGGTAGATAACTGTGAGGAAGAGCTATCATAATGGAGATGGTAGGCATGAAATAAGGATTAATTTTCCTAGCCATGGTAGAATCTTAGGGGCCGATTCTGATTCGGGCCGGAAATCTCTCCGACCGAGCCAGACCCGGAGAGATTTCCGACCGAATCGGACCCTAGCAGCCCGACCGAACGAGTACGATGCGCACGTATGCCATCGGACTCGATTCGGTCGGACTTCCATTGAAGTCAATGGGAGCCTGTCGTACAACGCGTACGCGGGCTCCCATTGACTCAATGGGTGCGAGGCGAACAAGGGTGCCCCCTACAGCGCGTACGCGGCGAAGCAACTCGCGCCGTACATGCACAGGTAGGGGGGACCCATGGGTCCCCCCTGTGTGCGACTCGCGTGGCTACGCGTACAGGGGGGTCCGACACGGACCCCCAAAGTGCGGCTCCGACTGCTTCTTTGAGCCGGGCGGCGCGAGTCGGTCGGACTGCTCGCGGTGCGCATCGTACTTGCCCGGCCGGTGAACGCCTCCATTGCGCGGTGCGAGGCGCATCCGTGTGAGTCGGTCGGTGCGGTTGGGACGGGCATACGAGTCGGTCGGGGAATTCGCACGCGCTCGCATCGTACTCGCTCGCCCGGACGCACGTACAAATCGGTCGGGAAACAGGGCTCCGAATCGGATCCGGTAAAGCCGAATCCGATTCGGAGCCCTACCGGCCGAGATCGGAATCAGCCCCGTAGTGTCCGTTTCTGTCTCAATCCAAAATGTTGAGCTCCTTCTTCCCTTGTGAAGAGCGGTGTGCCCGACCCAGAGGTGTGGCCAGGGACATGAGCAGCCTCTACTCTGTTGTCACTCTAAATCAGCTCTGGGCCTGCTCATCTCCAACTGAGATTGGTGTCTGATTGACTGGGGCAACAAAAGAAGGTGCTAGTCCAGGCATCATATGACATCTGCCTATAACAGGGGAGGCCCCATTTGAAGTAAATTTAGTTCCTGGGTACAGTCCAGTTTGTCATCCTCCTGGATGAATAAAAACATCTCCCACACCCAGGTCATTTACTCTGCTCTTGGAGCAGTTTTCACACCTCATTCAGGGCTTGAGCACTTAAAGGGCTGCAGTTGGAAGCTAATGCAAATTAGCCTCCAGAGGCTTTAGGCATGGAAAATGTAATTTACTAAAAGTCCCTTTCCTTAATATTTACTAAACATCTAACTCCAGATTTGAATTGGGCCTTTAATAAATATTAAAAATAAAAGTTTAATCAAGCTTCTATTTGGTCCATACCATGAGACAGCAGAAATAATATTAAATATTGGTTCTCAGTGTTTCTCTATGAGCCAGCCAGCCTTCCTACGGTCAAGTGAAAATAACTTTTCACTTGTCCTACTTTTAAATAGCATGCACCCTGCTTTATGGGCTGTACGGCCTACCTAGGGGTAACTTATTAATATTTAAAAGTGAAGTTTGGCCCTTTAAAAGATTTATTTTGACAGGTCAAACTGGAGTTTTTACATAACCACAGTCAGTCTACAATGGTAGGCCTGAAGCCATATTTACACTGCTACTGTACAGGATGGCACAATAGATGCTGCAGTCCACTAGTATCATGGAACGTACAGGCTCTGGGTACACCTTGTTTCATATACTAGGGACTTATAGAAAAGCTAAACATGTCAATTAGAAGTATACCAATTCAACTATGATAAAAGGAGCAACACAGGCATTTTGCTACTGATTACCAGGGGTACAGTGCATAGAGTTCTACAGCCAGCAATGTTTTCTTATGCCATGTCATGTTAAACTAAGCAATACTTCACTCTACTGTATCTGGTAATATTATGTTATATTGTGCCGTTCCATGACTTGGTATGCTATGTCATGTTACATCATACTATGTCATGTCATGTTATGTTTTGTTCTTACCACCAATTTGTGGACAGATAGGAACCACTCCTTAATTTCTCATTCTGACTGTATGTATAAAGTACATACAACCAATAATTATCTCTTTCACAGTTTAGGTGCACTTAGTAGGGATGGATTATCTGTAGTATAGTGCTTACCAAGCACAATATCTGCTTAGTTGCTATAAAAAATAAAATAACATGGAGCAACTACTTTACAGACTTGGAGACATTGAGAGTTTATCCCTGAGATTTCCAAGTTCTGCTGAACTAGTAATCATTTCAAAGACACTTGACAGCTCTTGAGTAACTTGTCTCTGGAACTTCCATCTTGAATACTTGAGTACCTACATTACAATACAATACAATAAAACTTGCAAAGCACAAACCTGCCAAAACAGGCATCCCGGCAGTAGAAGCAAAAAAAGCCCACCAGAAGCACACAGACATTAAGTAATCAGTGGCCAGATGTATCAACATTACGATTTGTGATTTCCAAATTGCGATTCTTACCAAATTGCAATTTGGAAATTGCAATAGCTAATGTATGACAGTTTTATTTTTTAAATAGCCATCCTTGTGGGTCGCAAAGTGACCTATCTCATGAATAATAGTTAGGTAGGTCGCAGTTTGTGACCCACTAGGTTTCACAGCCATCATAGGGATGGTGGCCTGCTTGGGTCAGGAGGCCACCATGTCTGTGATTGCTTTTTAATAAAGCAATCTTTTTTTCTTTTTAATGCAGCCTGTTTTTCTTAATGGAAAATGGGATGTGTTTCAAAAAAGAAAATGAAATGCTTAAGATTCATTTTTTAAGAGTAGGCAGTGGTCCGTGGGATCACTGCCTGCTCTAAAAAAAGATTTAGTCTAACATTCTCAAAGGGGAGGTGGTCTCATGGGGACCCCTTCCTATTTGCAAATGGGTTACCACCATTTTTTTAATTGTTGTAAAGTGTTACTGTTTTGGGGGTGTGGCCAACCAAGATGTCCGGATAGACATGTCCTACTGACGCTCCGGCTGAGAGGAGCAAAATCCTTCATAATCCTTCAGCACCCAGTCAGTTGGACGCCAGCGCTGACTAAACTATCGCCCCGGACCTCCTGGTGTTTGAGGTCAGGGCCTGTTGGACATGTTCACATGGCTGGTACACTGAAGCGGAACCATGACCGGGTGTGCGGGCCTGCTGGGGCGGGCCACATCACACTGTACGACAACCTCCTAGGCGGCTGTGAGAGCGGGGCGGGCGCACTCGGAGACTATCCGATTGCGGATCCCAACCACATACTGTGCAGGGGCTCCCAAGAGGAACCGGGATCACGGCAGCCACCGGCCGTGGGGGAGGGGAGACTCGGCTTCCCATTGCCGGTGGGGAGAAGCCAGAAGGTAGTGCTGGCTGAAACCGACAACGGTCTAGAGTAGGGCGCGGCAACGCTACCTGTTTGATAACGGGGAACCGGGCTGGAGGCAGGCTGAGGGCGAACTGCATCGGACCTGGCCTCAAAACATGGCAGGAGCAACACAGTGACGTGGGAGCAAAAATCAAGTTGCCCAACTTACACCATTTGGAGGCACTGAACGAGGGTCCAGTGGGGATTATTGGTCCCTGTGCGAGGCGTGGATAACCGGGAAAGTCCCTCATGAGTGGTAGCCGGGCTGGGGCGCACACATTGCAGTGGTTAATGTGAGAACACTGTGCTTGGAAAGCCTCAGGAAGATACAGTGGCCTGCGTTTCTGTCTGTGCATAACTCGGCTGGGGCGGCCAGAGACTGCCCTTGTCGATATTGGAGGAGGACCAGGGGCCTAAATTGATTGTGCTATAGTGCTGTCTGCTAGATCCTGCTCTGTGAGACTGCACAGGTGAAAGCTGAGTGCAGATCGATATAGCAGTAGTGACTTGGGAGCGCCGCCAAGGACAGGCAGAGATGCTGCCTTGTTATAAAGTGGACGTAAGCAACATACAAGTGAGCAGAAGATGAGACGCAGTGGCTGCCCTGGGGTGTCTATGCCCCAGACCTGGTGCAGATGTGGATGCAGAGAGGTAATGGGGAATCCTGACTCCTAGATGTGTGCAGAGTGCCCGGCTGCACACCTAGACTGTTCAAAGTGCTCTGGGGGGACTGTGATTGCCTGCAACCGAGGGCTGGTGAGGGTGCACTGGGAATGGATATACCGATGCCCCCTTATAATTTTTATACTGCTGGCATCATCATGGTGAAAGACAAAGGATCGAAGGTGGCGCAAGCCAACACAATAATGCAATAGTCAAGTCAAGTCAAATATACTTTTATTGATTTCATTAAAAAAATCATAAAAGGGTGGGAAAACCACCGTTAGTAAGGAATACATGAAATGTATATTTTTAAAACTTATAAAATATAGAGAAGCATGAGGAAGTCAATCGGCAGGCAAGTGGCGGTGGTTTAAGTCAAAAGTATTAAAGCGTACAGTCTATACAATAGAGAAGTGTTGGGGCTGATTGTTCTAAAATAATGCAATATACAGTCCCCGGGTCGGGCCCCCAGGAAAAGGGATCCGAGGTCAATGCGGTGCAGGCGGCTGCAGAACATCCACAGGGCACTGCTGAAATCCTAGCAGGGATCAAGGCAAGCACTAGAAACCAAAATGGAAACAATGTCCATGGACATTAACCATCTTCGTCTCGACTTGCGTAAGTTGGTTGAAAGGGTGACCACTACAGAGGAAGATCTAGTAACTCTTAAAATGGAACTTATTGACCATAAGGCAGCGGTGGCTAAGCTCAAATACAGTACGGTGCACATGGAGGAACATGTGGAGGATGCAGAAGGGCGCTCCCGGTGCAACAATCTACGTTTTCTTTGTTTTCCTGTAAAGGTGGAGAGTCCCTCGGTGGAACTCTTCCTCATAGATTGGATTGTCAACTAGCTCAAACCCAAATGCCTTTCAAAATTCTTCACAATAGAGAGGGCCCATCGTGCACTGGCACCGTGCACCCCCAGGGCACTGATAGCATGCATGTTTAACTATAGGGATCAAAACATAATCTTACAACATGTGCGTACACACAGCCCTCCAATGTATGAAATACAGATTTTCCCTGACTACACAAGGAGGGTGCAGGATTCCCGGAACACCTACCTATCTGTTAAGAGACAACTGCGAGAACACAATATAAAGAACAGCCAGATGTATCCGGCCAGACTGTGCATTCAATATGAAGGCAAGGTGCACCTCTATTACAGTGGCTGGATTCACTGGGATTAAGTTGAGGCACAATTTCAAGTGCATGGCAAGAACTGAAGGGCCAAAAATCACGATGATCCCAGTGCAATAGGCCTCTGCCTGGGGCACGCTGAGAATCTCCTGCTCTGCTGGAAGGGGGAACCACACTGGAATCCCTGGAGATGCAGAACCCATACTACCAGCTGAGGTGGGGTGAATGGCTGAACGTGGTATGACCACAGAGAATTGACACCAAAGGAACGTTAATATTCATTTTGTCTGAACTCTACTGGTTAGACTCTGAACTGTTCTAAACTGATCTGATAGCTTGAACGATATGAAAATCATCACCTACTTGTTATCTGAAAGGCAACTATCACCTCTTGGTTGAGTGAAACCAGGAGAGGGGCAGACTTGAACGGCTGAGTGGCTTTCAGGGGCTCACAACTTACAGAGGCCCTAGCCTCCTGGGCACCAATTACACCAAGTGCTGATAGGCGCATAAATTGAGAGGCGGTTGGGTTGGCAATTGGGACAGGTTTTTGGGTCACCAGTGGCCTGCTGTTGAGTCATCGGGGTCCACAGATACTGCCTATAGGTAAGACAGGGGAGGGTTATTTGGGGGTACAGATGTTACAGTTTGAATTTCATAAAGGGACTGCTTCCGTCACTGCTCAATTTCTTTTTGCTCACACACCTGTCCTGAAGATGATCTCAAATTTTTGAGATCGAAACGGCGTTGACCTCATAACTATATATAACGCCTGTCTTTATTATATAAACTCATTGATAGGAGTACAATGTTATGCTTTTTAAGAGTTGCATGTTTGTATTATTTTATCACCCACAAGAGCACTTTTTTCTCACCTACCTGTGAGCACTGGATCATACTTAAGCCTCCCCCCAAAAAAATGATGTTTAAATATCATTTTATATACTGCAATGAAGAAACTAACTAATTATAAACTAAACTAGAGGTTGTTCAATGTTATAATTGTTGCATTTTTCTCACACTGATTATTATAGAATCCCGATTGAAAACATACGGAACCTATCTTCTATTACTTTTCCTTTTTTAAAAAGGAGCTTATACGGGACCACTGGCCCAACTAAACACTGTTTACAAAGCATACCTTAAATACCCCAGGTTCCCTAATTGTGGGTTCCCTTGTTATAAGATTCAAGTGGAACAAACTCTACCATCTTCAGATAAAAACACATCCCAGCCACTGTAAATGATGACCGAGTGAAAGCCTATCGTCAATTTTAAACCCAATTATTTTTGCTACAGCTGAGATAGATGGAGCTGGTCCCAATATAGTTGCCCACCCTTCAGTAGACCAACTGGTCCCTTTGTGGCCAAAATGAATAATCTCGGTTTTAGAAGAATTTCAGTGCAAACAATTGAGGGGCTTATTTACAAGGCCCTTGCGCCACTTTTGCGTCATTCTTAACATGGAAAAAGTGACGCAAAAGTGGTGCAAGGGCCTTGTAAATAAGCCCCTTAGTTGCTGAGTTATTGCCCAGCGAGAAGGTAAGTTGAGTATCATCTGAGTAGGAGATAATCCAAAGGCCAAAGGCTCATACAATGGCAGTTGTGTGGAAATGGCCCTTTCTGCAGAGCCACCCCCAATGTTTTGCCTTCCTCCTCCCCTTTTTACTGAATTAGTTTTTGTTGGCTTTAGGACTCTGTGTACTCCATCACTGCTAACCAGCGCTCAAATGCTTTGCTCTCTCCTTGAAACAGGGTAGAATTGGCTTATGCCTAATTGGCATATTTAATTTACTTATAAGTCCCTAGTAAAGTGCACTACAGGTGCCCAGTGCCTGTAAATTAAATGCTGCTAGTGGACCTGCAGCACTGATTGTTCCACCCACTTAAGTAGCCCTTTAAACATGTCTCAGGCCTGCCATTGCAAAGCCTGTGTGTGCAGTTCTAAACTACCATGTCGACCTGGCAAGTTAAAACTCTTGCAAACCCAAAACCTTCCATTTTAATACATATGTCACCCCTAGGGTAGGCCCTGGACATCTTAGAGGGCAGGGTGCAAAGTGCTTAAAAAGCAGGATATGTGCTTTTAAGTTCTATATGTCCTGGTAGTGAAAAACTCTTAAATTTGTTTTTCACTAATGCAACGCCTATATTTCCCATAGGACTGCATGGTATGGTATGGCTGGAATCCTAATTTAAAATCCTAATTTATGGAAAAGTCAGATTTTAAATTACAATTCCAAAAATGCCACTTTTAGAAAGTTGGCATTTTCTTGTCTTAGCCATCTGGTGCTTGCAGCCTGTCTCTGGTCACATGACTGGATGTAGTTGGCAGTTGGGCTTAGTGTAGTCCACCAAGACAGCCACACACAAAGGGAACTTAGGTGTGACTCGGTGGGCTATCCTGACAGGATTGGAGGGAGGAGCTGGACCCAGTCTCACTTACACCTGAATAGGTTGTGCCCTGTCCCCACACAAAGGACTGCCTACCCACTGTAGTTAGTCTGGAGCCAGCGCTGAAAGGGCAGGGCATCTGTCAACTTCAAAGGCCTGTCTTTGAAGTCCCCCCCTCTTCAATGGCACCACTAGGTATACGTACTGGACCTCAGACACCACCACTTGAGTACACTTCTGGACTTGGGGATACTCTGCCAGGATGAAGGACTGCTCTGCTGTTGAAGGACTGCCAATCTGCTGGACTGCTGCTTTGATGGACTCTTGCTTTGCTGTGCTGACCTGCTGGCCTGCTGCCCTCTTGCCTGGGTGAGAAGGACTGGGCTAGCATCACCTGACCCCAGAACCCAGAATGACTTCAGGAGCTAGTTGGCTGAAGCCTCAGAGACATAAAAGGCTTCAAACCCCTGAACCTGAATTCTGCCATCTGTGAGTCTACCCTGCAAAGTGGTGTCACCCAAATCCTTAACCTTCGAAAGTGAGCCTAAGGTGCTTATAAGTGAAACCAACGCATATTCTCTGCTGAGTGAATCATCCCCGAGCAGAACCGATGCATCTCCTTGGCTGAGTGTTGCATTCCTGAGAAGAACTGGCCCATTGCTGCTGTTGCGTGGAATGGAGCAGTGGCAAAGCACTTAAGTCGCCACCACCTCCCGCATTTGGAATGACACATCACCTTCGGGACCACTGCTGCATGACCATTTTCCGAGTCAAGCTCCTTTCATCCCTCGCCAACGGCAGCCTCGACGACAAAACTCCACATCGTTGCTTCACCGCTAATTGGCATCAACGCATTGCCTCTGCTGCACCTCGCATTCTCAACAATGGACTTTGCACTGTAAGCCCTGTCAACAGGATCCTCGACATCGACGCATCAGGACCTCGCACTCCAGCCTCGACGCATCTAGGAACCGCTACAATGCCTCTGCTGTGTGACAAATCTTCGATGCGGATCCACGCAATGCTCGCAACTAGGATTTAATTTACTTTGTTCAGCTGGCCTACCTGGGTCCTTGTAGTCAACCTTCACTCCATCATGAGTGGCCAGAACTTGTGACTTTGTTCCGGTCCAGCGCAACCAGATATCCCTCTATAGCGCTGTACAAAAGTGCCCTTTTTGTACGGACCCTACTTGTTTTGGCACTCACTTCAAGGTACAAACCGACCACAGGCCTCTCAGATTGCTGATTCAGATGAGAGGAGAAAACCCCAAACTGTTAAGGTGGGCCATTTCCCTTCAGGGTATGAACTATACAGTGGAACACAGACCAGGATCTGACCATGCCAATGCAGATGGCCTTTCTAGGTTTTTCCACTTAGATGATGAGAACTACCAGGGGATAGGTTAGTTGCTCATGACCTTTCGTCTGGGGGTGGAGGGGTCATGTAGGCAAAGGCCCTTGTTGCAGTTGTAGTCCTGTCTGCCATGAGGTTTCAGGCCCGCTAACTCGCTCCCCAGAACCCCATGAAGTGCTAGTACCTTTTTGTTGGGCTTACCATTGCCAAGGCTTGCTGGTAGCCAATCTGGCACCTATCTACCACTCTTGATGCTGCATCTACAGGACACACTGTGCAACCTTCATCCAACATCAGTAGCTGTGCATCTGTTGTGTTTTTGCAGTCTGTTTTCTTGCAGCACCGTCTAAGGTGTAAAACTGGCAACCCCGCATCTCCCATTCAGCACCACGGGCAGTCAGGAAAACTATGCACCCAAACTCCATGTGCTAGGTAAAATTGAACTGACTGTTGTGGCCTGGTCCAGGGGCCTGCATGACCCTAACCCTGTAAGGGTTCCACGTAAATCGACCTGCAAGTGACCGATTGCCATCAGTGGTTTTAAACATTGACCGCATGTATTATTCAGCACTGATTTAATTTTGCTTCTAAAATCTATAACTCTAGTTATATGTATACTATTCTGTTCATTGTAGAGTTTAAATTAAGATAAAAATGTACTTTATTTCTTTAAATTTGTGTCTGATTTCTATTGAGTCATGTCAATTACTTCTCGTCCATGTTGGTACTCTGAAATGCTTAACACATGTTTCTCTAGTAAAGCCTGCCTTCTCTTTTCCACTCTACCAGGACTGAGCTAAGGATTTATTAGTGTAAATCCAAGGACCAACTTTAGAGTATTGTGATAGTGTTACATGGTGAGGTTTAAACCCCACACCACATGATACTTTTCTTTCCTACAAGCGATCTGTGCTTTTTAGCGCAATTTTGCACTATAAACTTTAAAATGTAATGTCTCCAGTTCTACTAATTTGATTTTTGTTGTTTTGGTCTTGTTTAAATTATTAAAGTCTACTTTATTTTTCTAAACCTGGTGTGGGATCTTTTTGTGTGCCGTTTTTACTGTTTACTGTTTGAAGTGTTGCACAAATACTTTACACATTGCCTCTAAGTTTAGCCTGACTGCTCTGTGCCAAGCTACCAGAGGATGGGCACAGGTTAATTTAGGGTTTGTCTGCCTCTTACCCTAACTTCAATTGTGACTGCTGCTTGACAAGGGCTCATACCCCAGTCAACCAACAACCCAATTTCTGACAGTGGCCAAATGTGTCAAGTGCACATTAAATAATGTAGGGCTCACGGAAGACCACTGAGGGACCCCACATTTAAATGCCTTAGCAGAGGAGGAAGAAGGCTCCAACATCACTGATTGCCCCCTATCCACCCCCCAAAAAAAACCTGGATCCATTGCAAGGCAGTATCACCCACCGCAATGTCAGCTAGTCTGGCCTGCAATATTTGATGTGATATAGTATTGAACTCCGCCAACAGATCCAAAAAGATAAAGGCAGTGCTCTGACCCAGATCAAGATAGTTCTTAATTGATTCAGAGACCTCCAGCACAGCTGTTCTGTACTATGTCTAGGGCAGAAACCAGATTGAGAAGGAAGTAATAGCTCATGCTGTTTCAGAAATGCATTCAACTGCTGATTCACTAGTTTCACAAGCATTTTAGAAGCAGCTGGTAACAGAGAAAGAGGTCTATAAGTCTCCAGGTTTGTGGGGTCCACCATAGGATTTTTAGCAACTTCACAGGCAATTCTCATCAAGTTAAACAGGTTCAGTACGAAGGAAAGAATCAACAAGTGAAGAAATACCTGTAGCAGCTCCCACAACAATATCTTTAGAAACTAGGGCCAAGTTATGCATTTTTTTTAAAAACTTATAATCTAAAGTACATATCTCACTGGAATGCAGCTGCTGGAGAGTCAGTAGTTATTGGACCACCTCTGCCCCAGGCAAGAAGAGAAAAATAAGAATTGTTATTTTTCAGAACTTTAATGTAATGTAGAAATAAAATAATACACGCCAGGTTAGCTGTGCAAAACCTTACACAATGACCATTTTAGCTGAGCTTGTATTGAACAAAAATGCAAAATCCAAAAGAAGGGAAAAAAACTATTCTCTTTGCCCACTCCTTTATCTCTAACAATCAGCTACAATAAACATTCTAGACTGTTTGAGTGTTGGATGATGTGAGCCAGGGGTTTGAGGTCTGTTTGTGACATCATTCACCAGATGACCTCTTTAATATCCTAATCAGAATAGGCCAGCCTTGAATAATATTATAAATATTTGCAGGAATTAATGAAGTAAGTTCCATCATAAACATCTCAATAAAATTACTCTGATGAATAACTTTTTCCACCATACTTCATTAAGTGACAGCATTGGGTGCCCAAGTACTCTGTGGCTGTGTTTTGAGTCCTTAATTCTAAGTAGCAGTGTTTCGAGCCACGACACAACTATGGAGCATTTTATTTATACTGAGCAAACAATATTTCTGACAGCATTTTCCCAGCAATATATTCATTGTGATATTTTGAACCAGAATGAATTCTATTTCAAAGGCAGAGGTATAATGCAATTAATGGTTTGTTGAAAATTGTGACACATTGAGAATATCATGAGATTTCTGTGAGATTATTAATATTATTATTATTATTTGAAACTTGTATTGCACACATCCTCCCAGAAGGGTTTCCCGGCGCAAGGCAGACGCAGGTAGGGTGTCCAAGTGTGTTAGATTAAAACAGCCAGGTCTTCAGGCTTTTGCGAAAGGTCAATAAAGATTTGCAGTTTCTTAGAGCTACAGGAAGAAAATTCCACAGTTTCGGACCTCGATACGCAAAAGAGAGGCCTTTTATGTGAGTTAGACAGAACCTCGATACATTGAACAAAGCTTGGTTCAAAGATCTCAAGGAACGAGCAGGTTGGTAGGGGACCACTAGTTCCTGTATATAGCATGGCTCTAAGCCCTGTTTGGCCTTCAACATATAGCACAAGGCTTGAAACTCAATACGCTTAATGATTCTGAGCCAGTGCAGTTCCTGAAACAAGTGAGAAACTGAGGCAGATTTTGGTAGGTGTAAGAGCATCCTAGCAGCAGCTTATTGGACAATCTGTAGACGATTGACCGAGGTCTTATCGGTACCCAGAAACAACACATTACCATAATCCAGTCTGGATATTATTAAAGCCTGAATTACAGTCCTTTGAGCCACTAAGGGAATTAGCCAGAGGATCTTTTTTAGCCATCTGAGGACTGCAAAACTTTAAAGGAAACCACAGGTGACTAAAGTAACTTTTAGACTTTAGTCACCTGTGGTTTCATGGAAAGTTTTTTTATCAATGTGAAAGCCCAGATTTTTCACCATAGGAGACAGGGTGGGCAGGGTGCCTAAGGATTCCAGACAGTGTCTGGGGCCCCAAAGAGCGGCGTTCCTACCCAGGACCATGACGTCAGTCTTGTCACCATTAAGCTTGAGCGAGATTTTATTCATACATGCAGAAATTCTACTCAAGCTCATGTTCAGAATCAATCGGTCATGGTGCTGTGCCGATGATAGAAGATGATCTGTGTATCATTGGCATATGAAAAAAGGGTAAGCCCGCAGCTTTCTATTAAGTCTGCCAATGGGCATACATTGATCTTAATTAGCAGGGGGCTCAGAACTGAACACTGTGGAATCCCTGAAGTAAGAGCTTGTGGCTTGGATCTCGCATTAGCCCAAAAGACCTGAAACATACAGTCTTTTAGAGAGTAAACAATACATCCTAAAGCTGAGACTTCAAGGCCTAATGCCTACAGTCGTTCCACCAGGATGGAGTGCCGCACCATGTCAAAAGCCGCACTCACATCCAACAGAATGAGTGCAACAGTGCCACCCTCATCCATGTGTTGTCTTAGGTGTTCAGTAATGCCCAAAAGATTCTGACTAGCTGACTCTTTAAAAGAGACCAACTTAACAGAAAGAAATTAAGCTCTGAGTCTTTCTACTAAGTCAGTTCAAATGGTTGCTTTTGTGATTTATTGGTTCCTTAGCATCTCCGGTCAGTACTTCCACTTGGAAAATTGTCCAAGCACCCCTGCTTGAGGTGAAAATCACCTTATCCTAACATCAGTGTGAGTGTTGAAAATGGTTAGAAAAATTAGTTGTGCAAACTTCTGTTTAAGTATAAAATCACATTAAAAAGCAAATTTACCCTTAGTGCAATATTAATAGAGAAAGGGGAAACAAAAATCACTTTTAGGTGCAAAACACAGCTATGTTCAAATTCATGCATAGTGCAACACCAGCAAGAGGAAAGAAACATTGCAAAATAAACAGCTGAACAGTATTTCTGTGGAATTTTTTTTTGACAAAACTAATATCTGAAGGGGACTGACCTCAAAAAGCAAATGAGCAAAGGTGGCTGACCCAAAGCCAACTCACTCTCTTTGTAGTTGGGTGTTGATGATATGCCCTCTTGATTCATATTAAACCTCATATTTGATGACTCATTGAGAGCAGTGCTTATGCAAGTTCAAGGAGAAGTCATATACTTGTATAGCTTCAAGTTGGGTCTGCTTGACTGACAGGTGCCAGTCAACCTAGCCTCCATTCCGGGTCCAAGTCAAGGTGAATCCTTTCAGATTCTTATAACTGGCATGCTAGACACTTGCTGAATTTCTCTTCATGTAGAAACTTTAGAAACAGGGATATCTCCCAACATCCAAACAAGTGCCTCTAAAAGCCAGTTTGCATGCAACCTGTTACACTACTGACTTCGCCCACTGTATGAAAGTAGGATCTGCTTATTATGGTTACCCCCACTTTTTGCTTCATGTGATACTGTTTTTGACTAGTCTGACTGGGATCCTGCTAATCAGGACCCCAGTCTATCTGCTTTCTCCCTAAACTGTTATGTCATGTACTTAGGTACATTCCAGAATGGATACTGGGGTACCTTTGTCAGTCCCTAGTATATGGTACCCATGTACCCAGGGCATAGGTACCCCAGAGGCCTCCCATGGGCTGAAGCATGTATTATGCCACCCATGAGAGGACATGCAAAATGGAACCTACAGGCATGCCATTGCAGCCTGTGTAAGCTGGTGCATGTACCACTTACTTAAGATATAGGTTTACTATATCTAAGGGTCATTATACTTAAAACCTATAAGTCACCCCTATAGCAGGCCTTGACAATCCTGAAGGCAGGGTGCTTGGTTCTAAGTGAGAGGGTGCCACTGCATGAGCAGGACACCCCTGCAGCCTACGGAGTCCATTCTCATGGGTTGTTAGTGCTGCAGCCATTTACGACATATAGAGTGGCATTATGCGACTGCGTAAAGACCAACTCTGAAAGTAACCTTATCGTGTTTGGTATCAAACATTGTGGAATCATACCCCCACACCGGTAACCGGTGTGGGAGGTATGATTCCACCCCTCAGAAACGAGCTTTGTGATTGTGAGGTCCCTGGTGTTCCTGGTACCAGCCTTCTCGTCCTGGGCAGCCCAAAATGGTTGCTGCCGACCAGAGACACATTTCTGCCCTCCTGCTGCTGAGCCAAGCTCCAGCAGGGGAAGGCAGAACAATAGGCATCCTGTCACAGGGAGGTGTGACCACCTCCCAGATGGATTTAGTGTATTAGGCCTGGGTGGGTGCGCTTGCCAGTGACTGAAAGTCTGCATGAGGGGCACATTTGGTGTCCCTGTGCATAGTCCAGTTCAAACCAGCCCTGGGAGCCGATGGCTCCTGCTCTGGCGTGAAACTGGACAAAGGACATGGAAGTATCCTCCCCACTGTCCAGACCCTCCCCTGGGAGGGTCCCCTGAATCTGTCCAACACTCTCCCGTAGGTACAAAAGGGCTTACCTGGCTGTAGGACCCTAAATTCGACATGGATAAGATTCTGAACCAGAAACCACTGAACTTCAACCGTCTGGACACTCTGGACTTCGTTTGGGCCCGACTTCGTCTCCCTCTCAGTTTGAAGAATTGTCTGTGCCCATGCACCATACAGGCTCTGTGCAGGACCTGTGGAGCTTCAAGGACAGCTGAATATATCTCCCTTGGAATGAAGGAGTCACTCCCCTGCAACCACAGGCACCATATCTCAACTGACCAGTCTGCTGCTACTGAGCTCCTATGGACTCTGAAGACTCCAGTAACACAAGAGGTAGATTTCCAAGTCTCTTGAGGTCGGAGCTGCCTTCTTACCAAGTTTGAGGTCAGAATCCCTCATGGGGGCCGCATTACCCATACCCCTATGCACCAAGTACTTTTGCAAGTGCATATGCTTGTTAGCGTTTCCAAAACAAGTGCACTGGTGTCTGAGTAGCCCCAACCTCAGGCACCAATTACTAGAAATAACTCTGGCCTCCTCACACAGAGTGCTCCGTGGGCTGCTGCTTTGTGAAACTGCTTGAGGTCCCCTAGCGAATCCTGTGCCTCCAGTCTGTGGGTCCTCTTGAGGGTCAACACTGCTTTTCTTGGGCTCTCATGATTGATCCAGGCCTGCCCATACTCCCCTGTGTTTGGTGAGTCTCCTGAACCTTTCTGGTCCAAACCGTAACCTTCCTTGTCCTTCTGCATGGGTTGCCGCTGCCAAGGCTTGTTGGTGCTCCAGCCGGACACCGACCCCTCAGCACTCGACATCCATTGTGGGACAGCTCGCAGACAGCTAGTGGTCATCCTCGACATCTCCTGGTCCCTGTGGCTGCAGAGTCAAGAACCCTCTCTATGCACCTGAAGCACCCGACATCGGTGGGCATTTGTCTACAGAGCCCCTGGTCACTCCTGAGTGACGCAGACTCTGTCCCCTCTGATTTCAGGTACTCTTCATCAAGAATCCACCTTTGGATTCCATCGGACACTTTTCTTCTTCCCAGCAGTGGCTCTTCTTCGAAGTCTTCCATAGAGATCGACGGAGGTTTCCGACGCAACTTCAGACCTATACACCCGGCTTCCCTGGGATAGGTAACTCTGGTACTACAGTATCCACGGGTGGGGTGGCTCTCCAACCTCCTAACTTCCACAGGGATTCTTCGAAGTCCACTTAGTAGGGTTCTTAAACATTAAAACTGCAACCGCGACTCTCCCATAGAATTGCACGGCGCACACAGCCGTGTTCCCACACTGCACCCGTCCTCTGTGGGGTCCCTACTTACTCACCTTGGGTGGTGCCTTGGGGTCCCAGCGATTCTACATCCTCTAGACACTGTCTTGACTCGAGTCTTGGGGGGTCATTAGGATGGCGTAACGATCGCCACCCCCGGGCCGGTGGTGGCGATCGTTACGCCATCCTATAGTGAAATACCCCCGCCATATTATGATGGCGGGGGCTATTGCGGCGGACGCAAAGTGCGTCCGCCGCTTTTCCGCCGGTCGGCAATCGTTACGATTGCCGGCCGGGCGGACTTGGGCCACTAATATGGTGGCGGTGCCTAGCAGGCACCGCCAGCCATATTAGGATGCGTGTCCTGAAAGGCCTTTCCATGGCGGCGATGCCGCCATGGAAAGGCTGGTGGGGATTTGCTTTGGGGGCCGTTGCGGGCCCCCGGAGGGGTGAGGGGTTGCACTTGGGGAGTACCATACATTTCCATGCACAAGGTGGCAGGCATATACCAGGCCAACTTCTCACACCCACCATACAGAGTTATGAGAGCATTAGCTGTTGCAAAATTAAGATATTCTACCTCTGGCTACATCCATCTTTTCTCAAATCTTTAAATATGGCTGTCTGTCTCTAAAACTGAAGGTTTTAACTTTCCACATAAATGCTCAGGGTTGCAATGGCAAGAACTGTATTAATCACAAGGAATATAACTGTGACTCACAAGAGGGATGTAAATAGGTTAGTAGGGCCACCAACACAGCTTTGCCAACAGTAGGGAACATGCACTAGTAACATGAGTCCATGCCACTGGCATTTCTGTCACCTTCTGCTAGCAAGTGTGCCAGGATCTGGCAGGCTTGTACGAATTTTATGCCATCCTGAAACCTCTGATCTACCTATTAAATGCTGCAAATGCTGTAGTGTTGTAGGAAGAGATCTTAGTAAATATGTTCTTGATATTCCCTTGTGGGTCTGGTAAATACTCAACAGTGACAGATGCAATGCCACTCTCCATATCTACTTAATACGTAACCTACATTTGAGAAGTAACAGTAACAGTTTGTAGGTACATTTTTACAGTGTAACTAACTTACGTATACTGTGGTAGTGTTATGAAAACACACTTACCGGTAGCCATATCATTTAGCAGGAGCAGAGAAGCAGAACAGAGCACTGGGCCTTTAAGAACGGATTTGGGCTGAGAGTAAGTGAGCTGTCCACATGCACAGTAGTGAGAGACGTTTTAAGGCATGGGCAAAGTGGGCAATTGCCCAGGGGAGCCACCTTTCAAGGGTCTCCCTGGGAAAGTGAATTTTCTCTCTATTTGACCTTTGGCTATCCTATTTCTCTATCTAAACCTCTGTTCCTCTGTGCCAACCTCTAGCCCTGACTCTGTTTTTCTAGTCTGTGTGAATTTAAGAATTTTTGAAGTCCTGAGCAAGACGTGGTAAACAGTCTAAATATCGAGTTTTTTATGTCGACTTGCACTGATACCAAGTGCAGAATATCGTGATACAAAAATATTGACTGTCAGAATATCGTGGTCAAGAATATCGAGTCTAAGGTAAGTAATATCGTTTTTAACAATATCGAAGTCATTAATATCGTTTTAAAAAATATCGAAGTCATTAATATCATTTGCAAAAATATAGTTGTCAAAATATCTTTTTTTTAGTTAGTGTTATGTATTTTAATATGTATTTTAACCCCTTCGCTGCTAGGCCTTTTCCCCCCCTGTGCTAAGCCTTTTTTGGGCTATTTGGGGTAGTGCGCGTTAGGCCCCTGTAACTTTTTGACCACATAAGGTATCCACGCCAAATTTGCGTCCTTTTTTTCTAACATCATGGGGATTGTAAAGGTACCCAGGGTTTGTGGATTCCCCTGGAGGGACCCAGAAATTAGCCAAAATACAGCAAAATTTTGTTTTTTGGGGAAAAATGCGAAAAAGGGCTACAGATGAAAGCGTCTTGTTTTTTCCTGCAAGTGGCATCAAAAAGGGGTGTGGTGCTGAAATCACCATCTTCCCAGCTTTCAGGGACAAGCAGACTTTTATCAGAAAACCAACTTTTTTACACAGTTTTGGCATTTTTCTGGGACATAGCCTATTTTTGCTATTTTCTGTGCTTTCAACCTCCTTCCAGTTAATGGTAGAAATGGGTATGAAACCAATAATGGATCCTGAAAAGCCATACATTTCTGAAAAGTAGACAAAATTCTGAATTCAGCAAGGGGTCATTTGTGTAGATCCTTAAAGTTTTCCTTATAGAAACTAACAGTTAAATGAAGGAAAAATTGAAAATTAGTTGAAAAAAACAGCCATTTATGTCAACGTTTTCACCTGTAACTTCTTCTAATTATGACAGCTATTTGAAATAAATATACCGTTATATCCACTGGACCTTTTTGGTTGTGGGGATATATAGGACTTGTAGGTTCACCAAGAACCCGACGAACCCAGAGCCAATAACTGAGCAGCAACTTGCAATGGTTTTTTATTATGTACCGGGTATATAGCAATTATTTTGGGAAAATGTATACATGGAAAAATTGTTATGAAAGACACCTATGTATTTCTGAAATGGGAACAAAATGTAGATTTTAGAAACAGTAGATATTTGCACATTTCCGAAATTGGGAGTACCCATACTAGCATGAGAATTATAGGTCATTTTTCAAAATGACTTATTTTTACACATTGTCTTTCATTTGGAAGGCAGAAATGCATCGAAAGTCAATAGGTAATAACAGTTGCTCTACAATTCTGTGTTACCCTAAGTCTCCCGATAAAAATGGTACCTCACTTGTGTGGGTAGGCCTTGTGCCCACAACAGGAAATGGCTCAAAATGGAACGTGGACGTACCACATTTTCACAATGAAAAATTACCCTTTTTTTGCAAAGTGCCTAGCTGTAGTTTTTGAACCCTAGCTCTGCGGGCACTTAGGGAAACCTAGCAAACCTATACATTTTTGAAACCTAGACACCCAGGGGAAGTCAGGACGGGGTGACTTGACTATCTCTCACCAGGTTCTGTTACCCAGAATCCCTTGCAAACCTAAAAAATTGGTAAAAAAAACACATTTCCTCACTTTTCTGTGGTGGAAAGTTCTGGAATCTGCGTGGATCCACAAAATTCTACCCACCCCGCGTTCCCCAAGGTCTTCCGAAAACAATGGTATCTCACTTGTGTGGGTAGGCCTAGTGCCCGCGACAGGAAGCAGCGCAAAACGCAACGTGGACGCACCACATTTTCACAGTGAAAAATGATCCTTTTTTTGCAAAGTGCCTAGCTGTAGTTTTTGAACCCTAGCTCTGCCGGCACTTAGGGAAATCTAGAAAAACTATACATTTTTGGAAAATAGACACCCAGGGGAATCCAGGATGGGGTGACTTGACTGCCTCCCACCAGGTTCCATTACCCAGAATTCCTCGCAAACCTAAAAAATTGTCAAAAAAACACATTTTCCCCACATTTCTGTGGTGGAAA
Organism: Calotriton arnoldi; assembly: GCA_963921515.1. NCBI lineage: Eukaryota > Metazoa > Chordata > Amphibia > Caudata > Salamandridae > Calotriton > Calotriton arnoldi. The sequence continues at coordinate 317,196 of CAWUFW010015951.1, forward strand.
GTTCTGTAATCTGCGTGGATCCACAAATTTCCACCCACCCCACGTTCCCCAAAGTCTTACGAGAAAAATGGTACCTCACTTGTGTGGGTCGGCCTAGTGCCTGCGACAGGAAATGGCACAAAACGCAACGTGGTAACACCTCAATTTCGCAGTGAAAAATGACCCTTTTTTGGCAAAGTGCCTAGCTGTAGTTTTTGAACCCTAGCTCTGCCGGCACCTAGGGAAAAGTAGCAAACCTATACATTTTTTAAAACTAGACACCCAGAGGAATCCAGGATGGGGTGACTTGACTGCCTCCCACCAGATTCGGTTACCCAGAATCCCTCGCAAACCTAAAAATTGTCAAAAAAACAAATTTTCCCCACATTTCTGTGGTGGAAAGTTCTGGAATCTGCGTGGATCCACAAATTTCCACCCACCCCGCGTTCCCCAAAGTCTTACGAGAAAAATGGTACCTCACTTGTGTGGGTCGGCCTAGTGCCTGCGACAGGAAACGGCGCAAAACGCAACGTGGTCACACCTCAATTTCGCAGTGAAAAATGACCCTTTTTTGGCAAAGTGCCTAGCTGTAGTTTTTGAACCCTAGCTCTGCCGGCACCTAGGGAAACCTAGAAAACCTATACATTTTTGAAAACTAGACACACAGGGGAATCCAGGATGGGGTGACTTGACTGCCTCCCACCAGGTTCCGTTACCCAGAATCCCTTGCAAAGCTAAACAATTGTCAAAAATCCCAGATTTTCCCCACATTTCTGTGGTGGAAAGTTCTGGAATCTGCGTGGATCCACAATTTTCCACTCAACCCGCGTTCCCCAAAGTCTTACGAGAAAAATGGTACCTCACTTGTGTGGGTCGGCCTAGTGCCTGCGACAGGAAACGGCGCAAAACGCAACGTGGTCACACCTCAATTTCGCTGTGAAAAATGACCCTTTGTTGGCAAAGTGCCTAGCTGTAGTTTTTGAACCCTAGCTCTGCGGGCACCTAGGGAAACCTAGCAAACCTATACATTTTTGAAAACTAGACATCCAGGGGAATCCAGGATGGGGTGACTTGAATACCTCCCACCAAGTTCTGTTACCCAGAATCCCTTGCACACCTAAAAAATTGCCAAAAAAACCACATTTCTGTGGTGGAAAGTTCTGGAATCTGCGTGGATCCACAAATTTCCACCCACCCCGTGTTCCCCAAAGTCTTATGAGAAAAATGGTACCTCACTTGTGTGGGTCGGCATAGTGCCTGCGACAGGAAACGACGCAAAATGCAACGTGGTCACACTTCAATTTCGCAGTGAAAAATGACCCTTTTTTGGCAAAGTGCCTAGGTGTAGTTTTTGAACCCTAGCTCTGCCGGCACCTAGGAAACCTAGCAAACCTATACATTTTTGAAAACTAGACACCCAGGGGAATCCAAGATGGGGTGACTTGACTGCCTCCCACCAGGTTCTGTTACCCAGAATCCCTTGCAAACCTAAACAATTGTCAAAAAAACACATTTTCCCCACATTTCTGTGGTGGAAAGTACTGGAATCTGCGTGGATCCACAATTTTCCACTCAACCCGCGTTCCCCAAAGTCTTACAAGAAAAATGGTACCTCACTTGTGTGGGTCAGCCTAGTGCCTGCGACAGGAAACGGCACAAAACACAACGTGGTCACACCTCAATTTCGCTGTGAAAAATGACCCTTTGTTGGCAAAGTTCCTAGCTGTAGTTTTTGAACCCTAGCTCTGCGGGCACCTAGGGAAACCTAGCAAACCTATACATTTTTGAAAACTAGACATCCAGGGTAATCCAGGATGGGGTGACTTGAATACCTCCCACCAGGTTCTGTTACCCAGAATCCCCTGCAAACCTAAAAAATTGCCCAAAAAAACACATTTTCCCCACATTTCTGTGGTGGAAAGTTCTGGAATCTGCGTGGATCCACAAATTTCCACCCACCCCGTGTTCCCCAAAGTCTTATGAGAAAAATGGTACCTCACTTGTGTTAGTCGGCCTAGTGCCTGCGACAGGAAACGACGTAAAACGCAACGTGGTCACACTTCAATTTCGCAGTGAAAAATGACCCTTTTTTGGCAAAGTGCCTAGCTGTAGTTTTTGAACCCTACCTCTGCCGGCACCTAGGGAAACCTAGCAAACCTATACATTTTTGAAAACTAGACACCCAGGGGAATCCAGGATGGGGTGACTTGACTGCCTCCCACCAGGTTCTGTTACCCAGAATCCCTTGCAAACCTAAAAATTGTCAAAAAACACATTTTTCCCACATTTCTGTGGTGGAAAGTTCTGGAATCTGCGTGGATCCACAAATTTCCACCCACCCCGTGTTCCCCAAAGACTTATGAGAAAAATGGTACCTCACTTGTGTGGGTCGGCCTAGTTCCTGCGACAGGAAACGACGCAAAACGCAACATGGTCACACTACAATTTCGCAGTGAAAAATGACCCTTTTTTGGCAAAGTGCCTAGGTGTAGTTTTTGAACCCTAGCTCTGCCGGCACCTAGGTAAACCTAGCAAACCTATACATTTTTGAAAACTATACACCCAGGGGAATCCAGGATGGGGTGACTTGACTGCCTCCCACCAGGTTCTGTTACCCAGAATCCCTTGCAAACCTAAAAAAGTGTCAAAAAAACCACATTTTCCCCACATTTCTGTTGTGGAAAATTCTGGAATCTGCGTGGATCCACATATTTCCACCCACCCCGCGTTCCCCAAAGTCTTACGAGAAAAATGGTACCTCACTTGTGTGGGTCGGCCTAGTGCCCGCGACAGGAAACGGCGCAAAACGCAACGTGGTCACACCTCAATTTCGCAGTGAAAAATGACCCTTTTTTTGCAAAGTGCCTAGCTGTAGTTTTTTAACCCTACCTCTGCCGGCACCTAGGGAAACCTAGCAAACCTATACATTTTTGAAAACTATACACCCAGGGGAATCCAGGATGGGGTGACTTGACTGCCTCCCACCAGGTTCTGTTACCCAGAATCCCTTGCAAACCTAAACAATTGTCAAAAAAAAAAAATTCCCCACATTGCTGTGGTGGAAGGTTCCTGAATCTGTGTGGATCCACAAATTTCCACCCACTCCGCGTTCCCCAAAGTCTTCCGAGAAAAATGGTACCTCACTTGTGTGGGTCGGCCTAGTGCCCGCAACAGGAAACGGCGCAAAACGCAACGTGGTCACACCTCAATTTCGCAGTGAAAAATGACCCTTTTTTGGCAAAGTGCCTAGCTGTAGTTTTTGAACCCTAGCTCTGCCGGCACCTAGGGAAACCTAGAAAACCTATACATTTTTGAAAACTAGACACACAGGGGAATCCAGGATGGGGTGACTTGACTGCCTCCCACCAGGTTCCGTTACCCAGAATCCCTTGCAAAGCTAAAAAATTGTCAAAAATCCCAGATTTTCCCCACATTTCTGTGGTGGAAAGTTCTGGAATCTGCGTGGATCCACAATTTTCCACTCAACCCGCGTTCCCCAAAGTCTTACGAGAAAAATGGTACCTCACTTGTGTGGGTCGGCCTAGTGCCTGCGACAGGAAACGGCGCAAAACGCAACGTGGTCACACCTCAATTTCGCTGTGAAAAATGACCCTTTGTTGGCAAAGTGCCTAGCTGTAGTTTTTGAACCCTAGCTCTGCGGGCACCTAGGGAAACCTAGCAAACCTATACATTTTTGAAAACTAGACATCCAGGGGAATCCAGGATGGGGTGACTTGAATACCTCCCACCAAGTTCTGTTACCCAGAATCCCTTGCACACCTAAAAATTGCCAAAAAACACCACATTTCTGTGGTGGAAAGTTCTGGAATCTGCGTGGATCCACAAATTTCCACCCACCCCGTGTTCCCCAAAGTCTTATGAGAAAAATGGTACCTCACTTGTGTGGGTCGGCATAGTGCCTGCGACAGGAAACGGCGCAAAATGCAACGTGGTCACACTTCTATTTCGCAGTGAAAAATGACCCTTTTTGGCAAAGTGCCTAGGTGTAGTTTTTGAACCCTAGCTCTGCCGGCACCTAGGGAAACCTAGCAAACCTATACATTTTTGAAAACTAGACACCCAGGGGAATCCAAGATGGGGTGACTTGACTGCCTCCCACCAGGTTCTGTTACCCAGAATCCCTTGCAAACCTAAACAATTGTCAAAAAAACACATTTTCCCCACATTTCTGTGGTGGAAAGTACTGGAATCTGCGTGGATCCACAATTTTCCACTCAACCCGCGTTCCCCAAAGTCTTACAAGAAAAATGGTACCTCACTTGTGTGGGTCAGCCTAGTGCCTGCGACAGGAAACGGCACAAAACACAACGTGGTCACACCTCAATTTCGCTGTGAAAAATGACCCTTTGTTGGCAAAGTTCCTAGCTGTAGTTTTTGAACCCTAGCTCTGCGGGCACCTAGGGAAACCTAGCAAACCTATACATTTTTGAAAACTAGACATCCAGGGTAATCCAGGATGGGGTGACTTGAATACCTCCCACCAGGTTCTGTTACCCAGAATCCCTTGCAAACCTAAAAATTGTCCAAAAAAACACATTTTCCCCACATTTCTGTGGTGGAAAGTTCTGGAATCTGCGTGGATCCATAAATTTCCACCCACCCCGTGTTCCCCAAAGTCTTATGAGAAAAATGGTACCTCACTTGTGTTAGTCGGCCTAGTGCCTGCGACAGGAAACGACGCAAAACGCAACGTGGTCACACTTCAATTTCGCAGTGAAAAATGACCCTTTTTGGCAAAGTGCCTAGCTGTAGTTTTTGAACCCTACCTCTGCCGGCACCTAGGGAAACCTAGCAAACCTATACATTTTTGAAAACTAGACACCCAGGGGAATCCAGGATGGGGTGACTTGACTGCCTCCCACCAGGTTCTGTTACCCAGAATCCCTTGCAAACCTAAATAATTGTCCAAAAAACACATTTTCCCCACATTTCTGTGGTGGAAAGTTCTGGAATCTGCGTGGATCCACAAATTTCCACCCACCCCGTGTTCCCCAAAGTCTTATGAGAAAAATGGTACCTCACTTGTGTGGGTCGGCCTAGTTCCTGCGACAGGAAACGACGCAAAACGCAACGTGGTCACACTACAATTTTGCTGTGAAAAATGACCCTTTTTTGGCAAAGTGCCTAGGTGTAGTTTTTGAACCCTAGCTCTGCCGGCACCTAGGTAAACCTAGCAAACCTATACATTTTTGAAAACTATACACCCAGGGGAATCCAGGATGGGGTGACTTGACTGCCTCCCACCAGGTTCTGTTACCCAGAATCCCTTGCAAACCTAAAAAGTGTCAAAAAACCACATTTTCCTCACATTTCTGTTGTGGAAAATTCTGGAATCTGCGTGGATCCACATATTTCCACCCACCCCGCGTTCCCCAAAGTCTTACGAGAAAAATGGTACCTCACTTGTGTGGGTCGGCCTAGTGCCCGCGACAGGAAACGGCGCAAAACGCAACGTGGTCACACCTCAATTTCGCAGTGAAAAATGACCCTTTTTTGCAAAGTGCCTAGCTGTAGTTTTTAACCCTACCTCTGCCGGCACCTAGGGAAACCTAGCAAACCTATACATTTTTGAAAACTATACACCCAGGGGAATCCAGGATGGGGTGACTTGACTGCCTCCCACCAGGTTCTGTTACCCAGAATCCCTTGCAAACCTAAACAATTGTCAAAAAAAAAATTCCCCACATTTCTGTGGTGGAAGGTTTCTGAATCTGTGTGGATCCACAAATTTCCACCCACTCCGCGTTCCCCAAAGTCTTCCGAGAAAAATGGTACCTCACTTGTGTGGGTTGGCCTAGTGCCCGCAACAGGAAACGGCGCAAAACGCAACGTGGTCACACCTCAATTTCGCAGTGAAAAATGACCCTTTTTTTGCAAAGTGCCTAGCTGTAGTTTTTTAACCCTACCTCTGCCGGCACCTAGGGAAACCTAGCAAACCTATACATTTTTGAAAACTAGACACCCAGGGGAATTCAGGACGGGGTGACTTGACTGGCTCTCACCAGGTTCTGTTACCCAGAATCCCTTGCAAACCTAAACAATTGGTAAAAAAAACACATTTTCCCCACATTTCTGTGGTGGAAAGTTCTGGAATCTGCGTGGATCCACAAATTTCCACCCACCCCGTGTTCCCCAAAGTCTTATGAGAAAAATGGTACCTCACTTGTGTGGGTCGGCCTAGTGCCTGCGACAGGAAACGATGCAAAACGCAACATGGTCATACTTCAATTTCGCAGTGAAAAATGACCCTTTTTTGGCAAAGTGCCTAGGTGTAGTTTTTAAACCCTAGCTCTGCCGGCACCTAGGGAAACCTAGCAAACCTATACATTTTTGAAAACTAGACACCCAGGGGAATCCAGGATGGGGTGACTTGACTGCCTCCCACCAGGTTCTGTTACCCAGAATCCCTTGCAAACCTAAATAATTGTCAAAAAAAACTCATTTTCCCCACATTTCTGTGGTGAAAAGTTCTGGAATCTGCGTGGATCCACAAATTTCCGCCCACCCCGCGTTCCCCAAAGTCTTACGAGAAAAATGGTACCTCACTTGTGTGGGTCGGCCTAGTGCCTGCAACAGGAAACGGCACAAAACGCAACGTGGTCACACCTCAATTTCGCAGTGAAAAATGACCCTTTTTTGGCAAAGTGCCTAGCTGTAGTTTTTGAACCCTACCTCTGCCGGCACCTAGGGAAACCTAGCAAACCTATACATTTTTGAAAACTGGACACGCAGGGGAATCCAGGATGTTGTGACTTGACTGCCTCCCACCAGGTTCTGTTACCCAGAATCCCTTGCAAACCTAAATAATTGTAAAAAAAAACACATTTTCCCCAAATTTCTGTGGTGGAAAGTTCTGGAATCTGCGTGGATCCACAAATTTCCGCCCACCCCGCGTTCCGCAAAGTCTTACAAGAAAAATGGTACCTCACTTCTGTGGGTCGGCCTAGTGCCTGCGACAGGAAACGGCGCAAAACGCAACGTGGTCACACCTCAATTTCGCAGTGAAAAATGACCCTTTTTTGGCAAAGTGCCTAGCTATAGTTTTTGAACCCTACCTCTGCCGGCACCTAGGGAAACTTAGCAAACCTATACATTTTTCAAAAATAGACACCCAGGGGAATCCAGGATGGGGTGACTTGACTGCCTCCCACCAGGTTCTGTTACCCAGAATCCCTTTCAAACCTAAAACATTGTCAAAAAAAACACATTCTCCCCACATTTCTGTGGTGGAAAGTTCTGAATCTGCGTGGATCCACAAATTTCTGCCCACCCCGCGTTCCCCAAAGTCTTATGAGAAAAATGGTACCTCACTTGTGTGGGTCGGCCTAGTGCCCGCGACAGGAAACGGCGCAAAACGCAACGTGGTCACACCTCAATTTCGCAGTGAAAAATGACCCTTTTAAGGCAAAGTGCCTAGCTGTAGTATGTGAACCCCAGCTCTGCCGGCACCTAAGGAAACCTACCAAACACACACATTTCTGAAAAGTAGACACCCGGGGCTTCCAGGAGGTATGGCTTGCATGGATCCCCCAACGTTTCCTTACCCAGAATCCCTTGCAAACCTCAATTTTAGCTGAAAAATCACTTTTTCACACATTTTTGTGTGGAAAGTGTGGCATCACTGGCCTCACACAAATTTCCTACCACCCAGCGTTCCCCAGGTCTCCCGATAAAAATGGTGCCTCACTTGTGTGGGAGGCCCAAGTACCCGCGACAGGCAAGGGCCCAAAACGTAGTGAGGCGACATCAAAATTGCCTATCTCAAAACCACCTGGTTTTGCAAGGGGGTCACCTGGGTTTTGGCTCGTGCTCGGCGGCCATCTAGGAAACCTACCAAACCCACACATTTCTGAAAAGTAGACACCTGGGGGCTTCCAGGGAGGTATGGCTTGCGTGGATCCCCCAACATTTCCTTACCCAGAATCCCCTGCAAACCTCAATTTTAGCTGAAAAATCACTTTTTCACACATTTTTGTGTGGGAAAGTGTGGCATCACTGGCCTCACACAAATTTCCTACCACCCAGCGTTGCCCCAGGTCTCCCGATAAAAATGGTGCCTCACTTGTGTGGGAGGCCCAAGTACCCGCGACAGGCAAGGGCCCAAAGCGTAGTGAGGCGACATCAAAATAGCCTATCTCAAAACCACCTGGTTTTGCAAGGAGTCACCTGGGTTTTGGCCCTGTGCTCGGCGGCCATCTAGGAAACCTACCAAGCCCACACATTTCTGAAAAGTAGACACCCGGGGGCTTCCAGGAGGTATGGCTTGCGTGGATCCCCCAACGTTCCTTACCCAGAATCCCCTGCAAACCTCAATTTTAGCTGAAAAAATCACTTTTTCACACATTTTTGTGTGGGAAAGTGTGGCATCACTGGCCTCACACAAATTTCCTACCACCCAGCGTTCCCCCAGGTCTCCCGATAAAAATGGTGCCTCACTTGTGTGGGAGGCCCAGTACCCGCGACAGGCAAGGGCCCAAAACATAGTGAGGCGACATCAAAATTGCCTATTTCAAAACCACCTGGTTTTGCAAGGAGTCACCTGGGTTTTGGCCCGTGCTCGGCGGCCATCTAGGAAACCTACCAAACCCACACATTTCTGAAAAGTAGACACCCGGGGGCTTCCAGGAGGTATGGCTTGCGTGGATTCCCAACCTTTCCTAACCCAGAATCCCCTGCAAACCTCAATTTTAGCTGAAAAAATCACTTTTCACACATTTTTGTGTGGGAAAGTGTGGCATCACTGGCCTCACACAAATTTCCTACCACCCAGCGTTCCCCAGGTCTCCCGATAAAAATGGTGCCTCACTTGTGTGGGAGGCCCAAGTACCAGCGACATGCAAGGACACAAAACATTTTGAGGCAACATCAACATTGCCTATCAAAAATGTTTTGGGCCCTTGCCTGTTGCGGATTACTGGGCCTCCCACACGAGTGAGGCGTCATTTTTATCGGGAGACCCGGGGGATCGCTGGGTGGTAGGAAATTTGTGTGATGCCACACTTTCCCACACAAAAACTTCTGAAAAAGTGATTTTTTCAGCTAAAATTGAGGTTTGCAGGGGATTCTGGGTAAGGAAACGTTGGGGGATCCACGTAAGCCATACCTCCCTGGAAGCCCCGGGTGTCTACTTTTCAGAAATGTGTGGGTTTGGTAGGTTTCCCTAGATGGCCGCCGAGCACGGGGCCAAAACCCAGGTGACTCCCTTGCAAAACCAGGTGGTTTTGAGATAGGCAATTTTGATGTCGCCTCACTACGTTTTGGGCCCTTGCCTGTCGCGGGTACTTGGGCCTCCCACACAAGTGAGGCACCATTTTTATCTGGAGACCTGGGGGAACGCTGGGTGGTAGGAAATCTGTGTGAGCCCGGTGATGCCACACTTTCCCACACAAAAATTTCTGAAAAAGTGATTTTTTCAGCTAAAATTGAGGTTTGCAGGGGATTCTGGGTAAGGAAACGTTGGGGGATCCACGCAAGCCATACCTCCCTGGAAGCCCCGGGTGTCTACTTTTCAGAAATGTGTGGGTTTGGTAGGTTTCCTAGATGGCCGCCGAGCACGGGGCCAAAACCCAGGTGACCCCTTGCAAAACCAGGTCGTTTTATGAAAGGCCATTTTGAGGTCGCCTCAATACGTTGTGGGCCCTTGCCTGTCGCTGGTACTTGGGCCTCCCACCAGAGTGAGGCACCATTTTTATTGGGAGACCTGGGGGACGCTGGGTGGTAGGAAATTTGTGTCAGCCCGGTGATGCCACAACTTTACCACACAAAATGTGTGTAAAAGGATTTTTTCTGCAAAATGTCAGGTTTGCAGGGGATTCTGGGTAAGAAAACGTTGGGGGATCCACACAAGCCATATCTCCCTGAATCCCCGGTGTCTACTTTTCAGAAATGTGTGGTTTGGTAGGTTTCCTAGGTGGCCGCCGAGCCCCGGGCCAAAACGTCATGGGACTCCCTTGCAAAACCAGGTCGTTTTGTGATAGGCCATTTTGAGGTTGCCTCAAACGTTGTGGGCCCTTGCCTGTCGCGGGTACTTGGGCCTCCCACCCGAGTGAGGCACCATTTTTATCGGGAGACCTGGGGAACGCTGGGTGGTAGGAAATTTGTGTCAGCCCGGTGATGCCACAACTTTACCACACAAAAATGTGTGAAAAAGGGATTTTTTCATCAAAATGTCAGGTTTGCAGGGGATTCTGGGTAAGAAAACGTTGGGGGATCCACGCAAGCCATACCTCCCTTTAATCCCCCGGGTGTCTACTTTTCAGAAATGTGTGGGTTTGGTAGGTTTCCTAGGTGGCCGCCGAGCCCCGGGCCAAAACGTCATGGGACCCCCTTGCAAAACCAGGTCGCTTTTGTGATAGGCCATTTTGAGGTTGCCTCAATACGTTGTGGGCCCTTGCCTGTCGCGGGTACTTGGGCCTCCTACCCGAGTGAGGCACCATTTTTATCGGGAGACCTGGGGAACGCTGGGTGGTAGGAAATTTGTGTCAGCCCGGTGATGCCACAACTTTACCACACAAAAATGTGTGAAAAAGGAATTTTTTCAGCAAAATGTCAGGTTGGCAGGGGATTCTGGGTAAGAAAACGTTGGGGGATACACGCAAGCCATACCTCCCTGGAATCCCCGGGTGTCTACTTTTCAGAAATGTGTGGGTTTGGTAGGTTTCCCTAGGTGGCCGCCGAGCCCCGGGCCAAAACCCAGGTGACCCCCTGGCAAAACCAGGTCGTTTTGAGATAATGTGTTGTTTATTTCTGCAGCGTGAAAATTTTGGCACAATATTGCAAGGAAAATGTGACAGACATTTTGAGGTTTGCAGGACATTGTGGGTAACATAACTTGTTGGGATCCACAAGAGAGATATCACCATGTACTCCCATGGGTGTTTCGTTTACGACAAGATCTACAGTTGGTAGGTTATTCTTAGACGGAATGTACACCTTGGCAGACAGACTAAAAAGACAAAGATTACTGAACAGCCATCTATTCCTCAAGTACACACACATACTGGTTGGATTTGGCACGAGGGCAAGTGATGGTTCAGTATATACAATTTTATTAACAAGAGATTTCACAAAAATGAAATGCACTGTCAAAAATTGAAAGGACAAAAAACTGAACCAGTGACTCGCAGCTTGTGAGCTGTAAAGCCACGTCAAGGCTCCAACCGCTTTACAGGCCATTCACACATCTTTCATACGTGATACACACAAGACAATTCACACCACCAGGCACGAAATAAACACATTACAACATTCACAAAAAGGGACAAGGTACACCCTGCTTGAGAAAGACAAAAAAAATATTACTGCACAGCCATCTAATCCTCAAGCACACACACATACTGGTTGGATTTGGCACGAGGGTGAGTGATGGTTCAGTATATACAATTGTATTAACAAGTGATTTCACACAAATGAAATGCACTGTTAATAATTGAAAGGACGAGAAACTGAACCATTGACTCACAGCTCGTGAGCTGTAAAGCCACGACAAGGCACCAACCTCTTTACAGGCCATTCATACACCTTTCATACGTGTGACACATACAAAACCATTCACACCACCAGCCGTGGGCCCATCACATTACAACACTCACACCAGCAGACAGCGCCATTCAAGGGCCCATCACTTTCACACACCCACATTCCTAACACAGCAACCACACAAGCTGATGGATTGCGTGGAGTGTCGCTCGGCTAGCAGTGTGTGTAGTGACCAGCAGCAAGTCACTACTCACACACCGCCAGCCGAGCGCCAGTCCACGCACACCGCCAGCCAAGCGCCACTACACGCACACCGCCAGCCAAGCGCCACTCCACGCACACCGCCAGCCAAGCGCCACTCCACACACACCGCCAGCCAAGCGCCACTCCACGCACACCGCCAGCCAAGCGCCACTCCACGCACACCGCCAGCCAAGTGCCACTCCACGCACACCGCCAGCCAAGCGCCACTCCACGCACACCGCCAGCCAAGCACCAGCCTACACACACCACCATCACATTTAGGATTTTTTTATACAAAAAAGAAAACACAAACAAATTGCAAATAGAAACAAATCAACTAACACAAAATCAGAAACTAAATACATTGCACTAATGCCAACCTTGAAACAGAACAACAATTCTTAAACATTACAGACCAGGCAGTTCACTTTACCACTCATGGTTGCTCCCAATAATTATTTTGCTTGTGGTACGCTCTATAACAAGCAGGCACACACAGCCCAGGGTTAGAAGGACACTCAGGGCAGTACATATGAGTCTCCTTCCACGCACCTCTTCGCCAACAGACTCTACATCTCCTAGTGGGAAAGTCTTTTGAGGGTGTAGGAGGAATGTGATCAGGAAAGTGGCGATCTTTCAATCGAGCCACATCCTCCACCACTCCAACTCTAGGAACACTTGCCTGTTCCACAACAACAAGGCTGCCTATGACAGACTGCTGAAACTGAACAAAAGTCAACTTTGACGCAGGAGAACACTCCTTGAACACAACAAAAACATTGAAAGTTGCTAAATTGAAGAGATGGATGGCCAACTTCTTATACCAAATGTAAGCCTTATGAATAGCAGTGTAAGGTTCCAACCTCTGATCTACTCTATCAACACTACCCATGTGCTTATTGTAGTCTAAAATGCACACAGGTTTGCGCACTTCAGCAATCTGACCCCAAACAGCCACAGGTGAAGTACTCTCATCATGGATGGTAGTCAGCATGTACACATCCCTCCTGTCCACAAATTTCACAGCTAGTAGTTCATCACTACGCAAGGAACTGCCCTGTCCCCTCTGAAGTTTTATGCAAACAAGCTCTTTTGGATAACCTTTTCGGTTAGAGCGGATTGTGCCACAAGCAAAAGTGTCCACTTTGAACAATTCCTTAAACAATTGCACAGCAGTGTAGAAGTTATCAAGGTACAAATGGTGGCCTCTGTTAAACAGTTCTCTAGCACGATCCCACACAATTTTCTCTGAAACTCCAAAAGTGGACGGACAACCAGGGGGGTCAATAGTAGAATCCCTACCAGTGTACACACGCAAATTAAAAACATATCCTGTCCTACTCTCAGACAACATATACAGCTTAATTCCATAGCATGCCCTCTTGCTAGGAATGTACTGCCTAAAACCAAACGGCCCTTGAACAGGACCAAAGACTCATCAATAGATATTTCTTTCCCTGGAGTATAGATCTCTGAAAATCGATCTACAAAGTGATCAAGAACAGGCCGAATCTTAAAAGACGGTCACATTCAGGGTGATCTCGTGGCAACGCCAAACCATTATCAACAAAATGCAGCATCCGAAGCAAAAGTAAATACCGATCACGAGTCATAACTGCAGGAAATATGGCCGTTGCCATCAAGGGACTGGTAGACCAATATGAACCCATGGACGGCTTCCTTATCAAACCCATCAAAAAAGTCAAACCCAAAAACTTCTTCATCTCTTCCAGATTTGTGGGACTCCACCGGGTAGCTCTAGAATGGGGCCTAAGTCTGGCACTGTTGTCCCTCAAAAACTGTTCAGCATACAAATTAGTCTGCTCAACAATCTCACCCAAAAATACATCATCCATAAACAACTGAAAATACTGTATAGGCAAATAATGTTCACAATCCAATCTACACCCTGCATAACCACTAAAGGCAGGCAACACCGGCTGCACCATGTTTGGATCAACCCAGAGTCCAGCACTTCCAGTAGGAAGCCTAGCAGCCCCAGGCTGCAATCCAGATGCCTCTTGCACCATCGGCACAGTAGTATCCTCCTCTAAAACAGGCACTTCATCTGCACTGAGAGTACCTTCATCATCCGATGATTCCATGTGGAGAGAAAACTCACTGCCTGAATCTTCCCTCCCTCCTCTCCCTCAGATGCACTGTCAGTCTCATAATCCTGCTCAGAGGAAGATTCAAGAAGCAAACCAACCACCTGCTGAGCAGTCATTCTACGGCTAGCCATAATGCTTACTAATAAAGGTTACTTGTCAAACAAGTCAACAACAACAAACCCTTTGTAAAAAAAGAAATAAACAAAATGTAGCTTTATCACAAAGACCTATATACTCCAACACTATACCACTCACGTGACAGAAGCAGCTAGACTCACCACCACCTACTCTGCACAGACACAGTAAGGATCAACAATATCCCACTAAAAAAGAAGAAAAATTTACACATAAGACAATGCAAAACATCGCAAAGAATTTCATGCTCTGACCACTAACAAATATGCTGCCATTATGACACCACTTACAAAAAAAATCATTCATGCATGACAATAATACTCATTTGGAGTACACACAACAAAAATATTTTTCTTACCAAATAAATGCAATTACGCAAAACTGCAGAACAACCACTGCCGAAACCGCAAACAGGAATCAAAAGCTTAACACTAGAATAAAAAGGAGAAAAAAACATTACAATCACATATGCAAATAATGCACCAGTCCACACACAATCCACCAGCCAAGCTAAGGGGTAGGTGGGCCAAAGAGTATAAATAAAATATTCACCCCCGTAAAGGGGAGAAACCCTTGCCCTTTTGGCCACTCCCCAACACAAAAATTAAAAAACCCTGGTGTCTAGTGGCTTCTGCCCTCCTTGGGGGCAGATGGGCCTAAAAACATACTGCTATTCTGCCACCCAAAGAGGGCAGAAATGGCCACAATCATCCTCCCATAAAGGGGAGCGACCCTTGCCCAAGGGGCCGCTCCCCAACATAAAAACCCCATGTGGCCTAGTGGACCTACAAAAAACAAATCAGCCGATCTGCCCCTCAGGATGGCAGAAACGGCCAAATTAATGCTCCCCAAAGGGGAGCAACCTCTTGCCCAAGGGGCCACTCCCCAAAACAAATCCCTGGTGGTCTAGTGGGCCAAATATAAAAAAATGGTAACATCTGCCCCCCCATGGGGGCAGACAGCCACAAACAATGCCCCCAAGGGGGAGCGACCCTTGCCCAAGGGGTCACTCTCCACAAATAAATGCCTGGTGGACTAGTGGGAAGATACCTTTATCTTCCGCACACGATCTCTCCCTACTCAACTCTACTCTCAACTCTATTCACAACTGGATGTTAGCTCACCAACTCATTCTGAATCCCGCCAAAACTGAATTCCTCCTCCTCTCTACCTCTCTCTCACCTCCTCCTGTTCAATCTTGGATGGATCAGCTGAACCTACTCAACAACAAACCCATCATTGTCGACAGCGCTAAATCCTTAGGTGTCATTCTTGACAAAAGACTCAACCTAATCTCCCACATCAACTCTATTGCTAAGAACGCACGTTACCAGTTGCGCCTTCTATGGGGGATCCGTCGGTTCTTCCCGGAGAAAGACTTAAAAACCTTGGTACAATCTCTGGTTCTCTCAAGACTGGATTATTGCAATTCTCTTCTGACGGGCCTACCCAAATCCCACCTCTCCCTCTCAAATCCATCCTCCATTCAGCAGCTCGCTTCATTTCAGGGTCTAAACGAAGCGACCACGTCACTCCTATCCTGTCCTCTCTTCGATGGCTTCCGATCGAGGCAAGATCTATTTACAAAACTGCCTGCATCACACACAAAGCCTTACACACGTCCTCCCCTCGTTACCTGGCGAATAAATTGAAATTGTCCGGTGGCTCTCGCCCTTCTCACAATGCGGAAAAGCTTCTGCTTGAGCCCCCCGTCTTCAAAAGGGAAAGATCGATGGCGCAATCCTTCTCAGGCAATGCGGTGAGAATCTGGAACTCGCTTCCCCCATTGCTCCGTGCCACCTCCTCTACCCGGATCTTCAAAGCTGACCTCAAATCTCTTCTCTTCCAAAGACACTTTCAGAACTAATACTTTCACTCTCAGCCCCCTCTAGGAAGTTTGCTCTTCATTGTAAATTTTTACTTTTTCCTGTACATTCCTCACCCTTGCGTGCTGTGCTGCATTTGTGTACCCTTCATTTTAAGTCTCCTGTTTAATTCACGCCCTCAAGGAAGTTCTTCCACTATAGGAAACTCTGTACTCCATGCCTATAGAAGTGCCTTCCCAGTGTGTTCTGAGTGACTGCCACTTATTGCAGTATTATACCTCTATTTGTATTTTGTATCTCATGTATCTTGTAACGCATACCTCTTTTTGTATCTTGTTTGTTTTATTTGCACAATTGTCACTTTTTCCTCATGTAATGTAACGCTTGCTTTTGTATTATGCTCACTTGTAACCTTCTCCTCATGTAATGTTACTGTTCCTATTGTGAAGCGCTCTGACACCTTCGGGTAAAGCCTGTGCTATATTAAAAACTGCTCCCCCCAGGGGGCAGACCACTAAAAACATATGGCCCCCAAAAGGGAGCGACCCTTGCCCAAGGGGCCGCTCCCAAAACAGTATTTTCACTTTAAAAAAATAAAAATAAAAATTCCCTGGTGT